>BLBF01000067.1:3624176-3659176 GCA_015471245.1 Laticauda colubrina
CCTACTGCTCTGCCAGAATAGTTTTTTCTTCATCCTGATTGGTTGGGAGTCTTGGTCTGTGTTTATTGGTCTTGGAGTTTGCTGTGTTCTGCTTGATTGATGTTACTAATATCTTCTGTCTGTTTTGTAGCTTTTTTGGTCTTGATTGGCTGGCAACATTGTGTTTCCTGTATTGGAGGCTTTTAGTGCAACTTGGCTCCGAGTAAATGGATGGCTGTCATTTATTAGGAAGCTTGGTTTCATCTGGGTGCCTGGTTGGGGTGTGTTTGAGCTGGAGGTATCAGGGGGAGTCTGTTTGTGCCCAGGTGTTTGCCTGGATTGTTGTGTGGAGATTTTCATATATGCCTTGGTTTTCCAGGTCAATTTTATCTTTGGGGTTTCTTAAGATGGCTGCTATTTTTCTGTCTGTTTTGAAGGCAGTCTTGATGTGATGCCTGTGTAGTATCTTACTGATTTTGTCAAAAGCCTCCAATACAGGAAACACACTGTTGCCAGCCAATCAAGACCAAAAAAGCTACAAAACAGACAGCAGAAATTAGAAACATCAATCAAGCAGAACACAGCAAACTCCAAGACCAATAAACACAGACCAAGACTCCCAACCAATCAGGATGAAGAAAAAACTATTCTGGCAGAGCAGTAGGCTAGCACCAAATTTAAAACAGAAATGGCTGTGAAAGTCTGACTCACAGACGAACACAGTACAGAAGCCTGATGATGGCAGTTGAGATTCTGCCAAAACGTTGCTACAACTTTAAAAGCACAACTATAATGATATGGGAAAATACCCAAACAAAGCTGAATACCAAACATATAAATACTCGCAAAAACTTAAGAAAACATGTATGTATGTGTGGTATTCAGCTTTGTTCGGGTATTTTCCCACGTCATTATAGTTGTGCTTTTAAAGAAAACACACACACACACACACACACACACACATATATATATATATATTAACCTTCATAATCTTTCTCTAATTTCTACCTCTTTTCTCTATCCATTCATAGAATTTATTCCATGTCTGAAAGTATTCTGAATTATTTTTGTCTTTAATTTTCAAAGTTAATTTATCAATTTCAGCACAGTCCCAAATTTTCCTAATTATAACCTCGCCCAGTGGAGCATGTTTATGAATGAAAATTTATAAAAATAATAATAATTTTAAAAAGGTCGCAAAAGGGGATTACGTGACCCTTGGGACATGGGAACCGTCATAAGTACATTCCCGTTGCCAAGTGCCTGAATTTCAATCACGTGAGATGTTGCAGTGATTGTAAGTGGGAAAAACGATCATAATTTCTTTTTTTCAGTGCCTTTTTGTAACCTTGAACAGTCACTAAATGAGAATTACTGTATCAAGTTATAAAGATACATTTTATAATAGGGTAGTTAAATTAGCTTTGGTTTGGTTACATTTTATTATTGTGTTGTTCAATATTGTACTTCCTCCGAAACATTATTTCCTGAGACCTCCAACATATTTAGCCTACATGACCTTTAAGATTAGATTACATAGAAATTTTCAAAATCTTATGTAACCTGTTCTTGTCCTGAGGTTTCATATTAGCAACTTCACAGGTGATATTTATATTATGGTGCTTCGAGCACTTGATCAAAGCAGCATATATTTTAAAAAAGAAATAAAATTTTAGAAGCCACAACAAAATCCAGTGAAATCATGCAATAGGCTGGAATGCCAGAGTAAATAAAAAGAAAGGTCTTTTGCCAATGCCAAGGAGGTATCAAAACTTGTATTATGCAAGTTTCTCTGAGAAGGAAGTCCTATATCACAACAGAGAATTTTCCCATTTTTATAGCCCCATATGCTTAATTTAAGATTAAAATAGAGACTTTGGATGAGGAAGAAGTTTGGCAGATGAATACAAAAGAATACAGTCCTTGAACGAGCCAGACCCAGATTTTATTTAAGGGTTTAATTCATGCAAGGCTGGCCCAGTTGCCTTTAAAGAAAGTTTAGCTTTTATCTATGTAAAAAAAAAAAAAATCAGTATTGGGAAAGAGAGGGAATCTACAGCTTTACTGATAATCCAAGCTTTTGTTTTAAAGTTTCTCTTTTTTATTTTTTTTACAACCACATCCCATATTGATAAAGCAAACAGTAATTGCAAATCTTTTAGGGACATCAGTGGGTCAGTATTCCCATTATTAATGTTTGGAAGATGTATTCTGTAAGAGACACATGTTTAAAGATACCGATCTCATTTTAATATGTTTTGGTGAGCAAAAGATTGTAAACCTTCTCTCTATGTTCCTAAACAGCTGCAAAGAGATTCATAAGTTTCAATAAAACATTCTGCTCAAATCATCCCTAAAATAGAGACATGAAAGTAATTTGTCCTTTTCGACCAGCAACCTCTTAAGGGACATTATATACGTGTGCATTATAGGGACTCAAAAGACCAACGTTTAGGGTTAGAATCTGAACCTTGCAGAACAAATATTCAGAATATTTTGTGTACCTCTACAACATGTTTGTTAAATGACAGTTCGTTGTGCTGGTCTGGGCTCAGAAGCCAGGCTAGAGACCTTGTTACAGGTAGTTCTCAAGTTACAATCACAATCCGGACCAAAATTTCCACTGTTAAGCAAGGTGACAGTTAAGTGAATTTCACCCAGTTTTACAAACCTTTTTGCCACAGTTATGTGAATCCCTGCAGTTTGTTAAGTGAATCCCATGGTTGTTAAGTGAATCTGGCTTTCCCCATTGATTTTACTTGTTGGAAGTCAGCTGGGAAGGTCCCAAATGGTGGTCACATGACCCCCCAGGGACGCTGCACCTATCATAAATACTTTCTGGTTGCCAGGCACCCAAATTTTGATGCTTCCACAGTCATAAGTGTGAGGGGCTGGTTGAAGATCACTTTTTTCAGTGCTGTCGTAATTTTGAATGATCCCTAAATGAACGGTTGTAAGTTGAGAATAACTACAACTGACATCTGGCTTGGAAGCCACTAGATGAGCTGAGTGGTGAAGCGTCAATATGATAGGACCAATTTTTAGGTTTTTCTAACTTTCAAAATGTGCAGTTCTAGTTTCTTGTGTGTAACAAGCTGTCATTAGTCAAGAGAATAAAAGTGCTTCCTTTCCCCACAAAAATATGCATGTTTTCTTGGCAAGTTGAGGAGGTTGTTTAAAGGAAGATAACCACGTTAGTTTAATGTACAGTAATTAGAACTGAAAGGATCACGTGCTGTCAGATATACAGAATTCTACCTTACTTTTTGGATAATTGAGAGTATAAGAATGTATACATCTCCCTGGTAGAACCAGGGTACTTAAAGCTTAAGTAAAACAACTTATTTAAGCTTTATGCAGCACTAATGGGTTTTGTTTTGTTTTTGCAAGATATACTTTTTCTTTTCTTTGTCTTGGTGCAAATGAGAACAACTGGAGAAGCTGGCAGCCCAGCCATTTGTCTCCTTTCAATTTTTAGGCTGTCTTGTAATTCTTTCCTAATCCTTAACCTCTGCATATCCCCAATAGTCCCTGTTCACTGTAAAAAAATGAGTTTGGAAGCGTATCAGCCTGCTTTTTTTCAAAAGGCTTTGGAAACAGATTCAGTCCAATGCTAACATTTGCATTGACTTATTTCATTGGTATTTTGTTATCAAAAAAAGAGTGGCTGTCACTCCTGGGTGGAACTTCAATCCAAAGGAATGTAGGAAGGAATTAAGGAAGGTTGGTTTGCTTTAATTAGATTTAATGGGATATGAGAGAATCCTTACCATTTTCGATGGCATTTTCAGAAACCAAAGTATGTCATAGTGATATTTATTGTGGCAAGGAAGGCATTCCCCCCCCCCCCATGCTGCCTGCCTCTTTTTCTTCTGTTAACAAGTAGAAACAGAATTTGTGCAGAGTCAAGCACATATTATTTAAACTGTAGAATGCATTTGCTTTTAGAGGAGATTTTTTTTAGAGAGTTCATTCGATGCAGTGTTTTAGAGCCCCTAAAATTCTTGGGGACAAATCCAGAAACGAGGGCTGTTTGGTGCTCTCTGCGCTTTGGTTGTTTTCTTGCAGACGTTTCATTACACAAACTAGTAACATCATCAGTGCTAGTAGGGAGTGAGGTTTGCTTTTAATTCATATTTTAGTAGTTTGCCCTGTGAGTGTTGGTGAGAGCAGAATGGGAAAACTCAACACAGCCAACTCTACACAGGATAACTCGCTGCATTTTAATCATTTAAAGTAAATAAAAAAATATTTTAATTGTTGACATTCACATTTCATTCTGTCCCTCTTTTTCCATTCTTTCCTTAATGAGTCTATTCCATCATTTCTTTGACATTAGTATAACTCTTGTCCTGCAGTGATTTGGCCGTGGCAGGTCAGTTGTGGCATGTTGATTGTGACAAATTGTCGTAGACCTTGGTGGAAGTGGTCTTGGTAGTTCTTTGTTCGGGTTGTTTACTGTTAGCTTGTTGGGCAGTTCCTTGATTGGGGTATTGTTTTCTTCTTGATTGTTGGTCTGATGTTAATTTTGGTATTAATCTATGTTCATCTGGGTGTTGATTGCTGGTGAGGAGGAGTTTTGGTTTTTTCGCTTTGTTTTTGACATGTTGATTGCTGCTTTTGCACAGTATGTAATTGTTGTTTATGGATATGTGTCTGTTGATGGCTAATTTGTCAGATTACCAGACTTCTAGAAATTCTCTAGAAGTTTTGGATTTGATGTGGTCTAGGATAGTCATGGTTTCCCAGTTAAAATTATGGTTATGTTGTGAAATTAGAGAGTTTCTTTCATGTCTTCTGACTGCTAGTTGATGTTCTGCTTTCTGTTTCTCCTACATAGTTGCTGTTGCAGTCTTTACACTATTGTAAATGACCTCTGTTTTGTTTTTTTCTGAGGCTGCTGGGTCTACTTGTGGTGTACTTAGGTTGTTTTGAAGGGCTCTAGTTGGCTTGTGTGTTACGCTGATGACATGTGATTGCACTCGTCTGTGGTTTCTGACGTGTTTTTGAAATATGGCAGGTGTTTTACAGCTGGTGTTGGATGTGCTATTTTGAGTTGAGTGGTCAGGCACTTTTTGTCGAAGTTCCATAGATATCCATTTTGCTGGAAGAAGTATAGATGATCTGTTTCTCTTGTCAGCTGTACAGGGTTGATGCAACGTGTTGATGGTCATCTAAATAGAGTTATAATCTTGTAAGCTGCCCAGAGTTACCTTGTAGCAATAGCAATGGCACTTATATACCGCTTCGTAGTGCTTTACAGGCTCCTTCTAAGCACTTTACATAGCATATTGCCCCCAACAATCTGGGTCCTCATTTTACCTACCTTGAAAGGATGGAAGGCTGAGTCAACCTTTGAGCTAGTCAGATTTGAACTGCCAAATTGCAGTCAGTCAGCAGAAGTAGGCTGCAGTACTACATTCTTAAACACTGCACCACCAAGCCCAACTTGTAAACGAGATGGGCAGCATAAAAATAGCAACAGCAATAGACTTCTATACTGCTTTACAAGGCTTTACAGTCAGCTCTCTGAGCAATTTTACAGAGTCAGCCTATTTGCCCCCAACCATCGTGGTCTTCATTTTACCAACCTCAGGAGAATGGAAGGCTGAATCAACCTTGAGCTCGGTCAGGATCGTACTCCTGGCAATCGGCAGAATTCGCCTGCAATACTGCATTCTAACCACCGCACCACCAGTGGCGCTATAAAAAGTTAATTAAAGAGTTCTTACACAGCTTCTCTTGTGGGAGATTGGTTATTACTATGGTAGTGGAGCACATGATTGATTCAAAGACCCAGTGTGCCTCCTTGAATCACGTCTTCGCAATTTGAGCCCAGCTTGAATTTATGACCATTTGCCATATCCTGCAGTCCTACGACTGCGAATTTATGAGGTTTTTCGCTGAAAGTCAGAATTTCCTTTCTGATCCTGGCAAGCAGCACTCATTGCAAGACACTTAACAACTGACATCTTTGCTTTAAGACTGCGGAATTCGTTTAACAGCTCTGGTGTTCACTTAATGACCAGCAGGGAAAAGAAGGTTGTAAATTCGGGTGTGGTCACACAGTGACTTGCTTAACCACCAGCACATGACCATAATTCTGCCTCAGTCATAAGTCAAGGACTACCTGTTGACATTTGAGACCCTCCTTACCAATAGCTACATAAAATTGGTACAAGCGTTAAGAATACTGCTTGAAAACTTTCGATGCCTTTCAGAATTCTGCTAATGCTGTTTGCAGAACTCTGAAGGAGAAGTAAGAGAATGAGGATGACAATTCTATATCCTGCCCTCGAAGGGAACAGATTTTTTATCATCAAAGCACTGCATACTTGCAGTCATTCCCATTTTTCCTTTAGGTGCCATTTGATTTTACTTCTTCAACCTTCCTTGTGGTTTGGTTTGAATAGGAAACTAAAAAAACGCATTCTTTTGTACGTTGTTCCTTTGACCGATTACAAAATCGCTCCCTGTCAAGATTAAACTAAATCGTATCCTTGGAAAGCAAGCGACAAAAGAGAAGAAACGTCTCAAGGGAAACAAAACACTTTTTGTGATCATGTGGCAGATTCAATGGTTATTCATTGACTTTCAACCCCTGCAATTTTGAAGGCTGCAATTTCAAACTCTTTGATTCCAGATTGTAAATATCTACCGTAGAGTTCAGTTTTTCGTAATTTTGCCTCCTCTTGGCTTTTGGGGAAAAGTAGGTAATTCTGCTGGCAGAAACAACATAGACTTCTTTATATTGATGTGCTTTCTGCTTTCCAAACCTTCCTCCAAGCTACAAAAGAATAGCTATCTATAGACCTATACAGGTAGTTCTTGACTTACAACAGTTGATTTAGTGACAGTTCAAAGTTACAGCAGCACTGAAAAAAGTGTCCTATGGCCATTTTTCACAGTTACGATCTTTACAGCCTCCCCATGATCAAAATTCAGATGCTTGGCCAGTGGTTCATACTTACGACTGTTTCAGTGACCCCTTTTGCGACCTTCTGAGAAGCCAAGTCAACAGGATAATTTATTTATTTACATTTTGGTTGTCTTTATGTAATGTATGTTGGAGGCGGTGCTCCTTTTGAGTGAGCTGCGTGCAATGAAATTTCATTTTAATGTATGCCGATCAGTGTACCTAAAAAGTGGCAATAAAGTTATTCTAAGTCTAAGTCGATTGTCATTTCAGACTGTTATGGTTGTAAGTCCAGGACTGCCCCTAATGGGATAATTGGGCAGGTGCTATTAAATGAAGAGCTAATACCGATTTTGCTGGGCTTCTACATATGAGATAGAACGATTAGGGATGGAAAAATTAAATGGACCTCGTCTGTGAAATACGAGTTGTGGGTACTAGGAATATAAATCACTTGTCCATTGCCTGGAGTAGAAATCCTATGGGGTATATAACTGCTGAATGAAGATTTAGAAGCCTCAGGGTTCATTATGTAAAGGCGCTTTCCAGATGGGGCTATTTAACTCTTTCTTCCCTGCAGTCACGCGTTGGAGACCAGCTCAATGCAATGAGAAAGACCTCATGGCCATCTTGCCTGTACAGCTAGCCTTCGACTTACGACAATTCATTCAAGAGCAGCCAGGATGATTAGGGGCCTGGAGGCTTAAACATATGATGAACAGTTGCAGAAACCAGGCATGGCTAGTCTAGGGAAGAGAAGGACTAGGGGAGACAGGAGAGCAATGTTTCCAATATTTGAGGGGCTGACACAGAGAGGAGGAAGGGGTCAAGCTATTTTCCAAAGTACCTGAAGGCCAGACAAGAAATAATGGATGGGAACTGAACAAGGAGAGATTCAACCTGGAAATAAGGAGAATTGTTCTGTAAGTGAGAACCATCAACCCATGGAACAAAAGTTGCCTTCAGAAGTTGTAGGAGTTTCATCCCTGGAAGCTTTCAAGAAGAGACTGGACTGCCTTCTGGACTAGATGACCCACAAGGTCCCTTCGGACTCTCTTAATCTGTTGACCATTCAAAATTACCATGGCAAAATGACTTATGGCCATTTTTCACACTTACGACCATTGCAGCATCCCCCGCGGTCACATGAATAAAATGTTGGCGCTTGGCAAGCGACTCATATTTATGATGGTGGCAGTGTCCCCAGGACATATGATCCTTTTTTGCATCATCCTGATGAGCTGGGTCAAAGGAAAGCCAGATTCAATTAACAACTGTGTTATGAACTTTACTGCAGTGATTCGCTAAACAGCCGTGGCAAGGAAGGCCGTAAAAGGGGACAAAATTCACTTAACTCTTTTTTTACTCAGAAACAGAAATTTTGGGCTCAATTGTGTAGTCCTCGGCTTACAACCACAATTTCAGTTACTAATCAAGTAGGTTTAATCAAATGACTGTGGGGATGCTGCAACGGTCAGAAGTGTGAAAAATGGTCCTCAAACACTTTTTTGGGTGCCGTTGTAATTTTGAACGGTCATTAAATGAATGGCCATAAGTTAAGAACTACCTGTAATTTCCAGAAATGCAAGATCATTGAAGCAGTTTCCCTGTTTTCGGGAACAAGCTCTTTAGGTGGTCTCTATGGGCCATACCTACATCTAAACTGAGATTGTAAATGCCTGTTGTGGTCCACCGTCAGCCTGTGGAGACAGCAGCAGAGTTGGACAGTGGGGAGGAACATGGGCCAGTCCAGGAGTCTGGGGAGGACTCAGACGAGGGTCCTGTGTCTGATACAGAGATAGGGTCAGGGCCATCTGGGAGTGGGGTGCTGACTCCAGAGCTTCCAGAATCTGACAGCAGTGAGGCAGAGGAACAAGGGGAGCCTGTTCCCAGGGCACGCGTGCACAAAGCTGCCAGAAGGCAAGAACAGTTAAGACAAAAGGGGTGACCTGGGAGGAAGGCTTGGAGGTGATTGGACCTCCCATAAGACATAAAGGAGGAGTAAAGGGACAGGAATCTTTGCAGGAAGCAACTTTGTTCATACTGGTCGGTTTGAAACCTGAAGCTTGGTGTTGAATTTGTGTTCCGTTTTGGCCTCATCTAACTAATTGGAAATTTAGTCGTTGGCAGCATTTCAAGGCAGATAAAGGTGTGTGCTTATCAGACTTATCCTGAAGGACTTTGGCAGACTTCCATGGGACTATTTACAAACTGTTGGAGACTCATTATGGGTTGTGAATGACTACAGTTCACAGTCGTTGAAATAAAGAAAAAAAGGTTTTGGGATTAAGATGTGTTTGTTTGTGTCTCAATTAGCCTTAGTCAGAACAACGCCATCTAACCACGGTTTGTAACCATCTGCTGCCCTGCCAGAGAAATGCTTTAGTAGCTTAATTAATACGATATCTGAGTTTGCAATAAAGAAGTGCTCTTGGCTAATTAAAAGCTTGCCCGGCTCATTGTGGTTTCATTCCCCCTCCCCATCTTTTTAAAAGTATGATTATGGCCTAGTTATATAGGGAACTGGGAGCCAGTGATTAAATGGGGAGGATTAAATGGGTGGATAGACAGACCTTGTCATAATCAATGGTTTTGTGTGAACATAGACGCTAGCTGCAAAGAGAATTAATCAACTGTCTCCTGGCATATGTAATTAAAATATTTGAAGGATCCTTTCTGCTGCTTCTGGAATGAAGGCGCAGATTTGTCCATGTGCAGATTCCATAGAAGCAACTTCCTGTTGTTCTAAGTAAATCCTATTTCAAGTTCCACAGGGAAGGATCAAGCATTCTTTAACAGTTCATATGTTGAAAGCATTCATTTCCGTACAAAAATGCAAAATACATCACGAATGGCTGTGTGAAATATGGTCACAGAGCAGATTTGCATGAGAAGATTGATCTAATATTTCATTATTTTTTTTTAATTTTAGGTATTAATATAAAAAAGCATATGCCTAACCACATATGATTTAAAACATATAAGAAGGGTCATGTGGTGTACGTAACTTTTCAGGTTTTTAGGGTACCATGTTACGATTTTTTTCCCCACAGTTTTGCATGATAAATTTCCTTGACTGCAATGGTGGTGATAAGGTTAGCATTTTCCCTACCTGCAAAAAATAAATACAGAAATATGCAATAAAAACGTGAATTTATTTTTGTATGGTTTTGGTACTTTTTTCTTCCATCTGCAGTTTGTATCAGAATAGCATCTTGATGTAGCTCTGAATTGCAATACATCGGTGCCCCCATCTTTTCTGTAAACATTCAAAGCAATGCAGAGGACAAAACCATTGTACCAGGACAAAACTGGGCTTAGAGGGACTTGGAAGCTTGTGTTTTGTGGTGTTGACAGCCATTCCTTCCTAGCAGTGGCAAGAAGATCTGGTAGATTTATTGAGTTTTATTGAGTCACAAGCTTGGCAAACCCATGTTTGGCAGGACTAGTCTATTCTAAACTTAATTTCAATGTGCTGCAGATTTGTTTAAGATTATGAGTGTAGCCTCAATATACTATACACCAGAGGTGTCCAACTTCGGCCATTTTACATCAACTTTGGAGACCTGCAGACTTCAACTCCCAGAATTCCCCAGCCAGCATGGAATTCTGGGAATTGGAGTCTCCAGGTTGCCAAGGTTGGACACTCCTGCTTTACACGGTTTGATTTGCAGCATTAATCCACAGTTTCTTCCATCCTGCTTAACCTTCCTTCCCCTTTTAAGACTTCTTCAAGGATGCTGTCCAAATTTCTTGGATAGGCATCTACCATCACTGCTCATATTTTGGGATCATTTGTTTGGAAAAGCTTAGTGATAATATGCCCCCCTCCAGCATCACATTACAATTCCATATTCTTTTCCTTCTCTATCCCATCGCCCATTTTAAATGCCCCTTCAGCCTTGTTGATGATTCGATACAACTGTTCCTGTTCAGTGATAATCAGAACTTCCTTTAAGTTACCAAGGTCTTAATTTTTGTTTATGATTACACTTCAAGAGATTTAGAAATCAAGCCAGAGAAAGCTGCCTCTATATCATTCACAATTGTTTGTCTTGGCCTTAAAAATATTTTTTTCAAAAATATCTCTCCAAAATGCAAGTTGGGAATCTTTCCTTGGAATCTATAAAGCGTTGTCACTGTTCCTGGAATTTGCAGTGTGTTGACTGACAGGGCTTCATAAAAAGCCACTTCATCTGAAATAATTGCTGCATGGGTGCGACACACCCTGAAACATATATATTAAAAATAAAGATTGCCGCACCATTTCCCATTGACTTAGCTGGTCAGTTCAAAACCCAGATTTACAGTAATGTATAAAAAGTGAATTCTTTAGCACCGTGATTCTGAACCACATTGTTAGGGCATTGCAGCTTCCATTGGCAAAAAAAGTGCTGTTTGATACGTGGCATTGCTCAGAATTGCTGGTGTTTTCAGACAGAACAATTCTAAAGTAGATTCAAGAAGCAAACATTTGCATCCAGGTTCAGTACGAGCTGTGTCATTTCTCCAGCGACTTGCCTTCAATTTGCTGATATTTCCAGCATTCTTTATATCATCCGTGTCATTCATTCTGTTGACATTTCAGTAAGCTGTACTTCTGACCGTGATGTTTCTGTGGCCATTTTTGTCTTTCCTTTCCTCCTTGCTCAGCAATACAAACAAGTGATTATATGAGGGCAAAGCTGCCCTGGATATCTATTAGAGAGAGAAAGATGGGGATGCAGAAATCCCCATGCATTAAAGTTATTCTCTAAAGGCTTTGTAGATGAGCCTCTGATGTTTTATATTCTCTGCCATCTGCAAATCCTCTCTTTGCCTCCAGGCTCTGGGAATGGTGAAACTTGGACTAATTATCCCTCATATTTGAATAGCAATCTGTCAGTTTTTAAAAGCTAGCTAGCCCAGTGTCTCCTCTGCGCACACACAGATTTGTGTGCATGCCTGTATATTTACATACGGTGCATCTATGCAACATCATTTTTTTTCCTATCCACTTGAATTTTCTGAGCTGACTGGTTCTTTTTTACCTCTCAGCTCAAGCTTGGTATTCCTAAATCTCTTTAAAATGCTTGCTTAATTATGGACTCCAGAAAAGGATGTGCAGAGGGATGGGGGTTGGGGGCAGGAGTTGACTTTTATCCCTTATGGGAGGAGCAATCACCTCCAGGACTGACTCCCGAGTCGCCCTTTTTGTTCAGCAGCTCTCGCCTTCTAGCAGCTCTTTGCACACGTGCGCTGGGAACAGGCTTCCCTGGGTCCTCTGCCTCGCTGCTGCCAGACTCCTGGGGCAGCATCCCACTCCCAGATGGCCCTGGCCTCATCTCTGCATCAGACGCAGGACCCTCGTCCGAGTCCTCTCCAGACTCCCGGACTGGTCCCCACTGGCCATCTGTACTGGTTGCCGGCACACCAAGACAGTTGTGAAGCATCTCTAGAGCATGCCTCTTTGGACTTGTTCCTCGGGAAACACAACAGCGGTTTCCTGCATGAATGTAGTACATGAAACGAAACAGAACAACTGATCATTTGCTGTGGATTTGGACAGATGATTTTTTTTTAAAAAAAATCTGTCTTAAAGAGGGCCCAAGCAAGGGATCATTCTCAGGGTCATCTAAACCTACCTGTAACCTTATAAAGAATAGAGACTGTTAATTGACCCTGGAAATAATCCTCAGAGTTGTCATTTAATGGATATCATAATTTGCATGGAAATACGGCATATTGTACATGTGTTGAGCGTCTTACACCTGTCTCTGTTTCTTTTGTCTCAACTATGTACTGGTAATAACAGTGTTTGTGGACAGCTTCGGAAGAGGCAATGACAGCAAAATAGTTTCTTTTCATAAAATAAACCAAACTCGTGCAGCCAGTCAGAGCTGGAATGAGCTCTAAATAGAAAACAGACCAAACTGGTTTTTCAACTTTTGCCAGTCTTGTTTTATGCTGGGTGTGGTCAATATTTGTTATGGTTTTTTGTAATATTTCACTTCCTACCTTTCAGGCATTGCGGCCATAACCAGATTTTCAAGCAAGCTGGCATCTATTATTTATTTTACTACTTTTCATATATAGGTAAGAGGAAAAAGGCATTCCTGTGGGCTTCCTTCATGGCGCTGTTAAGCAAGCCCTTAAATCTAATTCTGTCCTGAGGTCCTGTGAGAGAATAGGTGGGAGAGCTTTTGTTCAGGTGTTTTGGCTGCTGTTTTTATCCAAGCTGTTTTAGGGTTATTATATATTCTGTGTTGTTTATATTCTGTGCAGACTGAGGCAACCTTTTGAAAAAAGCGGGATTAAAAAGAAAAAAATGTGAACAAAAAATAAAACGGTAAACAAATAACTGTTGAAATAAATGTATATGCAACAAAAAGCTTGACTTTTAAGCAACAGATTAAACAGAGACTTGGTGGCGCAGTGGTTAGAACACAGTATTGCAGGCAAACTCTGCCGACTGCCTGCAGTTTGATCCTGACCGGCTCAAGGTTGACTCGGCCTTCCATCCTTTCGAGGTCAGTAAAATGAGGACCCAGATTGTTGGGGGCAAATAGGCTGACTCTGTAAACCACTTAAAGGGGTCTGTAAAGCATTGTGAAGTGGCACATAAGTCTATTGCTGTTTCCTAACCTTGTGACCTCCAACCTGATGGGCACCAAGGATCGATTCTGTGGAGAGAGTATTTCCCATGGATCGGAGGGGGTGTGGTTTTGTGTGCTGCCTGCATCCCATGATAAGGCTTTGCTTGTTTGTGTGGACCAGATGCTGGCATGGACTGGGGTTTTGGCACCCCTGATATAGCCCAATGTTGATCATCAACTGATTAGCGTTGAAAGGGAACACATATTCCTCCCTCCAAAGATTTAAATCTTAGACTTTCAATATCTTAGAAGTCTTTTTAGCTGTGGTTCCCCCACAGCAATTATAAATTTCTTCAATAGTTGCCAATTTGGGGGGGTAAAATGTAATGATACATTCCCATGTTTAACCCTTATTTGTTTGCTTTTTCAGTGCCCTATTAATAACTTAATGAAGTCCAACAGTGTTGTTGTAGAGCAAAGCAACATTGAGTCATTGTGTTTGTTAAACATTACATTTCTTTCTAACATACAGAAGTTAAAACACAACCTTGGCCACCCATCTGGTTGTCCAAAAAGTCATTTTTTTTTAATTAATTGTGTCTTGAGACAACAGGATATTAATTTGACATTCCTTAAAAGGTAAAGCCTATTTGGTTTGTTAAAACAGGATGTTCCTTGTTGCTTTCAGCATTTTCTTATATTTGGCACTACTTTTTCACTGTACATATAAAAATTACTTCAAATTTACTCACCTCAAAAACTTTTCCCAATAATATTAGTAATTTAGGAGGCTAATGTGTCATGTCCAAATTGTAAAACAAGAACAGATTTTAAGAAATCCCAGATTTTTTTTGGAAATTATCCAAAACTAATTAACAATGTTTTAAAGGACTAATTAACGGTGAGTTGATCCAAAGTGTTAATGCTATTTTTTTTTTTACCCATGAACACAGAAGAAAGATTTATCAGCAGTTTTCAGGGTAGGATTATGATGTCTTTAATGTCTGTTTCTCATGATAATTGGAATCAGAATTAAGCTCCTTCCCTTCATTGCTTGTATTAGATCTTGTAGCTCTTAAAGCAGGAACTGAACCGCTGCCAAGATTTTAAGAGGGTCAAACAACTTGTGCTCATACAATAATAATTTTCAAGATGCATCACTTAGGCGCTATTTCTTTGAGGTCAAAATGTAACCCTGGTATAGCTGGGAATCAAGAAAATTATTCTTTCTACGAAGATCATGCTGTAATTGAAAACCTTAAAGTCTGTCTATTCCATCAGTATTCAGAATATTTCAACACTACATTTCACTGAATATCTCTCCAAGTATATATTAGTCTTGAAACATTCAATTTTTTATTACTTTAATGTTTATCTAAGAACTAACTTTCCTTTTCAGGCATCTTTTTAACACCTCATTAGAAGAAATTGCCATTGGCAGGAGATTTCTTTATAACACAATGTTGATTTTGGTTTGCCAGGTTACAAGTGAACAGTATGAAGCCTACTGCTATTCCTTACCTTATAATACAGATGATCCTCAACTTACAACCACAGTTGAGCCCAATTGCTAAGCAAGATAGTTGTTAAGATAATTTTTTCACCTGTTTTTTCCCCACAGAAATGGTGCTTTGTGATTGGATTTTTGAAAAGAACTTTATTATTTTTCAAAAATAAAGTTATCCTGCAAAATTACAATATAAAAGGAAAAACTGGGAGAGAGGGGCAGTAAGGGAAGTTGAAAAAAAATGACATAAATCCCCCCACCAAAAAATTACATTTTTTTAAAAGTTACTTCCAATTCTTTTCAATATGGATACAGTGATAAGATTAAATACAATCTTGCTTCAGTTGAACAAAAAAGAAGATACAAAATTAAAAATGCGGTGTTTTATCTTTCCTGTTTTTAATTTTGTGTCAAATTGTTGTTTTTAAAATTTTACAGGTTGCTTTTTAATTTTGTCTCAAATATCAACAAACTTCCCTAGAGTTTAGAAGCTTTTATGCTGCAGCACCCTCTCGTGTTAAAATCAGGTTAAACCCGCCTTGTTTGCTTCAATGTTTTACCAAGCCTATTGGAACAGCCCAATTCTCTGCTTTGGCAGCTTGTCTGGACTGGCCTGATAGGCTTTTAAACACAAACAGTAATGAAAGACTTTGGTGCTGAAAAGGGCTCCCTTATTTGTAGTAGGGATTAAAATAGGTGCCGTTACAATCTTAAAACTGCAGCGGTGTGCAAAATGATCAAGGGAGAGTGAGCTCAAAACGCAGAGCTGCAGCCTGCACGGGGGAGATCGTGCCAAAATAAAGGATTGATTTAAAAAAAAAAAAGGAAAGAGCCCATCAGTCCCTGATATAGAAAAGCTTCCGGGGGGGGGGAAAAAAAAAAGCTACTATAAAATGAAATAGAATAACAGCTTCCATATTTCCCTGAGATCTGACATTTGAAAGTGTCGGTTTTTCCTGTTAGCACTGCGCAAACTTGCCAAAGCGACAATGTCTGGGTTGTTTTTCACACTCTCTGCAATGTTTCCTGTGGCTGCCAGTTATTGCGATACGTGAGGCTAACCTAGACAGGGTGTTGATGGCATGGCTGCAGTGAGTGTCTGCGGATTTGAAAAATATAAATAGCTGTCTATTGTCTCGTAATTTAATGAAAAGAAGGACTAACAGGGGACATGATAGCAGTCCCAGTGTTTGAGAGGCTGACACAGAGAAGGAGAAGGGGTGTCAACCTATTCAGATATTCAAGATCACATGAAGTGTTAATATCACTTTATAAGTCCTTGGTAAGACCACACTTGGAAGCTTGTATTGAGTTTTGGTCGCCACGATATAAAAAACATGTTGATCAGGGCTGGGATTCAAATTTTTTAACAACCGGTTCTGTGGGTGTGACTTAGTTGGTGGGCGTGGCTTGGTCATGTGACTGGCTGGGCATGGCCAACTCAACATCACTCACATCGAGGCACGCATCTTGTAGCCTTCTGGCCTCTCATGATTGTGGGGATGCTGCAACAGTCATAAGAGTGAAAAATGGTCATAAGTCACTTTTTTCAGTGCCATTGTAACTTTGAATAGTCCCTCCACGCAAGCAAAGTACCAGCAAAGGAAGGGAAAAGAACCTCCAGAGAAGTTCCCGAGACAGGAAGTCTAGTCCCGCCAAGAATGTAATAAGGGTTAACGGAGAGGCAGTTTCTGTAAGCAACACCAGAATGTTTCCTTCCTGCCTTCCTTACAGGACAAGGCCAGTAATTTCTTTTAACAACCGGTTCTCCGAGCTGCTTAGAATGTTAACTAGTTCTAGTAAATAGGTGCGAACCTGTAGAATCCCACCCCTGAACCTAGTGCCATGATGGTGAACCTATGGCACACGAGAGGTCGCCTGGAAGAGTCCCACTGCGCATGCATGCACGCCACCCGCCCAACAGCTGATTGTTGGGAGTCTCACGTGCATGCGCAGAGATGCATGGTGTGCAGGGGATCGTGTGTGCAGGGGGCCTGGGGGGCACGCGCATTGCCTTCTGGGTGCTGGCATGTGAGCACGCGTGCAATTTGCAGCACAGGAGACAAAAAAGATTAGCCATCACTGACTAGTGATGGTCATGGGATATTAAATAAGCAAACAAATCATACTAGGAAACTAAATAAAACAATATAAATTGTAAAGATATAAGCAACAAAGTTATAGTCATAAGTGGGAGGAGAAAGGTAATAGGAAGGATGAGATGAAGAATAGTAATATTAAGGAAGATACTTATTGGATTTTATTGATAGGCTTGCTGCCAGAAACTCTCCAGAAATATAGGCTAATTTCTAGTAAGCTGAATAATAGTAGCTCCTAACATGGGATGCCCATAGTAGTCTGTACTAATAGAAGATACTTAAGTGTGCCCTCCGAGCAGGTCATGTCCTGATTTATACTAGGAAGATGCTAAGATGAGATTAGAGTCACCAAGTTGAAAAGTTCAAGTTTGAAATCAAAATAATGAAAACTCTTTATTTTGCTTAGCCAAAGTTACTTATCCTTTAATTCCTCAAATCTTGTGCAGCCCGTGGCTATCTTGGCACGAGGCAAAATGTCAATCAAATCACGGAGTCTGTAAACGTTATTTGTTTACATCCAATTGACATTAATTAATTAAAGGTTTAAATTGTCGAATAAAATGGTTCTTGATCCCCTGGAAGGCAGAATGTAGTGCATTAAAGTAGCCAATTAACAAAATACTGAATCTGTTTACCTGCTTCTACTAAGAACTATGCAGATTAAATATTCAGAGGGGTAGAAAGAGAGATGACCAGGGGGAAGGAACTATTAGTACAAATGGCAGGTCTCTAACATTGCTGAAACCGTTCTGCGTCAGGACACCAATAATTTTGGTTTAGTGGTGATACTTCATTCTCATTCTATTAAATATTTGGGTATACATGATCATGGTAAACTTTAGCTCCCTGACTTAGGCAGTAAGCCTCCCAAAGTAACAACTTTTTTCTCTTGTGCACTAAAATGCCGTCTCACTGATAACACCGTGGTGTTAAATATGTCCATATGCCATTATTTACAGAACCCTATTTCATTATTCTTTTCATTGCAGGAATTGATTACAAAACCACAACAATTCTGTTAGATGGCAGAAGGGTCAAACTGGAGCTCTGGTGAGTCAGCATTATATAAATCTTTCAAAGTAGTGGAAAACCTGAAGAGGGAATCTGAATTCACTAAAGATAATCTGCAGCTTTATGTAGTTATTAAAATCTGTTTTAGTTACGCTGTAATTCATATGAAATATATAATTTGTAAATTAGCTTATGTTGAATCTCCCCTCCATGATGATGATGATGATGATGATGATTGTTACCCTACAAGAAAGCAAGATTTTGTACAATGCCAAATAAGCTATGAAATCTAGCCCACGAGTTGACTATTTTTATTTTTTGTATGTCCTGCCTCTATTTTTGTATATATATAAACAACTCAAGGCAGTGAACATACTTCATACTCATTCCTCCATCTAATTTGCTAACAATAACCCTGTGAGGTGAGTTGGACTGAGAAAGAGTGACTGGCCCAAAGTCACCCAGCTGGCTTTCATAGCTAAGGCAGGGCTATCCTAAAGGTCCTTTTTTTTTTCAAGAGGCAACTGGACTTTCTGTTTCTCTTCTCATCCAAGGAAGCTTCTTCAGCTCTGACTGGACAGTGGGAAATGGAAGGATTTATACTCCTTGCAGACAGCTGATCATTTGCATTTTTTAAGAGAGTTGTTGAGACCACTTGGAGGTTTATATGTGTTGTGTGGCAATCTCTGTCTAGGTGGCCTTGATGACTCTCTAAAAAGAATGCAAATGTCCAGCTGTTCGCAAGGAGTGTAAATCTTTCCATTCTCCACCATCCAGTCAGAGCTGAAGAAGCTTCCTTGGATGAGAAGAGAAACATCTTCAAAGAAAAACTGGAAGTCCAGTTGCCTCTTGAAAAAAAAAAAAAGCACCTTTGGGACAACCATGACCTGGAGGACTGAGAATCTCCATAGATATAAGGCAGGACTAGAACTCACAGTCTCCTGGTTTCTAACCTGGTGCTGGACCAGATGAAACACTACACCAGACTGGCTCGCTAAACAATATCTAAATATATAATCTACAGAAAAGGAGGAAAAGTTATCACGAGAAGACATACTGACTCTGTCTGGTTTTTAAACACAGATGTTCAAAATGCTGGTGACAGCTGTTGCCATAACGTTGAATGTTCAACTAAGCAAATTGTTCTAACTAGAGGACTGGCTGCATTAAGCTGCTTATGCAGAGAGAAGACACTTTCTAGGAAATGTTTGCCAAAATTGCCTCCTTGCAGGCTTTCCATAATAATGGGCACCGATCAAATAAGTGTGGCATAAGTTCCTCTGGTTTTGCAGTACAGACAATCCCATCGGGCAGAGAAACCCGACGTAGGGCATTTCGGCTAATGAGGCTTCCAGCGGCTTGTGGTGTGATCCTCCCAAGATCATTAGAAGCCCAGCAGGATTCAAAGCACCCTGATGAGGTCCTCAGCCAAGGGAATCTGACCTCCGCTTGCCTTTCAGTGGAGACTTGCAAAGTTGTGCACACCCCTCCCCGTCACACCACAGATGTCTGGCGATGCCCCTTGGTGCGCTCCACTGTGTAGGTAAATTCAAAGGGGCGAGAAAAACATGGAGGCAGCTGGTATCCTTAAGGCACCCCGCATTCTGTTTACTACGGAACACGTTGTGTTCTCCTAAACAAATATGGTTGTAACCATCCCCGTGATGTAACGTTGGCCTCGGCCATCGACCCTTGTTGGCTGGGCCCCACTATTTTTCTTTTCTGGACAGAAGGAGATCTGTTTTTATAATTTACACAATAAAGCACCGAGCACTTTCTGTACTGTTGGAACCTCTGCTCAGAAAGAGGCCCAGGGGAGAAAAAGCTACTTGCTTGGCCAAAAGCACGAGGACGATTTATGACTGAGCCTTGACTTCTCTAGTCTTAACTGCACAATGAAGAAGAGATTCAGAGGTTCCGAGTATCGTTCCTGACAAGAGTGGAAAAGAACGGCCAGTAAGAAGGGGGAGCAATGATCTGCGTCAATAAATGATGTGTTGGTCAACCAGTAGGAGTTGAACAGCCCCAATAGGAGTAAAATCAAGCTAACAGCCTAACCAACTGCCATTGGGGCAGCAGAATCTGCTCCAAGGCCACTTTCAGCCACACTGACAGGGAAGACACTAGAACTAGAGGTGGTATTCAACCAGTTCTGAACAGTTTTGGAGAACCGGTTGCGGACATTTTGAGTAGTTCAGAGAACCGGAAAATCCCACCTGTGACTGGTCCCGCCTCCAGCTATTCTCCACCTCCCATTGAGTCCCAGCTGATTGGCTGGGTCTTCTTTGGTTGCCCTGCACAGGAGAATGGAGCTGGAAAGCAGGTTAGTGGGGTGGGGAGGGAAGAGGGATTTTGCAGTATCTCTTCCGCGCCCACCAAGCCATACCCACAGAACCAGTAGTAAAAAAATTGGAACCCCACCACTGACTAGAGTATAAACAGAGAGCAAACCCCGCTCCCTTCTAGCACTGATGATGTTATCTAGTTTGGCTATTGAAATGTCTGCATGAATACAGCCAAGCTCAGAGAGGCCCAAGGACCTCGGGCAGAAAGATGGCTTGGCAACTTTCAGAAGCTGAAAATAATTGCTCAGGTTAATATGTTCCAGGTGTTAGCCAGTGAACAGTCAAACATACAGCTGTCTCGTACTTCCTATGGTGAGGTGAGGAAACCTTTCAAAGCTTCCATGCTTCTGGCTGAACCCCCCCCCCCCTTCTCTATTCCAGGGACACATCTGGCCAAGGAAGGTTCTGTACTATTTTTCGATCTTATTCCAGAGGAGCCCAGGTGAGTCCCACGAGCAATATTAAATTAGGCTGCTATTTTTCCTCAGCACAGACAAGAGCCAGTTGGAACAAGAGTCTTGCCATAAATCATTTCTGCTTCCCTTTAAACCAGGGGTCCCCAATTCTTGAGCCGTGGATATGATACTGGTCCATGGCCCATTAGAAGCCAGGCTGCACAAGCAAAGTTTCATCTGTATATGTGGCGGGATCTAGGTAACGTGTGAAACCACACCATCCCTGGTGCCCAAAAGGTTGGGGGCCACTGTCTTAAAGGATTCCTTCCCTGTTCAACTTAAATTCTGACAAGTGTTTTTTTCTTTCATCGGGCTCTGTTTATATCCAAGCTCACTTGATACCCATGCTTTGCTATGAAACTATGTGGTCGGGCTTAGTTTTTTGGGGGGAAAATAAGGAGAAAAAAAATTGTGCCTCTGTCTACCAGCATCTATCGGTTTTCATCTGGCTAGCATCCTGTCTGTGTGAGAGAGTTGAGGGCTGTTTGGAAACTGAAACGGTATTTGCTGTGTGAGCAAGAAGGAGACAGCAGTGAGCCCGGGCATGGCTTAGCTCAACTGTTCTGTACTAAAGCTGCTTGGTGCTGCTGTGAAACGGAAACTCCTCTCCTCTGCTTGTGTTTTGCATTTGGAAGAGATTTCTTTTCAGGTGGGGAGGGGGAGTAGAACTCCTTAGCATCAGAGCGTGTTAATAATAATAATACAGGAAATCCTAATGCTCTGGTAGTCATTTTGAAAAATCCTTTCTTAGTGAGCACCTAGAAGCCAAGAGGAACATACGGGCCAAATTTCAAGTTTGTAGGCTTTATGGTTCTGGAGATTTTGTGATGATGTGTGAGTGGGATTTCGCTTTTATATATATAGATATATATAAGATGTGTGTATTGTGTGAACTTTCAGATTACTTTCAGTATCAAAGCAGGCAGATTCATTTTGTCATGTGTACTTGTCAATATTTTAATTTGTCTTATTAAATCTTTTTTTTTTTCACTCATAGTAACAAGTATAGATAAGTCTCAGGAACCGATTCACAGAATAGTTGTGACTTATAACCAGGAGACAGAGTAGGTCCCACGGGGGCTCCGTGCATCAGATTTCTCAGCTCAAGAGATCTGATTTTTCTCCTTGTGTGTAAAATATGCAATATGAAAAGCTTCTGGAGAATAAGAAAAATGAAAAGTCAGTTTTCTGCATTGGCAGTTTGCTTTCCTGCATTGCACAATTATTCTTGCCACTAAGAGAAACCACCTCAGCGACATGACATGGAAGCCAAAGGGGAGATAGCTTCCATGCCTGCCCTTAATGCAAAAACATTTTGACATGGAAAATGCCTTTTGATAGAGCAAACCTAAAATTAATTTAGTGATTTAGTGGGCCACAACCCACAGCTTAGGGCGTCGGGTCGGCCACCCAGAATCACTTCTCATGAGATGGACAGCCCTGTAAAACTGATCCGTAAATAATATAAATAAACAGAGTGTTTTGATCCACTCAGGGCATCCTCTTGGTGTACGACATCACCAATCGCTGGTCTTTCGATGGAATAGACCGATGGATCAAGGAAATTGATGAGGTAAGTGGGGCAGAGCTGGGGTTTTGAATGCTCTTAAATGCAGTAAAAGTGACCTTACCTTGGTCCAATCACAATGCTCCATTCTGAGGTCAGCAACCTTATGTTAAAAAAAGGAGTAAGAAACAGGGAGCAAAGGAAAGGAAAGGCATGGGAGAAGTAAAGAAAAGAAAAGCTAAACCAGGGGATACCTGCCCCATGAAGAGCCTCAGTGGCGCAGTGATTAGAGTGCAGTACTGCAGGCTACTTTTGCTGACTGCCAGCTGAGTGCAATTTGGCAGTTCGAATCTCACCTGCCCAAGGTTGACTCAAGCCTTCCATCCTTCCAAGGTGGGTAAAATGAAGACCCGGATGGTTGGGGGCAATAGGCTGACTCTGTAAAACCACTTAGAGAGGGCTGGAAAGCTCTGTGAAGCAGTATATAAGTCTTAAGTGCTATTGCTATTAACTATATCCATATCTTTTTGCAGTTGGGAATGATCGCCCCGAAGGTGCTTTCCAAAAGGCGACTGGACTTTCTTATTTGTTTGTTTGTTTATTGAAATATATTTTTGCTTCTCCTTCAAGAAGCTTTTTCGGTTCCAGAAGTGAAGAAGCTTCTTGGATGAGAAGCAAAACGTTTTCAAGAAATAAACTAAGGAAGTCCAGTCAGGAAATTTCTCCTTAGTTTTGGGTTGCTTCTCTCCTTGATTACTTTCCATCCATTGCTTCTTGTCCTGCCCTCAAGAGCTTTGGAAAATAGCTTGACTCCCTCTTCTCTGTGGCAGCCCCTCAAATCCTGGAACACTGCTGTCATGTCTCCCTTAGTCCTTCTTCTCATTAAACTACAAAGTTTAGTTGAACTAGAAAGTTTAATTAAAGGTGCACAGAACTGCTTGATCGGTACAATGGATTGCCAAATGTAAAGAATGCTTAAGATGGAAGCTTGGATGGTGCATGAATACCAGTGTGCATAACGTCATTCGGTGTCTATTTAAAGCATGCCCCCGGGGTGCCCCGGATCTTGGTTGGCAACCGCCTTCACCTAGCCTTCAAGCGGCAGGTGCCCACGGAGCAAGCCCGATCCTATGCAGAGAAGAATTGCATGACCTTCTTCGAGGTCAGCCCATTGTGCAACTTCAATGTGATTGAGTCCTTCACCGAGTTGTCCCGCATTGTGCTGATGAGACATGGCATGGAGAAGATCTGGAGGCCCAACAGAGGTGAGTAAGCTTAATTCACTCCCCTTTCTGTGGAATCCTTAACAGATTAACAGAGTTGGAAGGGACCTTGTAGGTCATCTAGTCCAACTGATAGCTGTCTCGCCTCTTATTGAAAGCCTCCAGTGATGAAGCTCCTGTAGCTTCTGAAGGCAAGTTGTGTTCCACAGGTTGATTGCTCTCCCTGTCAGGAAATTTCTCCCTATTTCCAGCTTGAATCTCTCCTTGATCAGCTTCCATCCACTATTCATTGTCTGGCCTTCAGATGTTTTGGAAAATAGTTTGATCCCTTTCTCCTCTCTGTGGCAGCCTTTCAAATCCTGGAAGACTGCTATCATGTCTCCCCTGGTCCTTCTCTTCCCTAGACTAGCCTGCCCAGTTCCTGCAACCATTTATCATATTCATCATATAATATAAAAGGCTCCATTCCATATTTGCTGTTACGTTCCTTGGTACTCACTCTCTGAGCTTTTCTCACAGACATTTCATTACCCAGCTAGAAGAAGTCATCAGTGCTAGAAAGGAGTTGGGGTTTTGCTCTCTGTTTATATCCAAGTGGTTTGACCTGTCAAGTATCAGTGGGAGTGTTGTATAGAGGCATGCCATCTGTATATATATTTTAGCACTGATGTTGTTACCTAGCTGGGTAATGAAATGTCTATGAGAAAACAGCCAAGCTCAGAGAACACCGAGGACTCTACTCTGAGTTACATATATTCTCTTCTATTGGTAGAAAATTGTGTATTGAGAATTATGTCCTGCTGTGTGTCCTTCGTGTGTATCCTTGGGGCAGAGTTCGCCCTTTAACGTAGCTGCAGAAATGGCTTAACAAATCCTTAATCCTTTATAAAGGACTGAGTTAAGAGGCTGCTGTGAACGATAGCATCGTTCATGAAAAGATTCTTCCTGTGATATTTCAAATTTTTCCAAGAGATTAAATTTATCCAGTTAACTAGCCAGCTATCTACTTATTCTCTCTCTATATATATATTCTATATAAATTATATATATACCCTGTTTCTCCAATAATACGGCCTCCCCCAATAGGAAGCCCCAGCATGTTTTATAGGCATGAAATGAAATTAAGCCCCTCCCCCCAAATTTAGACCTATATTAAAACATGCGAAATGGGGGGGAATGGTGGGGGGGTTGCCGTTAGGAAGTAATTTTGTTGCACCCCCAGATATAGTGCTGCCTGCGTTGACCCAGATACGAAGTGCCCCACCAACGCCAAGGTCAACATCCAAGCCATCGCCACCCGCCCGCCTGAAGATGCAAGGGAGGGAATTAAGTCACCCCCGAAAAGACGGCCTAGCCATTTTTGGGGGGCTCAAAAAAAAATAAGACCCAGCCTTATTATATGAGAAACACAGTATGTGTATGTGTATATATATATATATATATACACATACACATACTGTGTTTCTCATATAATAAGGCTGGGTCTTATTTTTTTTTGAGCCCCCCAAAAATGGCTAATGGACCAGCCTCAAATTTGAAACCAGGAACTAACTCTATACAGAAGCCTGAGGATGGCAGATGAGATTCTGCTGAAACGTTGCTACAACTTTAACAGAACTACAATGACGTGGGATAATACCCGAAGGAAGCTAAACAGCACACATGTAAGTACCCGCGAAAACCTAAGAAAACATATATATATATATATATATATATATATATATATATACACATACACACACACACACACACACACACACACACACACACACACACATACATACATACATACACACACATACACACACATATATTTGTTTTCTTAAATTTTCGCGGGTACTTACATGTACGGTATTCAACTTTGTTCGGGTATTTTCCCACATCATTATAGTTGTGCTTTTAAAGTTGTAGCAACGTTTTGGCGGAATCTCATCTGCCATCATCAGGCTTCTGTATTGAGTTCGTCTGATAAAGAAGCCTGATGATACAGAAGCTTGATGATGGCAGATGAGATTCTGCCGAAAAGGCTTGATATCATAACCAGCTCTTGAGGTCTTTCCAGAACATCAAAAGAAATAATAAAGTTAATCTTAATTTCAGGAGGGAAGGATGTTCCACAAAGGCGGGCACCATAGCAGAGAAGAATTGGATTCATAAATTAGATCTAATCAATAAATAATTAAAGCCATAAAATAGTGGGGCTTTAGTGATCATTTTCACCACCTTGCCTGCGGCCTGCAGCACCCTTAATTTTTGCAAAAGTTTCTTGGCAAGCCAACTTTCTTGTCTTCCTCTGAGGTGCAGCTCATCTGGTTGGCCAGAAGATGGCAATGCCGAATTTCTGTGCCGGATACGAATCTCTTGTCTGGCACAGAAGCACCCCGTTTTTCTGAAAGCTGCAATGTTCTCTCCTGTCCTCTCTTTTGAGGCCTGTGGACAAAAATACGCATTGAAAAGTGGGGAAGTTGTAGGGTTTGCACCAAGAGAGGAGCTGCTGGGTTTACTGCTTATGTGTAGATCCAGGAGCATGGATTCACAGGAAGAGGAAGAAGGGAAGGAAGTGAATTTATCTCTACCTGGCTAGAGTAGTAATTCAATAGGTTGCCTTGGGATGTGGCATGAAGCCGTGCCTGGACATCACCATCTCCTTTAATGTCTGTCTCAGAGCAGACATCCCAGTTTCATGAAACAGACACTTGAGTTCATTGAGTTAACCAGACAATTTTTATTTTACTTGTTTGTCAAACATGCACACAATAACAAGTATAGGTATGAACATAAACAAGAGCAAAGGGAGTAAATATACAGTAGATTAAATGGGGACTGTAAGACAGGGATGGTAGGCACGCTGGTGCGCTTATGCACGCCCCCTTTACAGACCTCATAGGAATGGGGTGAAGCAGGCAGTTTAAGGTTGAAGCTGTGACAGTGCAAGGCCTTAAGTTCTCGTGGGTAGTTATGCACCTTTGCTGCTTGTAGAGTCCGGTCCAGCTGTTGGGAAGGGGTCAGAGTTCAGAATGGTTTGCCTGAGGTTGTCCAAGCTTATCCACATTGGACTGGGTTCTAGCCAAGTCTTCCTCCCACCAGAAGGGAATAGGAGGAGATGAGCCAAACCTACTTTATTGTAAGGCTAAATTAATGGAGTATTGCAAGGCTAATAGTACAAATCTCCCGCCATCTTTTATTTTTTTAACGTCCATAAGTCAAGACAGGACCTCCCTAAGTTTCTTCATCTGACTATGAAAGCACTGGGGGCTCTCCCTTTTCTTAACTGGTCCTTCCCTAATGTCCCTCGCCCCCTCGCCCCTCAAGGTCATTCTCATATTCCATCATTCACACCTCTTAGACTAGGCCGGTCCTCTCCCATTCTGCTTTCAGCCAGGGAAGCCACTTTAATGGTCATCTCTGGAGATTTCTTCCCCTTCTTGTTTTCCCCACAACAACCACCCTGTGAGGTGAGTAAGACTAAGAGAGAGAGTGACTGGCCCAAAGTCACACAGTTGGCTTTCATGGCTAAAGCAGGACTAGAATTCACCCCCCCCCCCCCAAATGATTGGCCCAAAGTCACTCAGTTGGCTTTCATGCCTAAGGTGGGACTAGAACTCACCATCTCCCAGTGATTGGCCCAAAGTCACTCAGCTGGTTTTTATGCCTAAGGTGGACTAGAATTCACAGTCTCCTGGTTTCTATCCCAGTGCCTTAACCACCAGACCATACTAGACTTATATCCTTGACTCCACCCTTCCAGAATTAAACTTTTCTTCCTTTTTCCACCACCACCACCACCGTTTCTCCCCTGCCTTTCAGTATTCAGCCTCCAAGACCTCTGTTGTCGGGCCATCGTTTCCTGCACACCGGTCCACCTGATCGATAAGCTGCCGCTTCCCGTCACCATCAAAAGCCACCTGAAGTCCTTCTCCATGGCCAACGGCATGAACGCCGTGATGATGCACGGCCGCTCGTACTCCCTGGCGAGCAGCGGAGGGGGAAGCGGCAGCAAAGGCAACAGCCTGAAGCGCTCCAAGTCCATCCGCCCGCCACAGAGCCCGCCGCAGAACTGCTCACGGAACAACTGCAAGATCTCTTAGCGGGGGAAGCGCCCCCAGGACGGGACGGGGCCCCTCCAAGCGCATGCACCTGCACCTGCTCGCCGATGTACAGATGTTGAACACCGCACGTCACCCATTCCATCGGCCACGGGTTTGCAAAGAACACCGGCTCAGCGTGGCGGGAGCCTGGGCAAAAGGAAGGACAAGGGCCGCACCACATTAGCTTTCCCAGAATGCAATAGGTCTTCCCCTTCTCTGGCAGGAAAGGACCAGCAGACTCCAGGGTGTGGATTTTTCTTCTGAATTTTTTTTTTTTTTTTGGGGGGGGGAATCAGGGAGTTTGAGGAGAGGGATCGATACGGAGGGTAGCGTGCTGCCACTTTAATCCTTGCTTTTTCAAGCGGATTGCAGGTGCTACATGGAAAAAGACCCCCCCCCCAACATAAATGTGACCCCTCCTCCTCCCCCTGGTTGGACCGACGTGACCCAGACGGAGCCCTGCTTTGACCAGGCAAAGACTGTGGCTGCCTGGGGCTCCTAAGGAAGCAGGCCGCTTCGAAGTCCTTTCGGCTTTTATTTATAAAGAAAATTAGCTCACGATATGAAATTTCCCTGCCGTCTCCCCTCCTCCCCCCCCCAAACTCTGCACCTCCGGTCTGTTTTTTTAAGCCAAGGCCACGGAGAGAAGGGAAATCTCTTGTAAATAGAAGCCCTGAGCCTTGAATTTTGGGGCTAATTGAAGTCAGAGGGGTGGGGGTGGGGGGGCTGGCAGGGGTCAGGAGGTGAAATGATCTAACACTCTGGAGAGTTGTTAGCAGTCTTGAGATTCCTTTCTTTTCTTTTCTCTTCTTTTCCCTTCCTTCTCCAAAAGAATAGATGAAGTTGAATAGATAAAGGAGGAGGAAAAGTTTTCCATTCCTTCCCCTTTTTTCTTTTTTTCCTTTTCTTTTTTAAATTGAAGTTTTCCAGACATTCCTGGTAGCAAGTGCACACAGCTCAGACAGACAGCAAAAAAAGTTAGGCTTGAATTGGGATTACCTGCTTGTGTGTGTGTGTGTGGGGGGGGGGTGTTTGCTAACGTCCACATCTGGAGTTGGTTTGCGGCTGATCAGGCTGAAGCCCTTCCTGCCTTCAAGAGAAGGAAGGCAAAAAGGTTGGGTATATCAGAATTCAGGACTCACAGAAGATCATGGTTGGGGCGGGACAGAATATTCTCTCCCCGGTTGCTTTTCTATGGCTTAGCCTAGTTGGGAGGTGGAGGGCGGTGTACTCTCCAGACTTCCTGGTGTAACTAACTTCTTTAGCCCAGTTTTTCGGCCCATACAGAAATATTTGCATGTTTTTGGCATCAGCTTGGATCAACTGCAATTTGCATTGGTGGTGCTCCAACCTGCTGGGCTGGCTAATCCAGAGCTGTTGGGAGGAGACTTCCAAGATGACCGTAGCAATTCAGGGACTCTGGTTGCCTTGTTCTCCAGGCTCTGCCACATGGCCGCTCCAAGGTTGCGCCAAGAAGCCCTGGACTGCTGAGAGCCTCTCCTAAGAACTAGGCCCAAGCGTAGATTTCTTGAAAACCAGAAGGGATATTGGAAGGAGGTGCAACTAGCCCCCCTCCCCCCCCAAAAAATCCTTGAAGCTGTCCTTCAATGTTATCCCTCTCGTTCCATGGCAGAATCTTTCTTCAAAACAAGTAGCAGCTTTGCTCTTTTGTGTTTGTGTGTGTGTGTGTTTCTGTGTGTGGCTTCTGGCCTGTTTCTGGTGCTCTCCAGCTAAAGGTTGACTTGGGCTAGTTTTATGTCTCATACACCAGCCAGCTGTTACGTCTGCAAATATGGGTCTTCTAACCTAAGTTAGAAGTCTTCTAAAGCAGGGCATCCTCGGCAACGTTAAGACTTGTGGATTTCAACTCCAAGCATTCCCCTGTCGGCCATGATGGCTGAGGAATTCTGGGAGTTGAAGTCCACCAGTCTTAACGTTGCCAAGGACGGAGACCCCTGTTCTACAGGCCTTCTCACCTGGGTTGACATTGAAAGAACCCAATAAGAAACAGGGAAAGCGTTGAAAGCCCAGGCAGGGCTTAAATTTGGATGACACCAGCACAAGGGGTCCTTGGGTTTTTTTTGTTTAGCTAGTTCACCCAACCCAAGACCCCCTTCTCCCCCTACTCCATTCCTCATGGCTCCCCATTAGCGTCTTCTCCAAGCCTCCTTCTCCCTCCGCAGGTGCCACCCAGAGGAATTGGCCTCTCGCCATGTCACGAATGAAGTGGGCTGCATGATGCTGTTCATCACCCGAGGGCACAGCTGATCGCCCATTTTGTTCCAGGGAAAAAAATGTGTGGGTTTTTTGTTTTTTTGACAAGTGCCTGGTTGGCACCTTCCATGCCTCTCTCGGCCATTGGGAGATCGCTTGGCACCGAGCGAGTCCCAGCACTCAGACCATCTCAAAGCCAGGTGGCGGGGAAGGGTCAAGGGCAGGGGGGATAAAGCCTCCGATGGCCTCTTCCTGGCCCACGAAGAAAGCAAGTGCCAAGCCAAGGGCGGGGAGCGCCGAAGCGCAGGGAGATTTACGGGGTATGTCCGCCTAGCCTTTGCCACCTGTCGCCGTCTGCTCAAAACAGAGCAGGACACAAATCGCTGACTCAAAGGCCTGGCATTCTGGAGCGGCGCAGGGGAACAGGTGATGCAGGAGGCAGCCATCTTTCCACCCTGGGTTTTAAAATAGCCCCTTGCTAAAACAGCCCGAGAATGCGTGCATTGTGTGTGTTTCTTCTGTAGAATTACAGGGAATCCTCAACCCGGTGTGGATTGGCACTTAGCAACTCTCCCTGCGGTCTTCCTTTGATCCCAAGAGGTAGAAGGCACGGCTGTTTTCCGTCCAGAAAGTCAAAAGAGGCTACCGATGGAGAATCGAGATCCGATCGCCTCTTATTAATTTCCCCCTCCAATCAAAGCGAGAATCGTTTCAACCTCACCTCTGCAGATTTCCCCTCAGTCCTCCCCTGTGCATTCCTGATTTTGGGGTTTTAATCCCGGAAGATTTTTGCAGAGGTGCCTTGCTCCAGTACGCTGGCTGATCCAATCCGAGCTGGGTTTTGTTTGTACCTTATTTTATTAACGTTCCAAGAATGTGATCCGAGAATCAAACACTAAAAACTCGCTGCTATGGGATACTCTTCCTCCTGTTTTTAAATGGCTTTGTACAGTCGATGTTAAAAGTGACGGTTTTTATATAAATTAAACACACCATCACGGGGGAAAAAAAACCTCACGTTTTTCCTTCCTTCTGGCTGCAGAATTTTTGTCCAGGGATGAGCTTAGACGGCGCTGCTTTTCAGAGGGTGACGTTGAAGGACAGGGCGAGGGCAAAGAATGGGCAGGGTGGATTTAAAGGGATTAAGGGAGCTTGTGTGGATGTGATATTCCCAGGAGAGGACAGTGGAAGGCACTTGATTAACGGCCTCATTTGAAGCAGCCGGGGACTTAAGAGCCGGATCAAAAGGAGAGAGATGTTTTCTTCGCACTCTGACTAGGTAGAGAATCTCCCTTCCGTGCCAGGGCAAGGAGAGTTGGCACACAACGGCCTGCAGCTCCCTCCTGGGTCCCACAGGTAGATTTTATTTGGAACTTTTCAGAAAAGAACTTCCTGGGAAAGTTAAAACAACAACAACAGCTTGATCTCCCTATGTTTTGTTTTTCAGCATCTTTAGAAAGTAGTGTCTTCTCATACTACAACTGCTGTGTTGACAAAGAGAAGGCAGGCATTTTTTTTTTTAAAAAAAAAATCCTGTCTTGGTTTTAGAAATAAGACAACAAACATGGGTAATACCCCTTCCTCTTATTTTCCCCACAACAACAGCCCTCTGAAGTGAGATGGGCTGAAAGAAGCACTGGCCTAAAATCACCCAGTCAGCTCTCACGCCTAAGGCAAAACTAGAATTCATTGTTTCCTGGGTGGTTGGCCCAAAGAGACCCAGCTGGGTTTTTGTGCCCAAGGCAGGACCAGAATTCACCATCTCCTGGTGATTGACCTAAAGTCACCGAGATGGCTTTCATGCCTAAGTCTAGTGAGACTAGAATTCACCATCTCCTGGTGGTGGTGTTAGTTGCAAAGTCATCTCCGACCCATTGTGACCCCATGGACAACATTTCTCCAGGCCTTCCTGTCCTGGGTGATTGGCCCAAAGAGACCCAGCTGGCTTTTGTGCCCAAGGCAGGACTAGAACTCACCATCTCCTGGTGATTGACCTAAAATCTCCCAGATGGTTTTCATGCCTCGTGAGACTAGTACTCACTATCTCCTAGTGCTGGTGTTAGTTCCGATGTCATGTCCAATCCATTGTGACCCCATGGACAATGTTCCTCCAGGCCTTCCTGTCCTCTACCATTCCCCGGAGTCGATTTAAGCTCACGCCGACTGCTTCAGTGACACTATCCAGCCACCTCCTTCTCTGCCGTCCCCTTCTTCTTTTGCCCTCCATCATTCGTTGCCCTCAGACGAGAACTCACTATCTCCTGATGCTTGTGGCTCAAAGTCACCCACTGGCTTTTGTGCCTAAGCGGCACTAAAACTCACTGCCTTCTGGTTTTGTGCCTCGTGCCTTAACTGCTAGACAAAATAACCGCTTAAATTTAACAAATCTCTCAGAAAAAAAAAATTACACTTTCACAATTTGATTTGTATCCCCGTTCTTACAGAACATATAGTAGCATATATAGAAGCTATATACTTTCAGCCATTAATCCGGGCCCTCTTTCTTAAACCCCATCTCAGGCCTTGTTATCATACCATGGTCAAATTGTGCCTGATTATTTATGAAGTCTTTAATCTCTCCGCTTAGTAAAACATTAAGTGATGCAGACACTTACAAACCTCACAAGATAAGTGAGTCTTTGAAAACATTTTTATCACTAACCCAAATTATGGAGCTTTCCTGTAGAATGGGACAAGATTGTGACACTGTGTGTTACAAGCAGAAGGACAGATGTGTTTTTGAATAGTTTTCAAAATTATATTTTAATTTCCTGCAATGACCCAGCTTCTCCAGTCAGTACTGATATAAAGCTCTGTTGCTGAAGTGGAGCAGAGGGTATTTGTAATCTCTGGACTCTTCCATTTGAACTACAGGCAGACATCCTGGAAAGGTTTTTCTTTTAATGCAATGTGTTTTATTTCACAATCTTACCTGAGATTTCAGTTACTGACCAGTAACTTGCCCATCATAAAAATGTTGAAAGTTCAGAAGTCCTTCTCTATTTCTAAACCCAAATAGTGCTGCTGTTAAAAAATGTAATGACCCAGATAACGTGTGCTGGTAACGCTAAACTAGGTTAATATGGTAGACATGACTTCTGTTTATTTGTTCATTTACTCATTTATTTAGGATATTTATATGCCGGTCCGTATCAAATACGCTAGCTGGCTAACAAGACACATACATTACATACAGTCCATAAAGCAACTGGGAAAAATGATAAAAATCAGTTCAACATTTAACCCAACCAAAAGGGTTAAAAGGGTTGTACGCTTACACCCCAGGTGTGAACAAGGTCTTAAGGACAGGTCAAAATAGATGCCTAAATATGTCTTCAAAGGGATGGGAGTTCAGAGATTTTCCTGATGTACTGATGGGACTGACACATTTTTTTTAAGCGTGGCTGGTTGAGCAAACCATAGCAATCCAGTTCACACATAATGCTACAAAAGGATGGAAGAATTCAGCCTTTCACCTAAGCCACCACTTAACAAAAGGTAAAGGTTCCCCTTGCACATACATGCTAATCATTTCCGACTCTAGGGGTCGGTGCTTATTTCCATTACAAAGCCAAAGAGCCACTGAAGACGTCTCCGTGGTCATATGGGCGGCATGATTAAACACCGAAGGCGCACGGAACGCTGTGACCTTCCCACCAAAGATGGTCCCTATTTTTCTACTTGCATGCTTTCAAACTGCTAGGTTGGCAGAAGCTGGGGCAAGTGACAGGAGTTCACTCTGCTTCGCGGTGCAAGGGATTCGAACCGCCAAACTGCCAACCTTTCTGATCAACAAACTCAGCGTCTTAGCCACTGAGCCAGCTCGTCCTCTACCACTTAACAAAGAACTCTCCCAATCCAAGAAAACGACTACAGGTCATTTCGCGTCCTCAGCCTACAAACCACAATTGAGCCCAACATTTCTGTTGTGAAGTGAGACAGTTTTTAAGTGAACTTTGCCCTGTTTTATGACTTCTTGCCACGGTTGTTAAGTGAATCACTGCAGTTGGTAGGTTACTAACTCGTTTGTGAATCTGACTTCCCCGTTGACTTTGCTTGTCAGAAGGTCACTAAAGGGGATCCTGTGACCCCGAAGACACAGGAACCATCATAAATACAAGCCAGTTGCCAAGCATCCAAGTTTGATCACATGACTGTGGAGAAGCTACAATGGTTCTATGTGTGAAAAACTCATATGTTACTTTTTTTGGTGCCGCTGTAACCAAACGGCCACGAAAACTAATAGTTCGAAGCCAAGGGCTACCTATAGTTTCCAAAAAGGTGGGAAAGTTTCCCATTTCTTTTGGCTGGACCAGAATCTGAGCATGTGATGTTTGTGTACATCATGGTGTCCTTCAGTTTATTGTTGCATCTGAAAAGACCTGATGGTTTATTAGATCTTTTCCAGGATAATCATAAATCTAGAGTCCATTTTAGAGTCCTCCTATCTATATATGTAACAGCGAAATGCCCCTCACACATCATCACAAAATATCCAGAACCGTATGGCCTACAAACTTGAAATTTAGCACATATGTTCCTCTTGACTTCTAGGTGTCCAGAGCTCCTCAATGACCTGTGTTTATGACCGTTCCCAGTATCCTGTGGTCATGTGGCTGTTTCTTACAATGTTTTTGCCCAAAACCAGCACTGACTTCCAGTTTGGGGCAAAAACGCCCCATCGTGAACAATGGGCTCACTTTTTGACCACAAATTGGTTTAACGACCGCTGCAAACTTATTTCCCCACTAGATCTATGGCTTCTTCTAAAGTGTCCCTCATTTAGAAAGCCCCTCCTTCCCTTTCATTTATTCCAAAGGGCCTTTGGTCATCCTTTGGTTGCCGGTTTATGCTTTGGGAAACTGTACACATCTATATATATAAAAGCAAAATGCCACTCATGCATCAATCACAAAATCTCCAGAACCATAAAGCCTACAAACTTGATATTTGGCACATATGTTTCTCTTGGCTTCTAGGTGCTCACTAAGAAAGGATTTGTTGAAATGGCTATCAGAATATTAGTATTTCCTATATTATTATTATTATTATTATTATTATTATTATTATTATTATTATTA
>BLBF01000067.1:3667182-3684927 GCA_015471245.1 Laticauda colubrina
AGAGTAGAGTAGAGTAGAGTAGAGTAGAGTAGAGTAGAGTAGAGTAGAGTAGAGTAGAATAGAATAGAATAGAATAGAATAGAATAGAATAGAATAGAATATAGAATGGAATGGAAAGGAATGGAACAGAATAGATCTATTAGAATGGAGTGGAATGGAGTAGGGTATAATGGAATTGGAATTGGAATGGAATGGAAAATAGAATAGAAAATAGAACAGAACTAGAATAGAATAAAATGGAATGGGATAGAATAGAATAGAATAGAATAGAATAGAATAGAATAGAATAGAGTAGAATAGAGTAGAATAGAGTAGAATAGAATAGAATAGAATAGAATAGAATAGAATAGAATAGAATAGAATAGAATAGAATAGAATTCTATATTGGCCAAATGTGATTGGACGCACAAGGAATTTGTCTTCAGTGTATAAAATCTCAGTGTACATAAAGAAAAAATAAAATACATTCATCAAGAATCACAAGATACATCACTTAGTGACAGTCATAGGTTACTACTAAGCAACCAAATCATACAGGGAACAAATAAAACAATATAAATGGTAAAGATACAAGCAACAGGGTTATAGTTATAAGTTGGAAGAGATAGGTAATAGGAAAAATGAGAATAATAGTAATATACAGTCTTACTCATTAATTAATCAATGAAACAACTTGCCTCCAGAAGTTGTGAATGCTGCAACCCTGCAAGTTTTTAAGAAGAGATTGGACAACCATTTGTCTAGAAATGGTATTGGGTTTCCAGTGAGAGCAGGGTCTTGGACTAGATGACCTCCAAGGTCCCTTCCAATTATTGTTATTCTGATTTGACTCTTGTTCTTGCTAGAATATGTTGCCACCTTGGTGGCCCAGAAGACTTCAGAGGTCCAAAGAAAATCCATTAGCTCTGCCCAACCTTATATTTAACCCCCAAGATGCTTGCTAACATACTGTGTTTTATAATCTGAGTTGCCTGCCTCCCTGCCATGCTAAGCTTAGATTTGTTTGCTCAAGTAGCAATTGGGGGCCTGTGGCATCCCTGAACCAAATGAGCCAAGATCTGACTTAACAGAGTTGGAAGGGACCTTAGAGATCTTCTAGTCCAACTCCCACTCAAGTGGAAAACCCTGTGCCATTTCAAACAAATGGCTGTCCAGTCTTTTCTTGAAAACCTCCAGTGATGGGAGCGCCCACATCTGGGGGCAAACTGTTCCACTGATTAATTGTTCTGCCAGTCAGAAAATTCCTTATTTCTAAGTTGCTTCTCTCCTTGATTAGTTTCCATCCATTGCTTCTTTTCCTTCTGCCTTCAGGTGCTTTGCATAATAAGTTGACCCCTCTCTTCTTTTTGGCAGCCCTTTAGATACTGGAACACTGCAATCATGTCACTACATTTGATTTAAGAACATTTTCAAATCAGGTATTCCAAGATTCAGATACAGGCATCGGCTTTTTCCATCATAAATTCTGCACCTAGGAAATGTACCTCTCTGGCAGCATATCTAGACCTAAGAAAAGGGTTTTTGCTATTTCTTTTGAAGGTCCTAGGATTGCCCCAAAGGTGCTTCTCTAAGTGGCAACTGGACTTTTTTCTTTGAAGATATTTCCCTTCTCATCCAAGAAGCTTCTTCAGCTCTTCTTGGATGAGAAGCGAAATGTCTTCAAAGAAAAACCAGTAAGTCCTGTTGCCTCTTGGAAAAATATCTGACTTGGTAACAGAATCTCCATAGACATCCTAGGATTGATTTTAGAAGGCAAGGATGAGGAAGGGGCCTCCAATTAATGGGTGGGGCCAGAAATAAAAGAGGAGAGGCTTGTTACAAATCGGTGCTACAGGCCAATGTCACAATTGTGGTGAGTAGAAAGGGCAAAGGAGGCTCTAACACACAAAGACAAACACCCACCCACCCAACTAAGGAGGCCCTTTCTGTCCCTTGGCATACAGACATCAGCCAATGCCCACCAAATCTGGGCTGAACCAGTGTCGTTGCAGAATTGCTTGCAACAGGATTTCAACTCCATTCATTAACGATTGCAAGACCGTCACAATTGTACCCTTGGAAAGCCCATGAATGGAGGAATTCTGCAGATGGACGCCTGATTGCTGCGCACCACAGTATGGGAGAACAGGTCTAGTCATTTCTCTGGTCTTCCAGCAAGCTGACAGGTGTCCTAGAGCAGGGGTCTCCAACCTTGGGGGCTTTAAGCCTGGTGGACTTCAAAGCTGGCTGGGGAATTCTGGGAGTTGATGTCCACCAGCCTTAAAGTTCCCAAGTTGGAAACCCCTGTCCTAGAGGCAAGAATCAACTCATAATCCCAGAGACCCCTGTGCGAAGCAGCTTTCCAACTCTGATCGAAGCTGTCGTGGTGGCACAGTAGCTAGAATGCAGTATTGCAGGCCAATTCTGCCGACTGCCAGCAGTTTCAATCCTGCCTTCACAAAGCTGTGGCCGCTCCATCACTGGAGGCTTGACTGGACAGCCGTTTGTCTGGAATGGTGTAGGGTCTCCTGATTGAGCAGGGGGTTGGACTAGATGACTTCCAAGGTCCCTCCCAACTCTGTTATTCTCTGACTCCAAACTGCTCAGATTGTGAGGGCATCTCTTCAGGGCATCTCTTCACAATCCTCTTCAGGTCATCTCTCCTCCTCTTCTTCTTCTTCCTCCTCCTCCTCCTAAATCCATACCAAGGTTTCAATCGTTAGGAAGTAAGACATTCCTCTCTTACATCACCTGCCACTTTCTCAGCTAAATGTCTATCATTGACGCTGAAACTGATGTTCACCAACTTGGCTTCAGAGACTTGGCTTTCAAAGACAAGGTTAAGAAGAATGCCCCCTTTCTCCTGCTTCTCCCATGTAAAAAATACCCCCAGGTAGTGGTACCAGAGGCCTTGTCTTGACCAAACCTCCCTATGGTCAGCCTCGTTTCTCAGGGGCAGGAGACCTTCTGATGTTCTCTCATCTCAAAAAAATCCATTCCCTCTGTGTGTGTGTGAGAGAGAGAGAGAGAGAGAAAGAAAGAGTGTGTGTGTGGGGGGGGTGTCTTGCTGTCTTTTTGGGAAGCCAGAGGGCTCCATAAGGTTCCTTCCTCCCCCAACTTTGATCTTTTGCTCATGTTTGCTCAGTCGGTCAACCCAGACAGGGTTAGCATCTGAGGTCAGCTTCTTTTCTATTCCCAAATCCTAGACACGGGTGAGAAGGAAAGATTCAGGTTACAGACCCCCCTCCTCCTCCTCCTCTTCCTCCTGCTCTGCTCCCCTCCCCCCCCCCACACACACAAACAGAAGAGCTTTATAACCCTGTTAGCAGCTGGCCAGATTTCTGATGCTCCCAAAATTCTACTCCCAAAATCTAAGAGAGGATTTCTTTTGGTTACGGTTTTGTTGTTTTTCAAATGCAACTCTTGGTGATTTGCTTGTGATCTGGATCCAAGAGCCACCCCGACAAACCCCCAGTTGTTGTTGTTTGCAAACAACAAGGCTCCCCCCCCCCCCCGAATTGCACACGAGAGAAGACCCGGTTGAGTGAGGAGAGACAGAGAAAAGACAAAAGAAATCGTGCCGGGGTGAAGTTGGAAAACGGGAGCATCCAGCTGGGAGGCAGTTCTTGTGAAGGGTGACCCTGTGTCAAAGATGCTGGCTTGGGAAAGGCCCGGCGAGCTTCGGGGCGCTGCCTGGCATGGACCCTAGACCTGAAAGATGCTGAGAAGATGAGAAGATTCTCCAGGGGGGAGAAAGTAGCACTTTTTTTTTATTTGGGTGTCTCCTCCATCAGACTGCTACCTCCTCTTTCTCTCTCTCTCTCTCTCTTTCTCTCTCCCTCACTCTCTCTCTCTCTCTCTCTCCTCCACCTCCTCTCTTTGCAAATGTGATTGTTTTGTCTATCACACAGGGCAGAGTGGAAGACTGTTCCTGGTAGGGTGAGGGAGAGACACAGATAGTTTACAGGAGCCTGCTTCAGCCGGATGCTTTTCTGGGCTCCTACAGGGAAGCGACGGAAGGCAGCAGGCTGCCCGAGAAAGCTTAGAAGATCAGGGCTGCTTCTGGACTCCATGCTGCCTTCACTTCTCCTCTCTCTGCTCTCCATCCTGGCAGAAGGGGCCAGCCTCCAGCCAATCAAAACCAACCACCTGGGGATGTGTCCCAACCAGCTGAACCCAAACCTCTGGGTGGATGCTCAGAGCACCTGTGAACGGGAGTGCCAAACCGACCAGGTGAGACTTTGCACACGGTGGGCGCTGTTCCCCAGGTGCATCTCCAGCATCTCCAGCCTGGATGGAGCAGAAGGCTTGGGTCATTCTTGGGGGTGGAAGGAAGAGGGGGATAAAACACAGATGAAGGGGTGTGTGTGTGGAGGGGTAGAGATAGAAGATGGGGTGGGTGAACAGGGCAGTTTCTCACCCAGAAGTGGTGAAAAGATTCTCCCCAAGTTGGACTTCTTTGGGGGATTTTAAGTGTGCATCAGCTGGACAGCGGAGCCTTGCGCATCTCTAGTTCAGGAAGCTCCTGAACGGATCCCAGAAATGGATTTTGAGCAGATCCTGGGTAGATTCCCCCCAACTGCCTGCTGTGGTTCACTGGAACCAGGATTCTGTAGCTTCAATTTGCTTTTTCGTTGATGACAAAAGACAAGAGCTTTGACCATGTTCAGAGGAGGGAGGTGTTCCGTCCCTATTCCGTTCACAGCCTCATTTTAAGGAGTGTGTAAACCTTTCGTAAGGTTGTTTGGGGGCCTCCTGTTAGACATTCAGGCAAATCTTCTGCTCCCAGGACCGAATCAGGATTCTTGAGTGAATTCGCCCTGATTGTGTCAAGTCAGTAGCCTTCATAAGCTCTCTTCTAACCTTGTATCGGAGACAGACTTCCTTATCAGAGTTCATAGAAGGTTATGGTGGTTTTCTTGGGCGCTGAAAGATCCGCACTTCATACTTAAACCAAAGCGGGCATTTTTCCTTCAGTTTTTAAATACTGCTCAGTTTTTGAAACTGCCCTCCTAAGGGCTGGCACCCATGAGAAGTGAGGAAAAAATTTTGGGGGGGAAAGTAGTGGCAAAACCCTTTTGGAGACATCTGTGGGGGTGACCAGATGTCAACTCCCAGGAGAATGTCCTCTTGCCTTCTACAGCTCCATCTTTCTCTCACATTCCTTCTCCCCAAACTAGCGATTACAAGCAAGCTTGGGAAAGTATACAAAAAGCCACCGCGTAGTTGTGGAGTGGGGTGAAATCACACCCCTCCCTGACTTTACTGGATTAAAAATTCGGCCACAGAGCAACTGGTGAGGCTCTTTGGGTGGTGGAACTGGCGGGTGGGTGGGAGGAATTAAAGGAGAGCAAAAGCAAGTGTGTCCACGCTGGAGGGCAGGAGGTGAGAAGGTTCCTTCTAATGAACAGCAGCTGCTGAAGAGGAAAATGAATCTTTGTCAACGGTGTGTTAAGGACAAGACCAAACGTCTGGGTTGTAAACTGGGCTGGGAGCTTTCTTATCAATCCCTGGGCATTTGCTTGGGGAAGATGTAGAATTGCCTAGGAGTGTCCAACCTTGGAGACTTGAAGATTTGTGGACTTCAACTCTCAAAATTCCCCAGCCAGCCAGCATGGTCAAATCCACCCTGATATGGTTTGAAAATAATTATTTAAGGTTGTGTAATGGGAACCCAGTCAATGGTGAGGCATTCAGCAAGACACAAATATGGGAACTATGATTCGGAGCAACAAGAGAAGCTAAGTAGTGGCTGGATTCACACAACATTGCTCAAGTAAAATCCTTGATGCTCTCTGAGCTTGGTGGTTTTCTTGCAGACATTTCGCTACCAAACTACGTAACATTATCAGTGCTAGAAGGGAGTCAGGTTTGTGGAGAGGGAGGAAGAGGAAGAGGAGGATTGTGGGCTCCTTGGTGCTCTCTGAGCATGGTGGTTTTTTGGCAGACATTTTGGTACCAAACTACGTAACATCATCAGTGCTAGAAGGGAGTTAACTTTGTGGAGAGGGAGGAAGAGGAGGAGGACTATGGAGACTTTGGTGCTCTGAGCTTGGTGGTTTTCTTGCAGACATTTCATACCAAACTAGGTAACATTGTCAGTGCTAAAAGGGAGTGGAGTTAGCTCTTAATTTTGTATACACTGCTCAAAAAAATAAAGGGATCCTAGATCTGAATGAAGGAAATATTCTTATTAAATACTTCATTCATTACATAGTTGAATGTGCTGACAACAAAATCACACAAAAATTATCAATGGAAGTCAAATTTAGCAGCCCATGGAGGTCTGGATTTAGAGTGACACTCAAAATTAAAGTGGAAAAAAATACAACAGGCTGATCCAACTTTGATGTAATGTCCTTAAAACAAGTCAAAATGAGGCTCAGTAGTGTGTGTGGCCTCCACGTACCTGTATGACCTCCCTACAATGCCTGGGCATGGTCCTAATGAGGTGGCAGATGGTCTCCTCAGGGATCTCCTCCCACACCTGGACTAAAGCATCCCCCAACTCCTGGATAGTCTGTGGTGCAACGTGGCATTGATGGATGGAGCGAGACATGATGTCCCAGATGTGCTCAATTGGATTCATGTCTGGGGAAAAGGCGGGCCAGTCCATAGCATCAATGCCTTCATCTTGCAGGAACTGCTGACACACTCCAGCCACATGAGATCTAGCATTGTCATGCATTAGGAGGAACCCAGGGCCAACCGCACCAGCATATGGTCTCACAAGGGGTCTGAAGGTCTCATCTCGGTACCTAGTGGCAGTCAGGCTACCTCTGGCGAGCACATGGAGGGCTGTGCGGTCCCCTAAAGAAATGCCACCCCACACCATTAATGACCCACTGCCAAACCGGTCATGCTGGAGGATGTTGCAGGCAGCAGAACGTTCTCCATGGCGTCTCCAGACCCTGTCACGTCTATCACATGTGCTCTGTATGAACCTGCTTTCATCTGTAATGAGCACAGGGTGCCAGTGGCGAATTTGCCAATCATGGTGTTCTCTGGCAAATGCCAAACGTCCTGCACAGTGTTGGGCTATAAGCACAACCCCCACCTGTGGATGTCGGGCCCTCATACGACCCCATGGAGTCTGTTTCTGACCGTTTGAGCAGCCACATGCACATTTGTGGCCTGCTGGAGGTCATTTTGCAGGGCTCTGACAGTGCTCTTCCTGTCCCTCTTTGCACAAAGGCGGAGGTAGCGGTCCTGATACTGGGTTGCTGCCCTCCTACAGCCTCCTCCACATCTCCTGATGTACTGGCCTGTCTCCTGGTAGTGCCTCCATGCTCTGGATACTACGCTGACAGACACAGCAAACCTTCTTAATACAGCTTGCATTGATGTGCCATCCTGGATGAGTGAAAGCACCGCCAGCATTCAAAAGTGACCACACCATCAGCCAGAAAGCATAGGAACTGAGAAGTGGTCTGTGGTCACCACCTGCAGAACCACTCCTTTATTGGGGATGTCTTGCTAACTGCCTATGCTTTCCATCTGTTGTCTCTTCCATTTGCACAACAGCATGTGAAATTGATTGTCAATCAGTGTTGCAACCTAAGTGGACAGTTTGATTTCACAGAAGTGTGATTGACTTGGAGTTACACTGTGTTGTTTAAGTGTTCCCTTTATTTTTTTGAGCAGTGTACATTCATACATACATTTATAGACATTCATACCTTCTATTGGTATAATATGCTAAGTCCAAACTTGCTGCTGTTTATTATGCTGTTTGAAATATCCAGAATGCTTAGCAAACCAGCATAATGCAATCCTGTAAACCTTGGACAGTTATGGATTAGCACCATGGGCTTGCACCAACCATTACAACAGGCAGACTCTTGTTAGACTTGTTAGACAAGGTGTGTTCCACTTGTGTGATAAACCTCCCGAGAAGAAGCAGCCTTGCATTTGAAAACCCTGTCTTTGTTTCCTCGACAGGACTGTGAAGGCTTTGAGAAATGCTGCACCAACGTTTGCGGCTTGCGGAGTTGCGTGGCTGCCCGTTACGCCGATGGAAGCCTCTCTTCCTTGGAACAGGTGCAGGAAGCCACCTGCGAGAGCTTTGTCTGTACCCAGCAGGGCTCAGACTGTGATATTTGGGATGGGCAACCAGTCTGCAAGTGCAAGGACAGGTGTGAGAAGGACCCCAACTTCACCTGTGCCTCCGATGGACTCACCTACTACAACAAGTGCTACATGGATGCCGAGGCCTGTATACGGGGCATCAGCCTGGCAGTAGTGCCATGTAAGTATATCTTTACCTGGCCCAATACTAGCCCGGTGCCGGTGGAGACCACCACTCACCCCACCCCTGGGGCCTCTCCAGAGCTGCCTATCCCTCCGGCTCTCTACAACAACCCTTTCCACCAGCTTGTCTACGTGGGCGGCACCGTGAGCTTCCACTGTGACGTGAGCGGGCGTCCTCGTCCTGACATCACCTGGGAGAAGCAGAGCGACCATCAGGAGAACTTCATCATGCGGCCCGATCAGATGTATGGCAACATGGTGGTGACCAACATTGGGCAGTTGGTCATCTACAATGCTCAGCCGGAAGATGCTGGAATCTACACGTGTACTGCCAGGAATTCTGCCGGTCTCCTGAGAGCAGACTTCCCACTCTCAGTGGTCAAGAAGGAACATGCCAGAGGAGAACCGAGAACTTCCGGCACGGTGAAGCTCCCGCCTGACGAATGCTTGCGGGAACCTGATACCCAGGATTGTGAGACCTACCAAACCCGTTGGTATTTTGACTCCAAAAAGGGCTCCTGTGTGACTTTCCGTTACGGCGGCTGTGGAGCAAACCAGAACCACTTCGACACTTATGAGGAGTGTCAATTGGCTTGCGTCAGCAACACGGTCAACCTGTGTACCCTCCCCATGGTGCAAGGACCCTGTAAGAATTGGGAACCTCGCTGGGCCTACAACCACCTGATGAAGCAGTGCCATTCCTTCATCTATGGCAGTTGTGAGGGTAACGAGAACAACTTCGACAGCAAGGAGAGCTGCGAGGACGCCTGTCCCTTCCCCAAGACCTTGATGTGCAAAGCATGTCGCTTGAAAAGCAAGATGGTGTTGAGCCTTTGCCGCAGTGATTTCGCCATCGTGGGGCGGCTGATGGAGATCATCGAGGATCAAGATTCCGGGATTGCCCGTTTTGCGCTGGACGATGTCCTCAAGGATGAGAAGATGGGCCTCAAGTTCTTCGACATCAAGTATCTGGAAGTCACCATGACCGACATGGACTGGAACTGCCCCTGTCCCAACATGACCATGGAGGATGGGCCTCTCATCATCATGGGAGAAGTTCACGACGGCATGGCTGTCCTTGATCCTAACAGCTATGTCCGAACTGCCAATGACAAGCGGGTCAAGAAGATTTATGAGCTTCTGGAGAAGAAGACCTGCGAGTTGTTCAACCGGTTTCAGGACTAAGGTGGGCTTGAGGGGAGGGAAAGTAGAACAGGCAAGAGAAATGCCGCCCCCTCTTCAAAGGCAGAGCCATCCTTATGGTTGTTATAGAAACGAAGGACGGGTGGGAAGATGAACCGATGACCTGGTGCCTTTTCAATCCACAGAGGGGTTGTTGTAGCAGGCTTGTTAAGTGACCTGGTTTAATGTGCTGGGTGAAAACAGTTGATGAAGGGTAATCTACATTTCCCATCTTCAGTCCAGGCCAGCTCTATTTATTTTTAAAATATGTTTTTTTTCTGTCACAATCCGAACTCTACTATGAAGAGGGCTGGCCAGTGCTTGTATCGGTCTACCGTCTGATTTTGTGTGAGCTGTAACTTAACTGCAACCACTAGGTCTCACTGCTGTACACCCTTCTCAGCTGCTCCAATCTTTGTGAAATGAAGATTAATTAAACCAACAAACCAGGTTTCTTCTCAATTTTACAGTGGAGGTCAAATGGAAGCTTTTTTAAAAAATCCTTTCAGGGTGGCAAATTCTTTCTTAGACAAATTATCACTGTTCTTGAGGACTAGCTTCCTAGCCCTTGCTAGGAGGGCAATTGCCAATTTCGGGGGGGATAAAAAAATATCATAAATCATGGTCATTTGACTCTAAGGTGCTGCAAATGGCCTTAACAGGCACTGGTTGCTAAGCACCAGTGCTTATAAGATTGTCATAAACCACAAGATTGTGTGTGTATGTGTGTGTGTGGCCACTGGAACTTCAGAACCAGGTCATAAATAACTTTTTTTTGGGGGGGGGGGGGTCCTATCATAATAGTTGCTAAGTGACAGATTTTAAGTTGAGGACTATGTAAATTGAGGGGGGGAGTGTTTTATTTCACATTTTGGGAGGTGTTTTACTGTTTCCTACAGCCCTAGAGTTCTTTGAAGGCCCATCCAAGTTGTAACCAGGACAGACCCTGCTTAGCTTCCGAGCCCAGACAAACATGATCGAATACTGCCCCCTGGTGACACACTATCAGATTTACCTTTCCAAATGGCTCCACTGTAGATAGTGAACTGGATAACAACCAAGCGATATTCGTGTAGGAATGCCAAAATGTTATATTTATTTGCACCCCAAATGCAACACAGATGATATAAGCTGCCATTACCTTGATTCCTAGCCAAGGCTATTTTTTGAGGGTTATCACACATCACCCAAATAAGAATTAAAGAAACATGGATCTGCCACACTTCACCACTTGAGGGAGATAGTATTCTACATGCAAATTAGAGAGTCATGGGTTCACTTAAAATAAACGGCATCCACTTAAGCAAATGGCAAACATTTTAGTAATTTAGGAGGAAAAATTATGTTCCAGACTTCTTAAAGCCGGAGCATGTAACTTCAGCCACTTTTAATATTTGTGGACTTCAGCTCTCAGAATTCTGTTGGCTGGGGAATTCTGGGAGTTGAAATCCACAAGTTGCCCTGTCTTGAGGCATTCTTCCCAAATTGCCACTCCTGAAGCCTCTATTCATAACCTTTCTCCAAAGCCACAACCTCATCACAACCAGCAAAATTGCTCAGTCCACCTCCCAATCCCAGCCATCATGTATTAACCAGGATTTGTGGCTTGCCATGCTGCCCAAATCAAAACCCGCAGACCTTTTAAAGCATCCTGAATTTGAAATCCCAGGATTTCACACTTTGGTTACAATGTGCAGTGTTCTGAATCCACCAAGCAAGGTCTGTTATGGAGGACTGCCAAACTATCATGCAGCTGGTAACCAGAGGTTTAATTCGGGAGACGGTCTTGTTAACTGAGTTTAATGTACCCTGGTATGTTTACATACCCTGTTTCTGAGTTGGAGGGGTGCCTTTAAATTTGTGATGTGAGTGCCATAACCCAGAAGCCAAAACTGATTCTGAAGCATTAATACCCAAGGCAGATAAGTGCATGACCGCACTGGCCAAGCCATTGCATGAACAACAGTGGTCCTCGAATTCTCCTTTGTCCAAGGATGCAAGCATCTAGCCCCCAACTCCAAAGAGCCATGAGCATACTCTCTGTCCACCAGAGAAAGTCAAGAGCAACCATCTCTGTTGGACCACAATTCTTGCAGAAAGGTTTTTTCTCCCCCAGTTATGAATTGATGATGGCACTTGGTCCCATCACCCCATAAGCACTTCCTCGTGGATGTGTCAAGAAGCAGAGCTCAGCAGAAGAGAAGCAGATGAAATCCTGCCAAGGGAGAAGACCTCCATAGCGTTTCAAAGTGGTTCATGAAGTTCCTTCGTGGAGACAGCAATCCAGCGACTTAGTGTTTGCGGAAAATGAGGCACTTGTTATTTGCTGGCATGTCGACCTGGAAGCAGAAACTCTTGTAGTTATTCTAGGCAATAAAATTGCAATAGATGCCAGGCTGTAAGAGAACCCCTCCTCAGACTGAGGAACCAGGAGGCATTGGGGACCCCAGAGATCAGCAGAAGGAGCTGGAGCCCAAAGAATTTAGCTGGACAAAGAATTGGTCAGCGTATAGGAGAGAAGCTCAGCTTATTTTGAGGCAAAAGTTAACATAACAAATTGGAAGAGGCTGTTGCCTGGTGAAATTGCAGGTAGAAATTGGGCTGCACAGGGGTGTCATTCAGGCAGGTTTTTTTTTTTTGCAGGGGTTGATCAAAATAACCAAGGGACATTTTGACTTTGGGATATTCCCCTGTCCAGATGAAAACTAATATTGTAAAACTAGCACTAAAACTGTAAAACTTGAGCTAAGATTAAAACTAACATGATAAAACTGAAGCAAAGCAAAAAAACTGAAAATAAATCTGAAGCAAAATTAAAACCAAAGCAAAACTAAAACTTAAAACAGGAAAGCTGAAACTGGAACTAAAACTGCAGCCAAAGTTAAAAGTGTCCCTTTTCCAGTTTTAAACAGAATGGAATACTTTTCTCCATTCAGCCTACCATGTTTTCCAACTGCATCCCATTGGCCTCAGCAAGCTGTTGCAGGACAGCCATGTCCCTGAGTCCCCAAGATGGATTGCTGGTAGAGAGAGGGAGGGAGAGAGGGAAACAAAAAGAGAAGGAGGAGAAGGAAGGAAGGAAGGAAGGAGAAGAAGGAAGGAAAACGGAAAGGAGGAGGAAAAAGAGAAGTGGAAGGAAGGAAGGAAAATGGAGATGAGAAAGGGGAGAAAAGGGAGAAGAAGGAAGCAGAGGAAAAAAGGAAAATGGAGAGGAGAAAGAGGAGAAGAAAGAAGCAAAGGAAGGAAGGAAAATGGAAAAAGAAGAAGGAGAAGAAGGAAGGAAGGAAAATGGAAAGAGGAGAAGGAGAAAGAGGTGGAAGGAAGGAAAATGGAGAGGAGAAAGTGGAGAAAAGGGAGAAGAAGGAAGCAAAGGAAGGAAGGAAAATGGAAGGAAGAAAGAGAAAGAGGAGAGGAAGGAAGGAAAATGTAGAGGAGAAAGAGGAGAAGAAGGAAGCAGAGGAAGGAAGGAAAATAGAAAGAGAAGGAGGAAGAAGAGGAAGGAAGGAAGATCATTAGCCTTCTATTAAAAAAATAATTCTGCAAACTAAAAACAATTTCTGCGTAGTTGTACTGCCATCCTGACTTTTTTTTACCCCCCCCCCCCCTCTCCCCCTTCCCCCTAACCCCCCCGGTCAAGCTCTGCATTACTCACCTCTGCCTCAACCTGTAATCGAAATCCACATTGCTCTGTGGAGTGATGGAACCATTCACTGCGTAGGGCTGTGGAGCACAGAAGCAAAACAACAACAACACCACAAATTGTTAGATAAAGTCATCCTCCAACAGAGTGGGGAGCCTCTCCCCTATCGAGAGCATCCATGCCCTCCAGTCTAAAGCAGGGCTCCGCAAACTTGGCTACTTCAAGACTTCAACTCCCAGAATTCTGTGCTAGAATTCCAGCTATGCGAGCTGGAGCATTCTGGGAGTTGAAGTCCACAAGTCTTAAAGTTGCCAAGTTTGAAGACCCAGTCTGGTCTAAAGAAAAAATAGAAGCAAGGAAATCAATTTAAATAATTTCATTAATGGCGAGGCAGAATGCCAAGCTCCAAAACCAGATTATTTCTCCTTGAATCGACCCTGGGAGAATCAGGAGTAGCTAATCTCCCTCTGCTTTTTGATTACTAAACGTACAACAACCCGGAGCAAAACACTTACTCCATAGGTGATCATCACGGCTTTAGGTTTGAGTAGTTTTCCAGCTCCCTGGAACAAACCCTGCACAAACAGAAGCCAGGAGAGGAAGAAGGGAGAAGCCATGAGTTCTGGAAAGAAGGTCTAGTAGGGTCACAATCTTTTTTTTTTGGCTGTGATTATTAAGTTTGCTGTTGCCTCCATCCTAGAGCTGAGAGGTGAGGCAAGGTCAACCCATCTGACCTCCATGCCTAAAGTGGGATTCAAATTCAGTCTTCTCCTAGTGATTGGCCCAAAGTTACCCAGCCAGCTTTTATGTCTAAGGCAGGACTAGAACTCACCCTCTCTTGGTGAATGGCCCAAAATCAATTTTCGTGCCTAAGATGGGAGTAGAACTCACCTTCTCCCATTTTCAAGCCTAGTGCCTTAACTGGGACACCAAGCTTCCCTACCATTAAGTTGGTTAAAACAAAGCTTCACTGTATGTTAAGCTCTAAGAAGAGAGCCCCATTTGTTTACGTGGCAAAAACTCACAGGTCTGCTCCTCCCTTTCTCTTAGCACCTGACAGAGGCAAACTGCAGCTTGTGAAAGCAACTGCCTTTGAATAGAATTTGCTTGTCAGAAAAAGTGCTACCAGATTTCTGCCTTTTTTGTGGGTTTTTGTTTTTTGCTATTCTACATTGCTGTCGCCTAATCCGGAGACGCCCAAAGTGAAACCAGCTGAAATCCAGCATCGATCCCAGTGAGCCAAAAGGGACTTGGGGCTGAGCAAACTTTGCAAGTCAAGCCTCCCCACCTGAGTGCACTTCATTTCTGAGATATGAATCATGTTGATGTTGACGATGAGATCCAAAGAATTGGGACGCAGACCTCCCCAAGTCTCCCAGCTCTGAGAGGAGTCCAAATAGATGGGCGGCTTGACATTTGAGAGGTGGAGCGTTTGGATAAATGCTGAGATGCTACAAAGAGAGAAAGAGGAAGGAGAATCTGTTGACCACCATAGAACCCTACACCATTTCAGACAAATGATTGTCCAATCACTTCTTAAAAACTTCCAGTGTTGGAGCATTTACAACTTCTGGAGGCAAGTTGTTCCACTGATTAATTGTTCTCACTGTCAGGTAATTTCTCCTAAGTTCCAAGTTGCTTCTCTCCTGGATTAGTTCCCACCCATGGCTTCTTCTCCTGGCCTCAGGTGTTTTGGAGCAGGGGTCTCCAACCTTGGCAACTTTCCAACCAGCGCATGCTGGCTGAGGAATTCTGGGAGTTGAAGTCCACAAGTCGTAAAGTTGCCAAGGTTGGAGAGCCCTGCTTTGGAGAATAGCTTGATGCCCATGTTGTAGAAGGCATCGGCGGAGTCTCTAAGGTGGAACTCTGGGCAGTAAATTTTTAGGAGGGGTATTTCTCCACAGAAGCAAATTATGGCTGTAGACTCCTTCGGGAGAAGAGAGATGAGCTTCTGAGTTAATAACTACCAGCCAAGCAGTGCAGGGAAGGTTTATCTGACATGCCTTCTGGATAATAATACCTTCCAGTCAAAGAGTTTTGCATTTATTATTTCTCTTAAAAGCCCTTAATGTCTTCAGAAGAAGCTTTCATGAAACTGACCCATCTCCAAAACCTAAAAGCAGGTTCGTTCTCCTTTTCATCCTTCTTTCAAATAATCTAGTAAACTCCGATAGAAGAGAGTAATTGTAACTCAGGATTGAACTGTGGGGTCCTTGGTGCTCTCTGAACTTGGTGGTTTTCTTACAGACGTTTCATTACCAAACTAGGTAATGTAATCAGCGCTGATAATGAAACATCTGCAAGGAAACCACCAAGCTCAGAGAGTATCATGGATCTCGTAGTTCAACCCTGACCTACAAACGTTCTTTTCCCTTGGTACTACATATGGATGTCACCCTTCAGAAAGCATGGAAAATGGGAGAACTCTGCAGGTAGGCAGAGCCAAGACTGATGACGTTACCTAGTTTGGTAATGAAACGTCTGCAAGAAAAGTGCAGACAGCAGCAAGGACCCCACGGTCAAGTTCTGAGCTACAGAGATCCTCTTCTATTGGAAACCAGCCATATAAACAGGCAAAAAAACAATAATCAAAGAAACACAAAGGAAAACACCCCCACTCCTGCATCCCACCAATTTTTGGCAGGACAAACCAGAGCATATGAGCTGCGGTGGCACAGTGGTTAGAGTGCAGTACTGCAGGCTACTTCTGCTGACTGTCAGCTGCTTGCAAATTTGGCAGTTCGAATCTCACGAGGCTCAAGGTTGACTCGGCCTTCCCTCCTTCTGAGGTGGGTAAAATGGGGACCCAGATTGTTGGGGGGTAATAGCAGGGGAGGGATTCTACCAGTTCGCACTGATTCGCTAGCACCGACTGTTAACATTCTAAGCAGTTCGGAGAACCAGTTGTTAGAAGAAATTACTGGGCTAATCCTGTAAGGAAGGCAGGAAGGAAACATTCTGGTGTTGCTTACAGAAACTGCCTCTCCGTTAACCCTTATTACATTCTTGGCAGGACTAGACTTCCTGTCTCAGGAACTTCTCTGGAGTTTTTTTTCCTCCTTTGCTGGTACTTTGCCTGTGTGGAGTGACCATTCAAGGTTACAATGGCACTGAAAAAAGTGATTTATGACCGGTTTTCACACTTACGACTGTTGCAGCATCCCCACAGTCATGAGAGGTCAGGCGAGGAGATGCGTGCCTCGATGTGAGTGATGTTGAGTTGGCCACGCCTAGCTGGTCACATGACCACCAAGCCATGTCCACCCAGTCACATGACCACCAAGCCACACCCACCACCTAAGCCGTGCCCACAGAACCAGTTGTTAAAAATTTGAATCCCACCCCTGCGTAATAGTAATACTAGATAATAGGTAATAATCTGTAAACTGCTTAGAGAGGCCTATAAAGCACCGTGAAGCGGTATAGAGTGCCATCTAAGTGCCATTCCCCTCCCTCCCTTTCCTTCCTTCCTCCCTTCCTCTCTTATTCCCTTTCTCATTCTCCTTCCTGGAAGCGCGCAGTGGTTAGAATGCAGCATTGCAGGCTGACTCTGCCCACTGCCGGCAGTTCAATCCTGACTGATTCCAAATGGATTCAGCCTTCCGTCTTTCCAAGGTCAGTAAAATGAGGACCCAGATTGTTGGCGGCAAGAAGCTGAATCTGTCAACTGCTTCGAGAGGGCTGGAAAGCACTATAAAGCGGAATATAAGTCGAAGTGCTATTGCTATCGCCCTCCCTCCCTTCCATGGTGCGCAGTGGTTAGAATGCAGCATTGCAGGCTGGCTCTGCCCACTGCCAGCAGTTCGATTCTCACCAGGCTCAAGCTTGGACTCAGCCTTCCCTCCTTCTGAGGTGGGTCAAATGAGGACCCAGACTGTCGGGGTGGGGGTGGGGGGTGGGGGTGGTAATAGCAATATTAGGGATTAATAGGGAATAACCTTCGAGAGGAAAGCAAGGCAGGGGAAGCCCAGAAGGGGCTTCGCCCACCCGCCTAACCCTGCCTTGCCCCTCCTCACCTCGCCAGGGCTTGGGGATCCACGTCGGAAGGCTGCCACTCCAGGTTGGGCAGGGCTTGGGCGAAATGCGCCGCGTGCAGCCCGCAGCCCGAGGCCACCTCCAGCGCCTGCACGCCCGGCCGGGTCCCCACGTAGCCCCGCAGGACGGCCAGGATGGGCTCCTTGTTGCGATCCGCCGCCGAGCCGAAGCCTCGGTTCATGGCTGCCGCCGCCGCCGCCGCCGCCGCCGCCAGAGGAAGCGGGGCGCTCTTCCCACGCCCGCTCTCGGCTCTCCAGCCCAGCCGGGATCGGGCGCAGGCGGCGAGGGATGCGCGCAGGAGGAGGAAAGGTGAAGAAGCCGCCGCCGCCGCCGCCGCCGCCGCCCCCGGATGCCCCCGGGACCTGCAGCATCAGCCGCAGCCGCAGCCGCAGCAGCTCCTCTGCCCACCTTCCTTGCAACGGACGGACGCCAAAGCAGGAAAGACTACGCTTCCCACAAGGCAGTGGGGTGGGGCGGGGTGGGGTGGGGGGCGGCGAGGACCGTCCCTGGTTATTATTGGCTGGATCTGAAGAGGCGTGTCTTTGCTTTTCAGGTTTCTCCGGGGGCGGGGCGGGAGAGTGGAAGAAATGCCAGCAACCCCCTCCCCGCATTGAGTCTGGATCTATGCCAGGGGTCTTCAAACTAGGCAGCCTTCAGCC
>BLBF01000067.1:3696802-3720618 GCA_015471245.1 Laticauda colubrina
GGGGGGCGGGTTGTCTCTCGGCCGGACCCGCCTGGCAGGCAGCCTCCCCGGAAGGGAAGTGGAGGTGACCTTGGTCGGAAGGCTCTGCCTGCTGCTGCCCTTGTGGCCACATGGCTCCCAAGGGGCGGGGGGGGGGGGAAAGGAGGGGGGGGGCGGGGGGGGGGGGGGGGGGGGAATGGGGGGGGGGGGGGGCACCCCCCGCTCCCCAACCCCCTCCGCCCGGCCGCGGTCGCCCCCACCGAGCCACGTGGCTTGCAAGGACAACCCCGGCGGGGAGGCGCCCGCTCGCACGTGCGCGCCTGGAGGGAGGGGAATCTCCTTTGGAGGAGGGGGGAAAGGGGGGGGGAGTAGGCCGGTGACGTCAAAGGACGTCACGAGATGGGAGGGGGTCAGGAGGTAGCCTTTACCCTAGACTAGAGAAAGCCCAAAGGCAGAGGAGAAAGGGGGGGGGGGTTTGTGTGTGTGTGTGAGTACAAGAGTATGAAGGAGGCTTGCTAACCCTGTGGAATGCCGCCCCCCCCCCTTCCTTGGGTGGGGAAGAGGTGCTGAGTACTGGGCGGTTGGGGCTCGTTTGCATTCCTCTGGGTACCCAGACAGACACTGACACAGACACACAGGCCCAAACACACACACACCCACCCACACACACACACACAGCCTTTGCTCTTCTGGGTACTTGGCTTGGAAACCTTCCCTGGTGGAGAAAAAGGGATGTGCTGAAAGTTAATGGTTGAGATAGGTCGACTTCAATCCCCAGAATTCCTCAGCCAGCATCTAGACCAGGGAGCTTCAAACCTGGCAAGTTTTAAGACTGGTGGACTTCAACTCCCAGAATTCCTGAGCTAGCATGCCTAGAGGAGGAATTCTGGGAGTTGAAGTCCACAAATCTTAAAAGCTGTCAAGTTTGGAGACCCCTGAATTCTAAACTCGTGTTTTTCAACCTTGGCAGCTTTTAAGATGTGTCGATGCTGGCTGGCGAATGCTCTCCCTGATTCAGTTGTCTCACCTACAAATGTTCACAGTTTCAGTCGCAAGTTGGCTCCCATGGACCTTATGTCATACTTCAATAGCTAGTTGAGGGGACATAGTGCCTAAGTGCACTACTATTGTGCTTATCGTCCCACTGTATTTTTATTCTTTTACTCTTCTTCTGTTTTTTCTTTGACAAGTTCTAATAAATTAGCAAGACTAGACAATGCTAGTTGGATGGCTTGATTGCAGAGGTCTTTTTTTGTTCAAACATGTACCTGCTTTGGGGTTTACATGCTGTCTGCTTGGATTCACAGCAATGCACTAAACTGGAGCTGATTACAGGTAGTCTTCGGCTTAACAACCACAAGGGAGCCCAAAATTGCTGTGGTTAAGCGAGACATTTGCTAAGTGAGTTCTGCCCCATTTTACAACCTTTCTTGCCACACCTGTTAAGTGAGTCACTCAAGTTGACACGTTAGTAAACCGGTTGTTGTTGACGGAATCTGATTTCCCCATTGACTTTGCTACTCAGACAGTCGCCAAGTTCCGGACACAGCAACGGTTGTAAATATGAACCAGTTGCCAAACAAGCCTCTGAATTTGGATGCTGCAAAGGTCTTAACTGAAAATATTGAAGTTGTTTTTTTCAATGCCATTGTAACTTTGAATGGTCACTAAATGAACCATTGTAAATCAAGGACAGCCTGTAGTTTATAATCCAGCCTATAGTGGAAATGGGACATGATGGCTCACTGGCTAAAATGCTGAGCTTGTCGATCAGAAAGGTCGGCAGTTTGGTGGTTTGAATCCCTAGCACTGTGTAGTGGATAGCACCGTGTCCCAGCTTCTGCCAACCTAGCGGTTCGAAAGCATATAAAAATATGCTTTATATTTCTCTATATAAATAGAAAAAGAAGGACCACTTTGGTGGGAAGGGAACAGCGCTCCATGCGCCTTCGAAGGCATTTAGTCCTGCTGGCCACATGACCACGGACACATCTTCAGACAGCGCTGGCTCTTAGGCTTTGTAATAGAGATGAGTACCATCCCCTAGAGCTGAGAACAGCTAGCACGGATGTGCTTTTACCTTTGATAGTGGAAATGCAATCTTTACTCTTCATCCCGTTGTGTTAAGCAGAATAGAATAGAATAGAATAAAATAGAATAGAATAGAATAGAATAGAATAGAATTCTTTATTGGCCAAGTGTGATTGGACACACAAGGAATTTGTCTTGATGCAAATACTCTCAGTGTGCATAAAAGAAAAGAGACATTCATCAGGAGTCAAGAATCATCAGGTGTAACACTTCATGATTCTCATACTGTACAATAAACAATCAAATCATACTAGGAAATAGTATAAATCGGAAGGATACAAGTGACAAAGTTACAGTCCTACAGTCACAAGTGGGAGGGGGTGGGTGATAAGGAAGGATGAGAAGATTAACAGTAATAGTAGTGCAGGCTTAGTAAACAGTTGGACAGTGTTGAGGGAATTATTTGTTTAGCAGAGTGATGGCGTTTGGGAAAAAACTGTCCTTGTGTCTAGTTGTTCTGGTGTGCAGTGCTCCATAGCGTCGTTTTGAGGGTAGGAGTTGAAACAGTTTATGTCCAGGATGTGAGGGGTCTGTAAATATTTTCACAGCCCTCTTTTTGACTTGTGCAGTATACAGGTCCTCCATGGAAGGCAGCTTGGTAGTAATTGTTTTTTTCTGCAGTCCTAATTATCCTCTGAAGTCTCTGTCTTCTCAATAAGGGCAGAGTTTTGGAAATAGTGTTGGAACTGGTGGGCTCGAAAGAATGAAGGGTGAAAGAAAAATATTCACTCAAATATTTTATACAAATCTTTCTCGAATTATGACAATTTGGAACCAGAATTTCCATTGTCTAGCAAGGCTAATTGTTCAGTGAGTTAATGCCGGATTGTGCAACTTTTTTTTTTTTTGCCACAGTTGTTAACCAAACCTCTCCAGTTGTTAAGTGAATCACGCAGTTGCAAAGCAAATCCAGTTTCCCCTGCCATTTGATTGTGGGAAGCCAGCTGAGAAGGTCACAAGTGGCTCTGGGATGCTGCAGCCATTGTGAATAATATTACAATTGCCAAACCCCCAAATTTTGAATTACGTAACGATGAGGATGCGACGACAGTCATAGGTGCAATGACTCATTGCAAGCCACTCTTTTTCCCCGTGCCATTGTAACTTTGAACCATTGCAATACGAAGGATTGTGAATTGAGGATTATCTGTGCAAGACTCAAGATTCACCTCTTAATCTAGGCAACTTCTGCTTGTGTATTTCCATTTTAAACAGGTTCTGCAGCCTGAAAAATGTTTGAAACCCCCTGAAGCAGCTCATCATCATGCCATAATATTAATTGTTCATTTAATTGGGCACTGTAAATTCAATGAACACAACATCTTGGGTAATCTGGGGTAAATTATAGCATATTGAGTATTAAAACTATTTCATGGCTGAAAAAATAATCTCACAGGTGTAGGGTTTGTTTGTGGTGAGAAATGGATCCGCCCTTGAGTTCACCTGATACCATCATTTTCATTGCACAACAGCATCAGTTTTTAAGTTTGATTACACAAATTGTAATACTGCACAGATACTTCTCAATTTATGGCAGTTTGTTTAGTGGCCATTTGAAGTTACAATGGCATTGACAGTAGTGACTTATGCCCATTTTTCACACATGACCATTGCAACATCCCCATGGTCACTTGATTTACATTTGGATGCTTTACAGTTGACTCACATTTATGTCCTGGAGTAATTAGAATAGGATAGAATATGGAATAGAACAGAATAGGATATGGGATATGGAATGGAACGGAATAGATATAGATATAAGAATGAAGAATAGAATAGAATTCTTCATTGGCCAAGGATGATTGGACACACAAGGAGTTTGCTGCATAAGCTCTCAGTGTACATAAAAGAAAAGGTACATTCGTCAAGAGTCAAGAATCATAAGGTACAACGCTTAATAATAGTCAGAGAGTACAATAAGAAATCAAATCATACTAGGAAACAGTGAATAGAATAGAAATAGAATAGAATAGAATAGAACAGAATACAACAACAAAACAGAACAGAATAGAATTCTTTATTGGCCAAGTGTGATTGGGCACACAAGGAATTTGTCTTTGGTGCAAATGCTTTCAATGTACATAAAAGAAAAGATACATTCATCAAGAGTCAAGAATCATCAGGTACAACACTTAATAATAGTCACAGAGTACAATAAGCAATCAACTTATACTAGGAAGCAGTCAATATAAATTGTAAGGATATAAGCAACAAACTTGCATACACTCACCAGTGGGAGGGGAAGGGTGAAAGGAAGGATGGGAGGATTAATAGTAGTAATAGTTCAGACTTTGCAAATAGTTGAACAGTGTTGAGGGAATTATTTGTTTAGCAGAGTGGTGGTGTTTGGGGAAAAACCTGTCCTTGTGTCGAGTTCTGGTGTGCAGTGCTGTATCGGGCCATTTTGAGGGAAGGAGTTGAAACAGTTTATGTCCGGAATGTGAGGCGTCTATAAATATTTTTCCAGCCTCTTTTTGACTCCTGCAGTATGCAGGTCCTCCATGGAAGGTAGGTTGGCAGTAATTGGAGTCACATGATCTCTTTTTGCAAACCTTCTAAGCAGCAAAGTTCAAGGGGGGGGGGGAACCAGATTCACTTCATAACCGCGTGACTGACTTAACTGCAGTGACTTGCTTAACAAATGTGGCAAGGAAAGTCGTAAAACAGGGCAAAAACTCATGTAACAAATGCCTCACTTAGCAAGCTAAATTTTGGGTTCAATGGTGGTCATAAGTTGAATTGGATTAAAAAAATCCTTTCTCCAAGCCTCAAAGGGCCCTTGAAAGAACAGACAATATTTCCCAGCCTTTAGGGAAAAAAAATTATGTTGCAAAGCAAATTATTACTTTGTGTTACACATATCTTGAAGTCCAATCAGTGTTTGTTTAGTTTCTAGCTAGTTGGGTACCAGTTTACCAATGGCAAACCCAGCCATTGTAAGTATTTCTCCCCCTTTCTTCCATTCCATTGTGTCTGATTCTCTGACATTGCCTCGACAAGTCCTTACAATTTTCTTGGCTGCATTTTTCAGAAGCGATTTGCCATTGCCTCCTTTCTAGGGCTGAGAGAAAGCGGCTGGCTCAAGGTCACCTTAGCTGGTTTCATGCCAAAGACAGGACTAGTAGAACTCACCATAGCTGAACTGCTTGAAAATGAAATGTGTTGTTGAGTGATGTGACAGCTTTGCTAAAATAAAAGACTTTTACGCAAGACCCTGACGTTATATCCATCTACTTGGGAGATACTCAATGTCCCATTGACAAAGTTATCTTCCTTTTGGTCTATATAATTTATTGCCCTGCTGTGTTTACTTATGTAGCAAGAGTCCAACAACTGCTTCATAAATCTCTCTTAATAGCAGTGTTTGCATAACAATGATGTAACAAAATTATCTCATTTTCTGGCTAGGAAGAGTTTGCGAAAGCATGAACTAACCCAATGCGCCCCCCTACCTTTTAAAACCAAGACCCTAAGCTAGAAAATAATTTGAAAACATGAATTACATGCTAAAACTAGAGAGAAATTACATTTTGCTGCAAACAGCAACTTTATGGAAGAGGATCATGTAATAAATTCATTCGGCTGCATTTGAACGATAGAGTCGATCATGGTTAAGGGAACCATAGTTTTCTTTAGGTGTCTCAGTTGGTAAGAATATGCTAGACTATATAGGAATCCTGTGGGCTGAATTGGTGCAACTAAACTAAGATATGATTGTCTAATTTCTGTCGTATAAGCCTAGCCACTGTGAGCTACTAATCCAGGATACGTCTTCGTCAGAGGTGGCATTCAGCAGGTTCTGACCAGTTCTAGAGAACCGGTAGCGGAAATTTTGAGTAGTTTGGAGAACCAGCAAATTCCACCTCTGACTGGAGATTTTACAATATCCTTCCCCTGCCACGCTCACCAAGTCACGTCCACAGAACTGGTAGTAAAAAAAATTGAATCCCACCACTGGTCTTCATGCTTTTGGGTACACTCTGCAAATGTGGTATGGTTTAAGCAATCACAGTTTAATACAAAGTTAAGACTATGGTACCATTGTATTATATACGTCGTTCAAGTGGCAGCTTGCAATATTTCCTCTTTCTGTTTTTGCACAAGATTCTAGACCTCATGGAGTGAAGGAAAACAAAATCTGGACATTGCAATGTTTAGGCATGGAAAGGGGATAGAAAACAGTGCAATTCATTCTCTGAAGGTTTTTCTTCCCCTGAAGAAAGACTTTTATCTCGAAGTGTATTGAATAAAATATATAATTTGGCCCAGGGAAGGCACCAGAGTGAGGTCAGACGCACGTCAGCATAGGTGCGTAACTTGATCACCTTCGATCAGACCTTGTGTATTTCTCACTGTGGTGTCTCTTTCAAGCTTTGGTGTTGACCGTTTTTTTTTACAATGACCGTTTGTTCCACTGACCTTGGAAAAAATGCGTGTCCAGTTGCAACGAGAATTTGGGAGAGGGCTGGATGGGACATAGAAGAGGAGGAGGGTTGGGAAGGAAGAGTAAACAACATGTGACTTGCTCGATGTTGTGGAAGTACCATCAGGTGGAAGAATCTGGGTCATATGCCATTGGACTCCTGCCCCAGAGAACTTAGAAACTGGGACAAAGTCCAGAATCGCATCCCAGAATAGTGACTTGCATATTCTCAAACAAAAGGACAAATATTAGTGGTAATAAGAGGAGTAGAATTAGTCTTCATTGTCTCTTCATTCAAGGAATGCAGATCGTTCTCAACTTACAGCTGTTCGTTTAATGACGGTTCAAACTTAAAAGAGCTCAAGTTTGAGAAATGCCAGTGGGGGCTGAAATCTTATGCTTGCTCGTACAAATGATAGCTTGCACCAATGCAGGTTACCTTACTGTCAGCATTCCAACTAACAACCTCCACCGCAGTAAACTCAGAGACAAGCATTTTCTTAAAGGTCCATTTAATTAGAGTTGTCATATTGGCACATCTGGGAAAACCCTAATCTGAGAGTTCCAGGTCTTCCCTTCCCAAAAGAGAAATCAAAGATCCATCCCCCTTCAGTCCATCACTTGGCCCGATCAAATCTTCACCCCAACTGGAGACATCCGTCCAGTCACTCTCCTCCAGGTGCAGGACAACATGTCCTTGACTTTATGAGAAGGAACTTTGTGTCTAATCTTCCACCTCTCTATGAAATCTCCCCCTCCCAAATTCTCAGGCACTGAATGTGGCAGCCTGGAAGCTTCCAAGTAAAATATGGCTTCCAAGGTTGACACAGATAACAGATAACAGTTAATCAGAGTTGACAGGGACCTTGTAGATCATCTAGTCCAACCCCCTGCCCAAGCAGAAGACCCTACACCATTTCTGACAGGTGGGAGTCCAATCCAATGATGGCGCTCCCACAACTTCCAAGAGCAACTTCTGTTCTATGGGTTGATTGTCCTCACTGTCAGAAAGTTTTTCCTTATTTCCAGGTTGAACCTCTCCTTGTTCAGTTTCCATCCATTATTCCTTGTCTGGCCTTCAGATGCTTTGGAAAATAGTTTGACCCCTTCCTCCTCCCTGTGGCAGTCCCTCAAATATTGGAAGATGCTCTCATGTCTCCCCTGGTCCTTCTCTTCCCTAGACTAGCCAGGCCCACTTCCTGCAATCATTCATCGTATGTTTTAGCCTCCAGTCCCCTAATCATCTTGGTTGCTCTTCTCTGCATTTTTTCTCACAAGCGCTTCCAGTCTGGATTCACACACAGAGTTTCATTTAGGAATTCCAATCCCGATTGGGTCTGACTCTGCCAGTTCCAATTCCAAATTGATTTTCTGCAAATTCCCTTCCAGTTCCAAAATGGTTCTGGTAGAGGAGCGAGTGGGAGGCGAGGCGCCTTCGATCTGCTGGGTGATTCTTTTTGATTTTTAAACCCAGGGACTCCCCTTTTATGAGGGCTCCGATTCGTCTCCTTTGAAGAGGGATGCAAGTCTTCCCACCGTCCTGTGCCAAAGATTGTGGCTCTTTCACTAATCTGACTCAGGATTAGGAAAGATTAAAACTGGACTGTTAAATCCCTGGGACCAGCCAGCGCAAGAATTAGCTTGGATGATGGATGGTGAACCGTATAAATAAATATACATATATATTTTCTTCACAATTGTTTGGACTGAATTGTTGCGCAATACGGGCACAGCTACATCAAATACTCAGCCAATAGGTAGAATAGGTTCTTTTTCTTCTTGTTTCTTCATACAGGTGGTCCTCTACTTATGACCACAAGCAATCATTGTTTCTTTAACTTGTTCTTCTTCTAATTTCACACCTAGCAAATAACCATTTAATGCTTTAACCATCTTCTCTTCGGTGCCTGTTAAGATTTTATCTAATTCAATCATTTCCTCATAAAACCCAGCAGACTTAGTGTCCTTTTCATACCTTGAATGTATTCGCAAATATGCATACCAATCTATATTGCTCCTCTAGTTCTTGCTTTGTTGTTTGGAGTTCATCCTGTTCATTTAAAATTTCCTCATATCTAATAATATTCTCCATTTTGAAATCATTTCGATATGCAAATGCTTCTATTGATAGAATATCTTGATAACCAGACTTGGTATTTTTCATATGATGATATTCCCTTACTTTTTCCCATACTGTTAATAAAGCGTCCCTGACATAACTTCTTCTAAAATATCCATGTGCCCTGCTAAGCCAGACATTTTGTTAAGTGAGTTTTGCCCTGTTTTACAACCTTTCTCACCATGGTTGTTAAGTGAATTGCTGCAGTTGTCCAGTTAGTAACATAGGTTGTTAAGTGAACCCAGCTGCTCCATTGACTTTGTGAGATCCAATTTCGCAAATGACTCCCTCCCCCCTCCGAGCCATAGGCTGTTGCAATGGTCGTAAGTGTGAAAAATGGTCGTAAGTCACTTTGTTCAGCGCCGTTGCAACTTTGGTCACTAAATGAACTGTCGTAATTCAAGAACTCTCTGGATATGAACCTATCCATGATCTTGCCAGCAATACAGAAAGCATCGGCTACTGCTCATGAAAGAAATGGAGATAGTCCACATTTAGGAACCACAATTGCTAAATTGTGGCAAAAGGTCATAACATGGGACAAAACTCACTTAAACGACTGTCTTGTTTAGCAACAGTAATCCTGAGCAAATCATGGTCATATATTGAGGACATCCTGTAATTACTAGAAGTTGAATGCAGATCAGGACTGATAGGGATTTGATAAATCTCCTGGGAAAAAACTCTGGAAAAGTTTTATATTCACTGAGCCAAACAATCCAACTCAGTTTTCTTGGCTAGCTTCTGGTCCCTGACTTATGACTGCAATTGAGGCAGCAATTTCAGTCCTAAATCATGTTCGTTTTTAAATCAAGCCACCCCCATGTCCAAACCCAAATTTAAAACCATTTTTACGAAGGTTATTAAATGAATCACATTGTTCTAAGTCCGAACCATGCTGTGCTTAAGAAGAGCACGCAATTGTTAAGTTCAAATCAATTCCCCCAAATGGACAATTGCTTTTTGCCAGAAAGCAACAAAAAAGATCAGAAACTGGTTTATTATATAGTATATATCTTCATATATGGTCATGTGAATTTTGCAAGCTCTGAACAGCTGTTAAACCACAGGCCGTAAGCCCCGGAGTACCTGTATTCCTAATGGAGCACAAATAAAATTCTCTTCTGTTTTCTCTTTGCAGCCCCCTTCCCAAGCTTGTGTTCAACAGGGTCAATGGAAAAAGACCCCCGTTGATGATCTCGCCCCCCATAACCACAGAAGAAAACTACACCGTAGCTCACGAAGAAAATGTCCGATTTGTGTACGAAGGTAAGCTGGCTCTTGGGTGGCTCTGGGATAGAAGGCTTCAAGTGTGGCCAGTGGAAGAAGTGTGGACTTCAACTCCCAGAATTCCCCAACTCCCAGCACGTGGGCTGAAGGATTCTGGAAGTTGAAGTTTGAAAAATGCTGCTCTAGGACAGAGGTTGGCAACCCGCAGCTCTGGAGCCGCATGTGGCTCTTTCATCCCTCTGCTGCAGCTCCTTGTCACCGGTCGGTAAAAGGAAAAAGGACGCTGTGCTAGGAGGAGAGACTAAGGTGGGGGAACTGGAATTCTGGTCAGACCTTTGTGGTTCTTTGAGTGTTTACGGTTTCTAACCCTTGTTCTAGGATAGAGGTCTTCAAACTTGACAGCTTTAAGACTTGTGGACTTCAACTCCCAGAATTCCTCCTCCAGTCATGTTAGCTCAGGAATTCTGGGAGTTGAAGTCCACAAGTCTTAAAGCTGTCAAGTTTGAAGACCCTTGCTCTAGGAGGAAGTTGAAGCACCAACGGAGCCCCCATGTCTTGTTTGCTGTTCTTTGTCAGAAGACACAAATGAAACTTAGACAACTGCAAGGCGGCCAAATCAAACTTTTTTGACTTCCATTTTTATGGAGGGAGTCCATCCCTCAGTGTGGTGATCTGACGGGTGGTCCTTGACTTAACGACCGCAATGGAGTCCAACATTCCCGTTGCTAAGCCAAGAGAGTTGAGTTGCCTCCATTTTGCGAGCTTTCTTGCTCAGTGCCTGAATTTTGATCATGGGACCTTGGAGGACACTGCAACAATTGTAAGCATGAAAAACGGTCGTTAAGTCATCTTTTTCAGTGCCATTCTAATTTTGAATGCTCACTAAATGAACGGTTGTAAGTTGAGGGCTCCCTGTATGTTCTTTTCTTCTTGCTTCCAGCTTGGCAACAAGTGGAACAGCAGTTGGACAGTCGACAGCAGGGAGATGGTGGATCTGGCCCAATACAATACACAGAGAAAACACCCAGCCCTGAGCTGAAAGGTAAGTAGGGAAGTGATTCCTTGCCAGGCCTTTACTTATCCTCAAATCCAAGTAGAAGCAAGCTGGCTGGGGAATTCTGGGAGTTCAACTCCAGCCATATTAAAGTTGCTAAGGTTAAGAAGCAGCACTCTACAACACAGGAGAAATAGCAATAGCAGTAGCCCTTAGACTTATATACCGCTTTACAGTGCTTTACGTCCCTCTCTAAGCAGTTTATAGAGTCAGCCTATTTGCCCCCAACAAGCTGGATCCTCATTTTACACACCTTGGAAGGATGGAAGAGGCTGAGTCTGGTGAGATTCTTGTGCCTGGTGGGATTTGAACTGCCAAATTGCAGGTTAGATGCAGAACTGCACTTTAACCACTGCAGCTCAGCTCAAAATTGTGACTTGTTTGAAGGGATAGAGAACTGTGTTCTTCTAAGTGGTCACGAACTCCAATAACCAATCACTCCAGATAGCATAATTTTTATATGTTAAATTTGTTTATTCGGTTATTTTGTGCCACCCATTTTCCATATAAAATGACTCCAAGTGGCTTACAGCTTTTTCATAGTAAGAAAGCATGGTGGGTGCTATAATTCATCACGTCAGAAGCAATGTCCCAAAGGTGCTTTTTTTTCCCCAAGAGGCATCTGGACTTCCAGATTTTTCTTTGAAGACATTTTGCTTCTCATCCAAGAAGTTTCTTCAGCTCTGACTGGGAAAGGAAGGATGTATACTCCTTGCAGACAGCTGATCATTTGCATCCTTTTAGAGGGTCATGAAGGGATGCGGTGGGTCACTAGCTAAGACGCTGAGCTTGTCGATCAGAAAGGTTGGCAGTTTGGTGGTTCAAATCCCTAGCGCTGCATAATGGAGTGAGTTCCCGTTCCTTGTCCCAGCTTCTGCCAACCTAGCAGTTTGGGAAAGCATATAAAAATGCCAGTGGGAAAATAGGGACCCCTTTGATGGGAAGGGAACAGCATTTCATGTGTCTTTGGCGTTTAATCCTGCCGGCCACATGACCACGGAGACGTCTTCGAACAGCGCTGGCTCTTCTTCAGCTTTGTAACGGAGATGAGTACTGCCCCGTAGAGCTGGAAACAAGTCGCACTTATGTGCAAAGTTATCTTAGAGGGTCATTAAGGCAAAATCCTTCCATTCCCCACCACCTGGTTAGAGCTGAAGAAGCTTCTTGGATGAGAAGTGAAATGTCTTCAAAGAAAAACCAGAAAGTCCAGTTGCCTCTTGGGGAAAAAAATCACCTTTGAGACAACCATGACCTGGAGGACTGAGAATCTCCATAGACATTTCAGAAGCCATGTTTCTCACCCCTTTAAAAGGGGTGGACTCCAACTCCCAGAATTCCCCAGCCAGCAGTGAAAACTCCATTCTGGGAGTTGAAATCCACCTATTTTAAAATTGCTCAGGTTGAGAAACATGGCTCTGAAGGTTTGGTGGAAAGAACTCATTTAAGCAGCTTTTTTGTGTGTCTGGGGGTGTCTGGCCTTGCAAATTCCAACTTTCCTCTTTCCCTTTTTCAGATTTTGTTCCCATTGACCTTGAAGACTGGTGGGCTCAACAGTTCCTGGCCAAAATCAAGAATGGCTCTTAAGGAGAAAGGCGGGAGGGGCCGCTTTACAAGAGAAATTTTCAATTTCACTCTTAAGAAAACGCAGACACATTGGAGTGCAGCCAGGACTGGACAAATAAAGGGGGAGAGAGATGTTGGCTACTCAGCTGGCCTTGGAAATGCTGAGATGTTCCACTGCCCGGAAGAAGCCTGCAGCATTGTGGGAATGCTGGGGTGTCCAGGGAGGGGTGGATGAAGGGGGCATTCTTCTCCTCCCTTGGGCCTGGCACCCAGCACCGAGTCCATTTTGGCCCCGGAGCCGAGACTGTGTTCACAATAAACATGCTGGTCCTGCCAGCGGCACAAATGCAGCTTGCACGAAAGGAGTTTTTGGGTGGGTGTGGGGATAGGCCTCCCTCCCCAAGGACGTTTCTCTCGGAAGTGAAATGCCAAGGAGAGGCAGGGCTGCAGTTATTCAGAGAGAAACATCCAAAGACCAGCTTTGTCAATGTTTAGGTGAATGTAGGCTCAGGAAGGAGCAATAGCATTTAGACTTTGCACCATCATCATCTTTTAATGAGTGGAATCTGGGCAAGTGTTTGCTGGCCGGATGCCCTTCCTGTCACCAATGTGGAGTTATATTCAGCAGATATATTCTCATCGTGCCCAGAGAGAGAAATATCTGCCTTTACCTAGGATCAAACTCTCAGCCTCCTGATTGCAAGGTGAAAGCTCCATCTCTAGGCCACCCTACCACTCTAGCATTTAGACTTTATATACTATCTCACAATGCTTTACAGCACTCTCAGGGCAGTTTACAATGTCGGCCTATTGCCCCCAACAATCTGGATTCTCATTTCACCGACTTCCAAAGGATGGAAGGCTGACCTTGAGTCGGTCAGGATTGAACTCCAGGATGCGGGCAGAGTTTGCTTGCGATACTGCACTTTAACCATTCCGCCACCGTGCCTTCGGTTCTCCAGAACTTTGAATTCCAGTGGCAAAGAGGAAGCATGAGTTTGGTCCCTGTGCTTTGCCTCACCCAGAACAGGAGGCCCACCCCCCAAACCTGGGTGAACAAGCCACAACAGGCTTTGCAAACCATATTAGGATTTAGTGTAGTATCCTGGTTTCATACCTTGTCAACATTTAGACCAATGTAAGGTCTGGAAGTGTCTTTGGTCTCTGGTGCTTTGAATTGTTGCAAGGAAGTCGCTGAGTTGGGTTTCCATGCTTTGAATCCAGCAACACAAGAACCCCTAAATTTGGGTGAACGAGCTACAGGCTTTGCAAATCTTACGGCTTAATGTAATAATATAACCCAGTGTTGTTGAGTTTAGCTTAGGGTTAGCCCAAAAGTGGGGTTGGTGAGTTTGGGGCAGGTTTGAGATTCAGCTGGTATGACCGGTTTGGGCAAACCAGTAGTTCTAGTGATTAGTTGGTCCCACCCACCCACCCCAGCTGTAGTCCAGGGGTCGCCAACCTTTTGGATTTCAGGGACCACCAAACTCCTAATTTTAAATCCCACGGACCAGAGACCCTGGGAAAATCCCCCAAATGCCTGCAGGAAAATTCTCCACCCTGTTTTCCTATCAATCATTCTTTATTTGGGATCGCAGGATACTGTCTCCAGCTCCGTTTTCAGGGGGAGAGGGAGAGACTTTTGGCTTCATGCAAGGAAAACAGCAGAAGCAGCAGAAGTCTTTCTCTCCCCCCAACTCCACCAGAATGGCATAGCGTCTTGGAGCAAGATGCCTTGCAGGGTCCCAAAGACTCATTTCTGGTGGAGTTTGGGGGAGAGAAAGACTTTTGCTGCTTTCCTTGCATGCATCCAAAAGCAGAAGAAAGAAGCGGAAAGAAGCAGCCCAGCGGCCAGGCCCCCTTCCACCCTTTCCCCCCTCCCCTCACTACCTTGTGTTGTTCATAATGCAGGCGATGCAAGCGGATTGCAGTGTGAATCAGCTGTTTTACTGACTGGAGGTGCAGCAGAAGGTAAGTTTTAGAGGTGAAAATCTGTGGTTTTCAAACACTGCGCACACTCACCGAACCAGTTGTTATACTGGTTGAATCTCACTCCGGTTTGGGGGTTGTGGGAACACGGTGTCCTTTTGTCCAATCCTCCAGTTGCTCTTAACAACTCCACCAGTTCTTGCATGCAAAAATTTAAGAGGTTTTTTGTTGCTGTTGTTGTTCTTGGGGGAAGAGCTGGCAGGTTTCCTTCCTGGCTGGCATTTACAATACAGAACAGAGCAGCCAAAACAGTTGGGAAGAATTGTGTCATTTGCCTTGCAAAATCCTCACCTGGAATTAAACCCATTTCCAGGGGAGGGCTGGGTTCATACATTTATAGGGCAAAGGTATGGGGTGCAGGTTCAACCTTGAGGTGTCCAAAATTTAAAGGAGAAAAGTAGGTCAGATGCTGGCTTGCCAGCAAGCCTTACGGGGGGGTTGAATCCTTCTGGAGCCCATGTTCCAAACATGCCTTCAGCAAATGCATGGAGAGTGTGTGTGTTGTGTGTGTGTGTGTGAGTCCTTCCTTTTTGGATGTGTGCTCTTTAGAACTGTTGTGTTACCCCTGCCTTAAAACAAGTCCTCTCCTCCCAATAGGAGTTGAATTTCCATCTGTAAGTTTGGTCATGAAAACTGGGTTGAGCATCCAGTTTGTCCATAAGTGGATACAGATAATTCTTGACTTATAACAGTTCACTTAATGACCATTTTTGAAGTTACAATGGAGAAGCCAGATTTACTTAACAATCAGGTTACTAACTTAATGACTGCATACATTGATTTTAACAATTGTGGCAAGAAAGATTGCAAAATGGGGCAAAAGTCACTGAACTCCCCTGCTTAGCGACAGGAAATTTTGAACTCAGTTGTGGCCATAAGTCAAAGACTACCTGTATTTTTGTGTTTGGCTGGCTTGGCCTGCGGTGGTAAACGATGGTTTGCTTGAACGTGGTTTCTTGGATTGGCTCACGAGTGCCAAATTCACTCATGCTGAGTGATTGGTTACAGTTTGCAAGTTGGAATATGGGTGTGATGCCTAAAACCCGTCGTTAAATGAATCATAGCAGTCGTTACATTAGTCACACACTTGTTAAGTGAATCTGGCCTCCCCAAGGACTTTGTCAGAAGGTCACAAAAGGGGCTCACGTGACCTTGGGATACTGCAACCATCATAAATATGAGTCACGCATCTTAACAGTTGTTAAGTGTGAAAAATGATTGTAACATTTTTTCAGTGCTGTTGTAACTTTGAGCAGTCACTAAAATTCTTGTAAGTCAGACTGAAAATAATTTTGCAGGGGGTTTATTCATGAGAATCATTGTGGATTTTCACCTAAAAAATCAATTAAAAAGAGACTAACTAGATATGCTTTGGACATTCTGGAACTTTTGGAGAAACATCATGAAAAACAAGTTCCATTGACTTTCTTAAATGTAGAAAAGGTCATTGATAGTGAGCTTCTCTTGTTTAAGGTTCTGGAAGATAAAATAAAATTTGAACAGAACTCCCTAAAATGGTAAAAGATACATAAATGCAGGAACTTCTGAAAAAGGATGTAGAATTTCCTCTTCCAGGTCACTGAGGCTGAATCAGAATTAGACAACGTATTTAAATGGATCAACTGAAGGTTTTATAGTGGCATTTCCACGACCTGATAAGCTTGGATATTTCTAAACCATGATTAGAGGTTTTGGGGCAGCTTAATAAGCCGCATTTTATTAAAAGATGTTTCAGGATCCCTGAAAATGGAATAACTCAGAAACCAGATTGAAGCATGTGGTGCAAATGTTCCAGGGATGATCCTCATGCTTCAGAAAAATATAAAGAGCCTTGTAACATCTTAAAGAAAGAAAATATTGTTTAAATGTTTCACTGATTATCTTCATCCATCTGCTCACACTCAATAGCCTACTGATGAACTTCCACAAACATGTGAAATAACAGATTTTTCAGTGATTTGAATTCTCTGTGGTTTAAGTTGAAGGTTCAATCTGGCCAGGAATTAGCTGTTTTAATCTATTAAAATGGAAACCCCAGTCACTTAAAAGCGGGACTTGGACAGCTCCCATTTCTAATCTTCAAAATTACACGATGGTGAAGTTTGATTTATGCCAGTTGACAAGCATCTGAATTTTGGTCACATGACCATGGCGGATGCTGCAAAGGTGTCAAGTGTGAAAAGCGGTCATAAGTCATATTTTTCAGTGCCATGGTAACTCTGGAGGGTCTGCTTTAAGTCAAGGACTCTCTGCAGTGCAAGGGTAAACATGCATAAGAAACACTCCGGAGTCTCTGTGTCTGAAAATCCAGTTTTATTTTCTTGGTTTTGAGATGGGGAAATGTCACCATTGCAGCTGATTTCGGTACAGAAGAACAACAGAGTGAGCAGACATACATCTCTGAGAAATGAGCTCACCCCTTGTCTACTTCCTTTTTAATTTTTTTTCTAGAGAGTATTCCCTTTTGGCATGCAGACACAGAAAGTGCCCAACCCCAATTCTAAAACTTAAACCAAAATACGGAAGAGAAAAACGTGAGCATACTAAAAAAATAATAACACACAGATTAAAAACCATCATAGTTTATGGACATCTTTGTGGCTAAATCCGTGGCAAGTTCCACCACAATGTATTTCACACAGCCAAGAGCAGGAGAGGAAAACAACAACAACAACAAAAAAATAACTTTCCAATCTTTAGATTTGCCCCCTCCCCCAATCTCTTTTCTCACCTAAAAAATCACTTGAGGTCTAGCGTCTTGTGAAGGATGCCAAGACAAGACCTGAGAAATCGTAGCACAAACTGGATTCGCACAAACATGCACGCACAGGCCCAACGTGCACACACACACACACACACACACACTGTGCAAAAAATGCAGGGACTTGTGCAAGAGGAAGGGAACTGTAGTGTGAGCCAAAGTACCAACTCTAGCCAATCAGCCATGACCAAAAAAACAGGTGTGGACAACTTAAGAACATTTTGCAACAAGCGTTTGGGAAAAATGGGTAGGTAACCTTACAAAAAGTGGCTAGGCACCGAGAGGGAAATGAAAATGGTCCATTGTGGCTAAATTGTGGCAGGGATCATCTAGTCCAACCCCTCACCCAAGTAGGAGTCTCTACACCATTTCTGACAGATGGCGGTCCAATCTCTTCTTGAAAGCCTCCAGTGATGAAGATCCCACAATTTCTGAAGGCAAAATCTGTTCCATGGGTTGATTCTTCTGTCAGAAAATTCCTCTTTATTTCCAGGTAAAATCTCTCCTTGATCAGTTTCCATCCATTATTCCTTGTCTGACCTTGGGTGCTTTAGAAAACAGCTTGACCCCCCTCCTCTCTGTGGCAGCCCCTCAAATATTGGAAGACTGATGTCCATCACTGGAGGTTTTTCAGAAGAGACTGGACAGTCACTTGTCTGAGATGTATAGGTTCTCCTGCCTGAGCAGAGGGCTGGACTAGAAGACCTCCAAGGTCCCTACTAGCTCTATTCTATTTGATGTCTCCCCTGATCCTTCTCTTCCCTAGACTAGCCAGGCCCAGTTCCTGCAACGGTTCGTTGTATGTTTTAGCCTCCAGTCCCCGCAATCATCTTTTCAAAGCCACTGATGCCTTGGAGGGGAGGGGGAAGTGATGGTCCCAAGAGCAAAAGTCCACTGCAGAGATCCCAAGGCGCACGGAAGGAAGTCAAGAGTTCTTCCTTTGAGCCCTTCTACGAGGAGGAATATTTCCATGCAACTTGCAATGATGGGCAAGATCACAGGAATCTTCTGGCTGAACCTCTGTTGGGCAGCACAACAGTGCCTCCTGTTGTGCACCTGCTGCAGACCGCAGCCAAGGCGGAACCAAAGCTGCACAAACTCACTGTGTGTCTGAAGATGGGTCATTCCTGAAAACTGGACTGCAGGAGATTTGGGGATCAAAGAAAGAGGGGCTTTCTTTCACAAGGGAAAAAGGGGCCTCACCCACCGATACCTTTCTCACAAGGCTTGAGAAAAAGGAAACCCCTCTCACCCCACCAAAAAACCTCCAACCTTGTCATGGTGCCTTACCAATCCCTTGAAACAGCCAAATCTACCAACATAGAGACCACAAAGAAGGGGGTCCATCTCAACTTCTTCTAACAGGATTGATTCTCCTCCTTGCTCTCCTCCGCGCCCCCTGCATTAATGGGAAAGGACTGCCATTAAGATCCTTGATTGGGATGAAATATGGTGGGAAGAGGAGGAAGGAAGAAGTAGAAGGAAGAGGAGGAGGAGGAGGAGAAAAAGAGGGAGGAAGTGGAAGGGGGAGGAAGAGGAAGAGGAAGGAGAAGGAATAGAATAGACCTGGGAGGGACCTTGGAGGTCCTCTAGTCCTGCCCACTGCTCAAGCAGGAGAACCTGTCCTATATTATTTTAGACAAGTGACTGTCTAGTGTTTCTTCTTAAAAAACTCCAGTGATGAAGTGCCCATTATTTCTGGAGGCAAGCTGTTCCACTGGTTAATTGAGGAGAAAGAGGAGGAAGAGAAGGAGGAAGAAGAAGGAGAGGGGGGAGGAGGAGGAGAAAGGAGGAAGAGGAGGAGAAGTCTACACCACTTGCTGAAATAGCCTTGGTTGGTGTTTAGCAGACTCTGCTGACTTAGTTGTAAAGTCCAATTGATTGGGGGGCCACCCAGAGCTGCTTGTAAGATAAGCAGCTGTACAAATGTTTTAAATCAATTAACCCATACAATTGAATCTTGCTAGAGGCACATGAGGTACCAGCAGTGTGCAACAATCAAAAATCTATAGGTTATAGATTTTGAACTATTGGTTGAACAGGAAACACAAACTCTTATTCCTAATCATCGCTTCTTACAACTGGTATCCAGGGCTAGGAGGACAATTAGAAGCACAGATTTCCTTCTATTCCATTGGAAAACACGACCGTATCCAGTGTCAGAGTGAGTATCCTAAACTCAGGATTAACTCCACCTGATTTGCTCCTTTGTGTAATTTTAAAAAGGGTTTCTGGACTTATCTTCAAACTCTGCTTCTTGTAGCCATCGTGGGGTTTCGAATGGTTGGTTTGCCATTTTTTCAAAAAATCTAAAGCTATTAAATTGATCTTGTAAGGAAATTCTTTATGAAGAGAACATAGGTACTTTTGCGTGTCTGTTTCGAAACCAGGTCCAGATAATACACCATGTATCAGCTTTGGAAGCCATATTTTACTTGTAAGCTTTCACGCTGCCACGTTCTAGAGCCTGGGAATTTGGGAGGGGGGGAATCTTACAGAGAGGTGGAAGTTTAGATATAACAACATTCTTCTCTAAGTCAAGGACAAGCCATCCTGCACCTGGGAAAGGAGTGGCTGGAACACTGATATTATGGTTAAAAAGAGTTGACATAATTTTCAAAAAAGAGGATAATTTTTTAAAGTCAAACAGCTTCTGGTGTTCAGCATTCTGCTCTTCTTAACAGAAAGGATGGTTTGTGTTTGTGTTGATAAGACTCCATACAGAGGCAAGTACCGAAAGGTACAGACCAGCTAAAGAACAAACTATAACATCTGCACCAGAAGCCCAAACTAAAGGTAACTATTAATTCAGAAATAGCACAAAATAAAACCTGGACGTTCCTTTAGTTCTTCCCTTCCTGGTGCCACATATTTTCCAATTCTCCTCTGACTAACAGAGGTACAGATGCTCAGATAATACATTCCATGCATCATTGGTTGATTCAAGTAGCAAAGAGTTTTTGCATTGATTCAAATTGTAATGAGTTTAAGCCCTAGTCCTTTATGCAGAGAAGAAAAGCACTGGAAAGTCTTTTTTTAGATCCCAAGAATGCTCTCTTTTGCAAGACACAACTGGCAGATGGATTGTGGACTCTGGCCTCACACTTTCGGTGCAGCAAGGGAAACTACAATTGAAAACTGAGATGCAATCATCATTTGACTGAACTACTCAGAAGGGAAGGATTGTGTAGAGAGTAACTCTCTGATGCCCAAGAACCTGGCCTGCCTTAAAAACCCAACAACTGTCATTTCCAAGCTTACTTATTATGGTCTAGAAGCATCATCCAGAAGCATTTAAAAGTAGAGGGAGGGAGGAAGTAATACAGATAGAGAAGAAAGGAAGGAAGGAATACAGATATGGAAAGGACAGATTGATGGAAGGAAGGTTCACTGAAGGTGAATTCATTGACTTTCTATGTTTCCAGAAATAGAGCTATGGATTTATTGCCAAACCCAGCAAGTCTACAAGAGTTAGCTGGCAATAAGATAGCCACAAAATGGGTCGTCTACCTCAAGGGTCTTCAAACTTGACAGCTTTAAGACTTGTGGACTTCAATTCCCAGAATTCCTGAACTAACATGACTGGAGGAAGAATTCTGGGAATTGAAGTCCACAAGTCTTAAAGCTGTCAAGTTTGAAGATTCCTGTTCTACCTTGTGGCAGCTAACAACAATTTGGAGCTGATCTGAATATCAAACTCTTAGGTTTTTCAAGGACAATCTCTCTGAATCAACTTCCTTGGCCTGAATGAGTTCTAGAGGTACAGATACCAAGTTCCAGAGTTCTCAGGAGTGGCATGCTGGCTGGGGACTCCTGGAAGTTGGAAGTCCACATCCATCCTGAGGGCACCCAGACTGGGAAAAGTTATTCTAAATGGCATCAAAGGCAGCTTTGCAATGAGAAAGCTCATGATTGCTGCTTGTGATCTGATGTTCATGAGATCTTTGGAAAGCAGAAGAAAAGAGATTTGGATACTGGTATGCAGTATGGATGCTGGAGACTGTCAAAACAAACTTGTCTAATTCTCACCAAGAAAGTGGAGATATTAAATCTTGCTTCACTAGTTCTTGAAGAGCAGAGTTAATTCCCTGGATACAATCTAAGGAAGGGCTCAAAATGGCTTGCTTTTTTCACTTATTTGCTTTTTCATCATCTAAAAGAAGCAAACCATCCAAAGGACCACAAGTGGGTTCATTCCAAAGAGTTTTTGCCTGAACATATAGATATGGATCACAACCTCATGGGTGAATATGTGCTGTCAATTCTCCAAAACTGGGGACATGCAGGCGGGCCAATGACACCAACGCTGGTCCAGTGGAAACTTCTCAAGAAGATGAGAATGGGAGGGTGGAAAAGGAAGAAGAAACTAACATCCTAGCATCCAAGATACTGAACTCTCCCAGGGTTCAGGGTTAGCTGCTTCCACGACTGTTAGTAGGCTATGCCCTCCCATTGTCATCAAAATGGAGTGAGAGTTGGTAGGACATCCCAGCTGCCTTGAAAGTTGGTTAAGCATTCCTCCTCCTTCTCATGCCTCACACAGACAAATGGACATACAACACATCCACACAACCCACACATTCAACTTCATAAAGTCAGTACAGTGGTGTACCAATTGTCCAATGAGAATATGTCCATTCTTCTTGTTGTTGGAGACATGGCTGATACTATAAATTACCTTCTCTTTATAGACTATCTTATAGGCAACAGGTCAGTCCGCCAAAAGAGGCTGGAGAAGACTTTAGATTCATTTCTCACAATCTTCTGTGTAGTGCTGGAAACGTGTGAAACTCATAAAGACTTGCTCCAAGGAGATTTGGCTTACGGAGTAATCTTCTATGCAATACTTCTCTTTGGCTTTTTCAAGTGTCCCAAACACCTGGGAGATGCAAGACACACAGGGAGAGAAAGGGGTAATTTACAGAATACCTCTTCCAAGGCTTAGAAGCTTGTAAGATATCAAGGCCAATGTGGGAAAAGGAAGTTGGGAGTTCCTACTGAAGATTTTAGCTTTCACAGGTTGAGCTGTTCTAGATCCTCCCATGTTCGCTTTTGTATACTCCCATTGGCCATTGCTCCAACCTTACCTGTGCCCAACTGAGGTTCTTATTGGTGAGGTGGTAATGGACCATCCCCTGGTGTTCATGCTTCAGGACACTCTCTGGGAAAGGGAAAAAAGAAGATATAGCCAAGTTCTGCTTCCCAAGACAACCACATTCTCTCAAAATCAAACTGCAATTGTTCTTAACTGTGGTCAATAATTTGTTGAAAGTCTCTGTCCTCATTTCCTACCTTGCCTTCCAGGTGCCATTCTGAATTTTAATGCCCCAATGAAATGTTCCGCAATAAGTAGAATAGACTGCAAATGTCCCATGCAGTCAATCCCATGAAGTAGACTAGTCCAGGAGTCTCATCCAACCTTGGCAACTTTAAGACTTGTGGACTTCAACTCCCAGAATTGCTGGATGAGGAATTCTGGGAGTTGAAATCCACAAGTCTTAAAGTTGCCAAGGTTGGAGGAGACCCCTGGACTTGACCAGTGAATCCATTTCCCAAGAAAGATTTTAAAAAGGTGCAAAGTATCAAGACCATGCATTGAGTTGCAGTTCAAGATCTATTACTCAAGTCAAACGTATCCCCAAGAATCTAGTCAAATAAAGTTCAATACTAAATTGGCACCAGATAAGAGTCAACAAAATATCAAGAGGGTTGAACTTGGACGTTTCTGGCAATGTAATGTCTCTAACCTAATGACACACTTAACTCCCCCACCCCCTCCCCCAGCTATGCCTGTTCTTCTCTACAGATTTGCTCTAATAACCAAATCTCATAAGGCTGATTCTGTTGGACCTTCTCAATCCTTCATGCTTCAGGGAATCAGGAAACTGCCTGCCTTAATCACTTCTGAATGTTATCTTGTTGCTCTGGGCTTGTTTAACTCACCATCATGGTAATTAAATGAACAATTGTTTGCTATGGCCCAGTTTTACCAAAAACTGGAAATAAATGTCGGTTTTCAGCAAAAATATTGTCATATGTGCTCAAGTTTTGAACATATAAACAACCATAAATGCAAGTTGGTTCCTGGCCACCCAAAATACGGTCATGTGATCACAGGATCTGGGCCCATGAAGTTGGAACTTCGAAAACAATGTCGCAAGCTCCATCAATAACTTTGAATAGTCAGCTAAGCCACGGGTCATAAGGACTACCTGTAGGTGGAAGGCTGGTCAGATACGAGCAGCTGGAAGACATGCTTGATCCCAAAACTGGCTTACCAGGAAATGTCTTCTCCACAAAGGCCTTGAAGTCTTCTACATGGCCTTCTTCATCACAGTGGGTTTTGGCCAGCAGGGTATATCCACTGCCAAACTTGCTCTTCAGGTGCTGAGGGCTGCCCAGGCACTTGAACTGCCCGTTGACCATGATGGCCAACCTGGTACACAGAGCTTCACATTCTTCCATGCTGCAGGAGAAGGATGTAGATGTTAGAACAGCAAGCGCAAGACTTGTAATCCATCCAGAGCCACTCCATCGTGAGATGAGGGACATGTAACATCCATCTATCTATCTATCTATCTATCTATCTATCTATCTATCTATCTAT
>BLBF01000067.1:3720628-3739945 GCA_015471245.1 Laticauda colubrina
ATCTATCTATCTATCTATCTATCTATCTATCTATCTATCTATCCATCTACATATTCTGACCAAGACTTATGGAGACACTAACAAACACATGTTAGTCCGCAAACCCTTTTTTCTTTATTTCAACGGCTGTGAATTTTAGTCATTTACAGCCCGTAATGAGTCTCGAACAGTTTGTAAATAGTCCCATGGAAGTCTGCCAAAGTCCTTCAGGATAAGTCTGATAAGCACACACCTTTATCTTCCTTGAAATGCTGCCAACGACTAAATTTCCAATTAGTTATATGAGGCCAAAACGGAACACAAATTCAACACCAAGCTTCAGGTTTCAAACCGACCAGTATGAACAAAGTTGCTTCCTGCAAAGATTCCTGTCCCTTTGTTCCTCCTTTATGTCTTATGGGAGGAGCCAATCACCTCCAAGCCTTACTCCTGATTCGACCCTTTTGTCTTAACTGTTCTTGCCTTCTAGCAGCTCTGTGCACATGTGCACTGGGAACAGGCTCCCCTTGTTCCTCTGCCTTTTTGCTGTCAGATTCTGGAAGCTCCGGAGTCAGCACATAATTCCCAGATGGTCCTGGCCCCATCTCTGTATCAGATGCAGGACCCTCGTCGGAGTCCTCTAAGGACTCCCGGACTGGCCCATGTTCCTCCCTACTGTCCGACTCTGCTGCCATCTTTGCAGGCTGCCGACAGACCATAGCACTATATAAAAGCCAAGTACCACCCACTCATCATGAAATCTCCAGACATAAAGCCTACAAACTTGAAATCTGGCATGTATGTTCCCCTTGGCTTCTAGGTGCTCACTAAGGATTTTTTGAAATGACTATCAGATCATTAGTATTTCTTAATATGGTAATTAACATGCTCTGATGCTAAGGAGTCCTATTCCCCCTCCTCACCTGAAAAGAACTCTGTTCCAACTGCCAGCTGCCTCACATTGTGTTACCTCAGTTCAAACCAGCAGATGTTCCACTCCTTCACTCAGGGGAGCCCCTTCACTGGGGCTCCTTACAGTACTAAACGTCGGTACCCCATCAAAATATCTATGACTTCCAACTATGGAACCGCTTCTGGACTCAAAGTGTTGGGAGTGATATTTCCTTATGTGTTTCAATCACTGACCACCACTGAGCCAGCAGATTGTGAATCAAATTTCTCCTGCATAGCCCGATCACAAAGTTTCGTTGCGAAGCACAGGTATCCAGCTAATAAAACTATAAAGACTTGAAGGCACAGGGAATCAGAGCCGCTTTCCCGGCTCTGTCCAGCCCACACGGCTCTGGCACGGCCCTGGCAGGATGAGCAGAGGGTCCGTCGGGGAGGTGCTCGCTGCCTTGGTGAGAGCTCTGCTGCTGGAAAGGAGGGCCCGCCTGTCAGCTTAGCCTGAGATTATATTACCTGAGGCTTCTCAGGAAACAACAACTGAATGAAAAACTGCTGGTGACCTTTTAATGCTGCACATGAGAGAGTATCTTAACTTACTGCCCCTGTGTCTGGTTTGCCAATTGCACAGTGGCAGATAGGACAGTGCTCCAGAGGGTTAATGTCCTTGCCCAGAAGATCATGGGTTGCCCTCTCCCTTCTTTGGAAGAGCTTTAGAGCTCCCGCTGCCTTAAGAAAGTTCAAAACATCCTCAAAGATCCATCTCATCCTAGGAACCCCCTTTTTTTTTTAACTATTACCATCTGGCAGACGGTGCAGAATAATAAAAACAAGGACAAATAGGCTGAAAAACAGCTTCTATCCCAGGGCAGGAGCTCTTTTGAATTCTACCGTACAGTGCAGTGTTGGTGTGGTGTCAGGGGTTTCTGGTTCAATGTGTGAAGGATGAAGGATGTGTGTTTGTGTTTATTTTCATGATCATGATGTGCACTAAAGATGGATGTTTGATTTCGTTGTACAAGGTGCAATGACAATAAAGTAAACTAAAACTAAACTAAATGGGCACATGACTGTTTGGTGCAGAATATTAAAAAAACAAAAACGAAGATCCTTTGCCCCACTCTGAGAATTGCTGGAGGGTTCTGGGAGTTGAAGTCCACAGATCTTCAAGCACCAGCCAAGATGGAGAAACATTAGCCTAGAGATTGACAGATATCCGTATCTTTCCCCAGGGTGATGGAAGACAGAGAAGCATGCCCAACCTGTGAGAAGTGATAATGATGGACTTCCCACACTCCCGTGTCCGAGTGACTGCATCCCATAATAGGCGCCTGGCCACGGGGTCCATGCCCGTGGAGGGTTCATCCAGGAATACCACAGGAGGTCCACCAATGAGAGAAATTCCTGCACTCAGTTTCCGCTTGTTCCCACCACTGCAGACAGAGAAGAGGAAAGTCACGAGAGGTGGGACCACACCCAGTTGCCACCAGCCATTTCTGATCATGAAACAAAGCCCCTGCTCCCACTTCATCCCACCTCCCATCATGGATGAGTGTAGGAGGTGAACCCCGCCTCTGGTTCAGAAAGCTTCTCACCTGTATGTGCGGATGAGTTTGTTGGCATAAGGTTCTAAGAGCAACCCACGAAGCATGTTCTCCACACAGCTGCCGATGTAGCGTTCAGGGATGCCCCGCAGTCGGGCGTACATGCTCAAGGTCTCCCTTCCAGTCATGTGATCCAAAAGTGCATCAAATTGAGGACAGTAGCCAATCCGCTGCTGGACCTGGAGGCAGATCAAATCACATTGAGAAGAACATCTCCAGCCTACCTATTCATGAGACAATGATGGTCCCAATTATACTGGTTTCTTCGTATGGAGGTGAACTTTGGACAACTAGCTCCATAGCTAGTAGCCACCAGGATGCTTCTCCAAATCAGCTTAGGGGCTCAAGTGAAACCAAGAAGACCCAGATTATGTCCTTGCTCAACCATAAACCACAAACTACTCATGTTCAGTCACAGGAGTATGGTGCAAATAAGGGACAATTCCCACTTTTTCTCCTTGAGGTAGACATGTAAGCAAGAAAACCAGCAAGCTAGAAGGATCCTAACTGCACTTAGCAATAGTGTCTTTTCCTTCCAAATGCTCAGTGCTGACCTTTGAAAGCTTGTGAGAAATGCACTTGAGGTTAGAATTTGTTAAGAAAATAACAACCGGAAAGAAGAACACACAATGTGTTCTGGATCTCCCTTGCCCCCAAGATGTTTGGAGCTCCTGGGAACTTCTCAAGACTGAGCTCAAATCAAGGTTGTGGAATGGCCAACCGCTGTAGATGGCCCTTGAATGATGTGCTGGAATTCATACCCCCAGGGGTGGACAAAGGTCAAGATAATGATGCAGAAGACCAAGTTTAATTTCGTTTATTTACTTAAATACAATATCCTGAAGAGATGGCTTCTTTCTCTCTTCTAATAGTCAAAATAACAGTTTGCCAGGCATTTTTGAAAGGTGTTGAAGGCAAAGTTTTGGAGTTCCCAACGAGGCTTGGAAGTCTCCTTATATTTCCCAATAAGCCACAATATCCCCATCAGAAATGAATCTGAAGTAGGATTTGGAAACCTGATATTTCCTCCTCTCAACTGACCTGTTGCTTTGTCTTTTTGCAAATTACAGAATCTGGAGAACTCAATGCCCAGGACCTATGAGTTAGCCTATTGCAGATATTGTCAGCAAAAATTCCTCAGGGTCCCAAAAAGACAAAACTGGAATTATCTAACCTAGAACAGAAATTTGTGACTGTGTCAACTTCATCAACAACAGTTGTTGTCTGTTCTCAACTCCCCCATTTTTTTCTTTTAATGACCCTGTAATCCCTTGCATCGGCGCGGAGTCGTGGCGACTGAATGGAGCTGAGCGTTTACTGGCCGGATGCCCTTCTTGACGCCAATGCGATGTTCACAGCAGACAATTACTCTTTGCTCTCAGAGAGAGAAATATCTGCCACTACTTAGGATCAAAGTCACAACCTCCTGATTATGAGGCAAGAGCTCCATCCCTAGGCAACTCTGCCTCAATTCTCCCATTACCTTTTTGATATTGGCCAGGATGCTGTGTCCATCCACATAAGCATCTCCCGATGTGATGCTCTCGTCCCCCGTTAGCATCTTGAAGGTTGTGGTTTTGCCTGCCCCGTTGAAACCCAGAAGGCCAAAACATTCTCCCTTGCTGACTGCAAGAGAGATTCTGTCCACAGCCAGACAAGAATCCCTGCTACTATACACCTGGAAAAACAAAAGTGGGGAAAAAAACAACGGTGGCAGATGTAAAACACATAAAGCTGGCCTTATCGCTGCTAATGCTATTCATTATCATTTACTTTATTATTGTAGACTTATAAATAAATAATTATTTACTATTATGTGCTACTGTAGCTGGTTGCACAGTCAGATTGGATTTGGCATTTTTGTGTACCTATCAAGTCCTTCCCAAGAACCTGGGATAGACAGATGTGGTTGTCATCTCAGGATGTAAGCTATTCCAAGTCAAGCTGCCTTTTGCAATTGACTGATGAATTTGTTAAATTCACGTTAGCCAAATTTGGGAGCCGCTGCTCGAGTGCAAAATTTCTCAATCTTCACAATTTTAAGGTGTATGGACTTCACTTCCCAGAACCCTGAATTCTGAGAGTTCAAGTCCACATATATCTTCACGTTGTCAAGGTTGGGAGAATCCACTCCAGTGGTTCTCAACGTTTTCAACCAATAACAAAGAACCTGCGTCCTACCATAATTCAAGGAAAAATTTAGTGTAGGGAGGTAGTTAGGTGCAGTGGTTAAAGCATCAGACTAGAAACCAAGAGGCCATAAATTCTCTTCCTTAAGCTATGAACATGTAGCTATGGACACGGTCTTGAACTGGCCTCAGAATAAAAGCAGGATGAACATCAAATCAGTAAATAAAAGCCAATCCTTTTTCACAGAAAGCCAGTTCTATGTTTAGAAGGTTTCTATTATTTTTATGGCTTATACTGAGATTTAAGGGTCTACTTAACATTATGGAGAAACATAAATATGTAAATCTTTTCTGAAGAACCACAGTTACTTTCTAGACTTCAGGGACCAGTAAAACCATCTACTATTTCTTCAGGTGGAAATTTTTTTGCATAAAAAGTATGTACTTCAAAATAGTGGTGGGATTCAAATTTTTTTACTACCAGTTCTGTGGGTGTGGCTTGGTGGGCATGGCACAGGAAGGATACTGCAAAATCCCCTCTAATCTGTTTTCCAGCTCCCTTCTCCTGGGCAGGGAAACCAAAGGAGACCCAGCTGATCAACTGGGACTCAGGAGGTGGAGAATAGATGGAGTTAGCGGGGCAAGTCAGAGTCTGTGGGCGTGGCTTGGTGGGCGTGGCAAGGGAAAGTTTACTGCAAAATCTGCATTCCCTCCCCACCCCTCTCACCTGATTTCCAGCTTCGTTCTCCTGTGTTGGGCAACCAAAGAAGACCCAGCCAATCAGCTGGGACTCGATGGGAGGCAGAGAAGAGATGGAGTTGGCGGGGCCAGTCAGAGGTGGGATTGGCCGGTTCGCTGAACCACTCATAATTTCCACTACTGGTTCTCCAGAACTTGGTCAGAACCGGCTGAATTATCACCTCTGCTTCAAAAGTGGTTTACATTATTTTGACAAGGTTTTGATGAGCGATACCAGGGAGTTTTAGAAGCTACCTTGAACATCTACCTTGGTAAGCTCCTTAATCACCAGAGGACTATTCAGAGAAGAAATTGATGCTACTGGAGATTCCAGAACCTTCTTTCTTTCATCAGCAACATCCCGGTCTTCTGGCAGCACCGGAACCTGGTTTAGCAGCATGACCTGTTGAACGGCATGAAAAATCAAGCAAATGAGTCACGGTGCTGCAGTGGTTAAACTGCAGTACTGCAAGCTACTTCTGCTGACTACTGGCTGCCTGCAATTTGGCAGTTCGATTCTCACCGGCTCAAAGTTTTGACTCAGCCTTCCAACCTTCTGTGGTGGGTAAAATGAGGAGCCAGATTATTGGGGACAATAGGTGGGCTGTAAAGGCATTGTGAAGCAATATATAAATCTAAGTGCTATTGCTATTCCTTTTCTTCTTCCTTCCTTCCTTAAAAACGTCAGTGAATTCTCTTAATGATGGCCAAAATATTATAAAATTGGGACAGGATTCATTTAAAAACTGTCCCGCTTAGCAAAAGAAATCTTGGGCTTAATCTTGGTTGTAAATCAAGGACTATGTAAATCAAGGAGCCCAAAATTTATGTTGCTAAGTGAGACAGATGTTAAGCAAGTGTTGCTCCATTTTATGACCTTTTTTGCCACAGTTCTTAAGTGAATCACTGTAATTAGTAACCTGGTTGTTAAGTGAGTCTGGCTTCCCCATTGATTTTGATCATCAGAAGGTCGCAAAAGGGGATCACATGACCCCCGGGAAGTTGCAACCAGCATAAATATGAGTCAGTTGCCAAGCATCTTGAATTTTGATCATGTGACCACAGTGAACAGTCACTAAACAAACTGTTATAAGTCAAGGTTTACCTGTACTTAATATGACTACACAACAGGTTTTAATCTTTCCCCTACCATTGTATACTGAGGTAGCAATTCTTGGAAGACTGTTGAGATCTACTCAACAGCCTTCCAAGGCCTACAGAGCTCTACAGAGAATCATTAAAACTGCCCAGGATATCATCAAGCTCCAGCTACCAGCCCTTTCATGACATCTTCTCATCTCGCTGTTTGAGGAAGTCGCACAACATTCTCAGACTCTTCCCATCCTGCTCACAATCTTTGTGAAACTGTTGCCTTCTGGCAGAAGATACCAAACCATTAAAACTCGGACCACACATTTTCTGAACAGTTTTTATCCCAGAGCTATAATTGCACTTAACAATGAACTTAAGGACCATCATCAGTGAGCTGTTGGACAGCATTACTTGGTCTGTTGTGTGGATGCTTGCGTGTTTTTAGGGGATGGGGAATTTTGATGGGTAGGGAAGTGTTTGGGGATTGTCATATGTGTGTGTGTGTGTGTTGGGTCTGGTCTCTGGGTGTTAAGTGAATTTCATTGTATGCGTATATTGTGTATATACATACAATGACAACAGACTACTACTACGAGTATTATTACTATTATTACTATTGTTATTATTATTGTTATTATTATTTAATCTTTAGTGAGATTTACAGCCTTTGGGGCTGGTTGATAGCTCAACAGTTCAAGTCCTAACTAAGGACCTTGGAACTGTTAAGGTAGCGTCGGAGGATATAAGCTGTTACAAGTAGGATGGTCTTTTTGTAGAATCAGGGTACTCAAGGCTGATAAATTCAGAATTTCCAAATAGCGAGGTAGCCCTTTAGGTATTACTCCAAGGGCTCCAATTACAATTGGGATAACACATGATTTCTTTTTCCAAAGTTGCTCAACTTCAATTTGTAAGTCCCAATACTTTGTGATTTTTTTTCTTGCTGCATGTCAATGTCAATGAACCAAACCTTATCTTATTATTACCAAAACTCCTCCTCCTCCTTCCATTATTGTGATTGTTATCGTTTTTGCATTCCCAGATGCCAACAATTCGCTTTGCTTTCATCAGATGATGCCACCTTCTTCCTCACTCCATTACATCATGAGAAATTTAGGTGGAAAGTTAATCTACATGCAATATTGAGAAACTCTGAAGGACTCAGCCAAGGAAGGTATTCCTTGGTAGGAAAGCCTCACCCATTTCCGCCTCCGCCGTATGTCGCAAACAATGGTCCTCATTCTCCAGAGAAGGTTAGTCTCAATGAGAAAGAGCAGGAGAAGGAAGGAGAGGCCTTGAGCTGCCATAGCTGTCAAGTATTTTCCAACGCCTGGGCTTTCCCAAGCAAAGTAGTTAGTCTGGTAGGTGATATCTGGAAGAGGAATGAGAGGAGAAGAGGACAAAAAAAGGATTATTTCAGGAGACAGCAATCTTCCAATGGTTGAAGTTTCCACCAATCTTCTCACTGAGAGTCAAGGGTATGGGACAATTATGCACAGAGGACAGAGTTATGGGGTTGAGTTGAGTGGTGTTGCTGGGTTTTGGTCAAGGATGTCAGAAGGTGCACAGCTTTACTACGTGAGACAATGCAGGAGCAATAATAGCAAACAGAGGTTTGTAATAAATAGTGGTTTTATCTACAAAAAAAATACTATACATACACGTACTATAGGCAGTGGTCAAACAAGCAACAATTACAGCAGGGAAGAACACACAGTGAGAGAAAGAGACGCCCTAACAGGGCCTCTTCTTATTATATAGGCTCATAAAGGGGTAACAGCCAAAAAACTTTGCTGACTCATTCCCATCATTATATCACTGCATCAGCTGGTCAGCTCTTAAATCACTACCCGGACAAAGGAACATGTGGACTTTGTCTATTTTATGAAGGTTAGTCATTTCTATTGCAACAAAGATCAGAAGTGTTGAAGCAATGAACCCTCCTATGATAATGCCAGGCTATGAAAACTGGACAGTTGAGAAAGAACGAAAGAACATAAATGCATTTGAACTATGGATTTCAGGATGGTTCCCGAGAGAACCATGACCTGGCAAAGAATTGGTCAATCCTGGACAAAGCTTGACTGCTTCCTTCAGGGGTCAATTAGCAAGTAGGTACTTAACATCCTTTGGGCAGATGATGAGAGTGGATGAGGAACTAGAGAAAACAATTACACTTGAAAAAGTTGAGGGAATAGAAGAAAGGGAAGATAATAGATAAGGTCTATGGATGAGATTAATATTGGAATGATTACTAAATAAGATTAGGATGGTGATCATTTGTCCATACCAGAAGTTGAACCTAATTCTGTGTCACCTAATTAACTCATAATACTTACCTTAACAAATATACTACATCAGACGATCTAATATAATGGTGTGTTGGGACTGAGAACTTGGTAATGAAGCTAAAAATTGACCTCTTTTCAGTTGCTTGATAACACATCAATACGTTCTGAGTGTGTCTACACTTTGCATCTACGTCTACTTGGTGGGATGAAAGGAACTGTATGTTGACTTGCAATGGGCCTCTAGACCCAAGAACCTAGACATGAGTGTGCTTGGGATAAAACCAGGTTCCTTCACTGATCTGAATTCTAAGTCCTCACTAATGCACAGCTGCCATGCTTAATAGCAGTCTCTTGTTAATTAAAAAATGAGGGGTTCTTGGTGCTGAGTTTGGTTGTCTTCTTGTAGATGTTTCATTACCCAAAGTAGGTAACATCATCAGTGTTCAGACAGCACCAAAAACCTCACAGTCATTCTCTTCCTCTTCCTCCTCCCTCCCTCCTCCGCTCCCTCTCTCCTCCACCTCCTCCTCTCCACAAATCCCCCATTCCCTTCTAGCACTGATGATGTTCCCTAGTTGGGTCAAGAAACATTTGAAAGAAAACCACCAAATTCAGAGAGCACCAAGGACCCTTCATTTCAGCCCTGAGTCACAAATAGTCTCCTTCAGAACTGCCCAAGATACTCACTAAATACTTTACAGATGAGCACTGATTCAAAAGAAGAAGTGCAGAACTGAATGAACTCATAATTCTGGTAGAACTTGCTGATACTTTGTCCCAAGCAGTAGTTGGGTAGGATTAGAAAGATTTTATCCAACATATTGGAAAGATCCACCATTCCAAGTTCTGGAAGAGAAGACATGTGGGAAGAACAAAGTTAACCTTGGTGGCTCAAAGCCATGAAAACGTTTCAACCACAGCAACGAAGTCCAAATTGCTTACCGGGAATGCTCATGATGATGACCGCCAAGAACGTGGCTGTGCCAGAGAAGATGTTGAAGATGGTGAGGCGGGTGTAGGCTGTGGCTGCTACAGAAAAGAAGAAGCTGAGGAGGTACATGAGAGGGATAATGGCCCAGCCATACAGAAGAAATATCTGCATTATATCCACGAGATGGCTGTCCTGAGTGAACGCTTTGATGTCGAAGGCTTGGAAGATCACCTGAAGAAAGACCAACAGAAATGATTACTGCAGTTGTTACAGTTTAAGACTCAGAAGGATAATTTAATGTGCTCATTTGGTATGAGCCACGGTGGCACAATGGTTAGAGTGCAGTACTACAGTCTACTTGTGCTGACTGCCGGCTGACTGCAATTTGGCAGTTCAAATCTCACGAGGCTCAAGGTTGACTCAGTCTTCCATCCTTCTGAGGTGGGTAAAATAAAGACCCAGATTGTTGGGGGCAAAAGGCTGACTCTGTAACCACTCTTTAAAGCACTGTGAAGCAGCATAGAATCTAAGGGCTATTGCTCTTCCTTTTCTCCCTTCCTTCCTTCCTTCCTTCCTTCCTTCCTTCCTTCCTTCCTTCCTTCCCTCCCTCCCTCCCTCCCTTTCTTCCTCCATGTTGCAAATTGGTTAGAAGGAATATAGCAGGCTACTTTTGCTGCCTGCCGGCTGCCTGAAATTTGGCAGTATAAATCTCACCAGGCTCAACATTGACTCAGCCTTCCATCCTTCTGAGGTGGATAAAATGAAGGCAGAGAGCAGTGAACAGAGCCAGCCTGCAATACTGCCTTCGAACCACTATGCCTCCAGGGCTCCTTGCATGACACAGGCTATCCAGGAATGACTCACCAGAATGAGGGTGCAAGGTGTAAGGAAGTTGATGAGGTCCCATAGAAGCGCCGAGAGCCAGAAGTTCACCATGTAAACACCGCTGACAAACTGTACATGTTTGGCTTTGATGGCCCTCTCGTTGACCAGAAGAAGCGCAAAGGTGCTGGATAAGGAGGCCATTCCGTAAAGCAAGTTAATGGCAATCGCGAAACCTGTCTGGCTTCTACGGGATATTGCAAAGACAAAGCACAATCAGCTGGAAAACTGTGTTTAAAAGTTAGGTCCAGAAACTATTTTGTCAGCTTTATTATGTCAGACAACCCAGGAGAATAACAGCAAACAGAGGTTTATAATAAATAGTGGTTTTATCTACAAAAGAATATCTACTATACATACATGTACTATAGGCAGAGGACAAACAAGCAGCAATTACAGCAGGGAAGAACACACAGCGAGAGAAAGAGACGCCCTAACAGAGCCTCTTCTTATTATACAGGCTCTTAAAGAGATAACAGCCAAAAACCTTGCTGACTCTTTCCCATCATTACATCATTGCATCAGCTGGTCAGCTCTTAAATTGCTACCTGACACATTTTATCTCAGTTTTGGTGGAACTACAATTGATCTGGATGGGGAATCAGAGATAGCTGGCTTGATACCGACCCTTGAGATGGAACTTGATTGCTAAATAAGGAACAGGCATACATAAGCTGTTGAGTGAAAGATGGGATATATGTGAAGCAAACAAACAGATTAAAAACAAAGGAAGTTTGGACTCACTCCATGAGCTGGTCCTTCGCTGTCTCGGTCATGTTGCGAGGCTGTGGATAGTTAGCAACTGTGATGGAGGCATTTGGTCCAGCTATTAGCCTCAACAAGGCATTGTCCACCAGTAGCAACGCAGTGGCAGGAGAATGAAACGCTTGGTTGTTGAAAAGAGCGGTGACATCTATCTGGTCCGAGGTCTCTTGGAAAGAAGCTGCCGCTATGTGGTACTCATTAAAGGCTCCGGCTTCTTCAGATGCTCGAGAAATCAGATATTCCTCCAAGTTCCCTGAAAGGACATCCATTTCATAGAGTGAAGATGTCCTCAAGAGGGCCTCCTCACTGACTAGTACCCCCATTTCAGCCATTAGCACTACTTATTGGGGATGTGGCACACTAATGTTTCTAACCACAAGGGCCATAAACTATAACATTGAAGGTCTACAGAGATTCTCAGTCCTCCAGGTCATGGTTGTCCCAAAAGTGCTTTTTCAAGGGACAACTGGACTTTCTGATTTTTCTATGAAGACATTTTGCTTCTCATCCAAGAAGCTTCTTCAGCTCTGGCAGGATGGTGGGAAATGGAAGGATTTATATTCCTTGCAGACAGCTGGTCTTTTGCATCCTTTTAGAGGGTCATTGAGGCCACTTGGAGGTTTGCCTGTGTCCTTCCATTCCCCACCATCCAGTCAGAGCTGAAGAAGCTTCTTGGATGAGAAGCGAAACATCTTCAAAGAAAAACCAGAATGTCCAATTCCCTCTTGAAAAAAACACCTTTGTAACTTTGAAGGCTAGAAGCTTTTTATAGAGTGATAATTCAGGAATGTCTAACTGTGAGAACTATAGGTGGTCCTTGGCTTACAATTGTCCATTTAACAGTGGTTCAAAATTACAGCAGCTTCAGTAAAAGTAAATTAAAACCTACATTTGCTTTGTGATCTTTGCAAACTATAATATCACAGGTCTTAAAGTTGCCAAGTTTGGACACCCTTGTTCTAAGGGACTGAAGCATTTTTTAAAACCTAAAACAAAGAGAAAACATGCAGAAATGGCTCAAGCAGACATTTCTCTAGTTTACTGGAGTAGAAGAAGGAGATGAGGTCGTGGTGCGGTGGCCGAGAGGTGGAGCTCTTGCCTCACAATCAAGAGGCTAGGAGTTCGTATCTGCTGAACAAAATTCCACACTGGTGACAGGAAGGGCATCTGACCAGTAAAAACTCTGCTAGCTCCATTCAGTTACCCAGACTCCACCCCACAAGGGATTATGGGGTCATTAAAAGAAGATGATAAGAAGGGGATGAGGCCGAGCCCAATCTGATTTGTGTTGTTCTAGTCATTCTCAATAAATGAGGTTTTAGCTTCCTTATGCAGCAGATTTCCTGGTCTGGTCTACCTCGTGGGGTTGACAGCAGTCAAATGATGATGTAGGCTTAAGGAATGATATGTGAGAAAAACCTTGGCAACAGGACAAAGAAAGGAATGGCCAGATAAAAGAGGGCGTAGCCCACAGCTACATAATGGGTGAAGAAAGAAGCTTCCCAGAGTCTCAGACTCCAAAGAAGGTGATGGGAGATTCGTACTTTTAGACTTGCTAGATTCTTTTTATGTAAAGATAAAAGATGAAGGTTTCCCCTGTCTAGTTGTTCCCAAGTCTAAGGGTTGATTCTCATCTCCGTTTCTTAATTGAGGGAGACACTGTTGGCCAAAGATGCTTCTGTGATCATACAGCCAACACGGCTAGATGCCGAAGCACATGGAACACAGCTACCTTCCCACCAAATGGTACCTATTTATCTACTTGCATTTGCACACTTACAAACTGCTAGGTTGGCAGCACCTGAGGCAAGAATGGGAGCTCCCCCTTGACGCTTGGGTCTCAAACTGCCCATCTTCCAAATGATAACCCCCACATCCTGCTAGGCCACCATGCGCCTTTTTTTCTTTTTGATGTAGCCTTACAATAAAAGTAGAATTAGTTTATCAGGTTGTGTTTTCTATCTGGCCTACCTAGAAAGGCTGACCTCTTATGAGCACAAGAGACCCCCCGCCCTTTCTGTCTGAGTTCTGCTCTCGAAGGAAAGCTTCTGATTGTCACTGACCTACCACCTCCAATGGCTCCTGGCGCTGAGCACCAACCACATCCCTGTACTGCGCTGCCAGCCTCTCGCCCAGACTGGAGCCTTGGGAGACGGAGAAAGGCACCGTGGTTTGTCCGTATGGATTTAAAGTCAGCTTCAACAACGGAGAATCTTGAGGTCCCGGGAAGGTCTTGGCGGAGATCAAGGCAAAAGCAGTGAAAATAAGAGGCACCAAAAACTGGGCTGCTACCATCTTCCAGTTGCGCCAGCTGTACACCGCTCTCTTCATAAACATGGAGTAGAACTGCTGGCAGCAGAGGTAGAACTGCAGGAGAGCAGAAAGGATAAGATTTACACAGGGGAGTGAGTTTTCTGCAAACCCTTTACTCAGGGCTGGGCTGCTGGGAGTTCGCAGGGGTTCAGGAATGCCCCTAGCTAAGATTCTGTGCAGTTTGGAGAACCCCCAAATTCCACTCCTGGCTGGCCCCACCCACCCCACCCCTCCCCTCCCAGAAGTCCCCACGTGGCCTGTTTTGGATGCAGGTTAAGTGCAGGGCGTGCATGGAGGCTTGGGAAAGGCGAAAAACAGGCCTCTAGGAAGCTTGTGAAGGCCGGAAACTGGCCCGTTTCCAGCTTCCAGAGAGCTTCCGGAGTCTGGGGAGGACAAAAACATCCTCTTGCCATGTTGCAGGAGGCTGACTAGGCCACGCCCACCATGGCCATGCCCACCCAGCAACCAGGCAGAGAACTCTTTGCTCAGGGGTGGGATTCAAATTTTTTAACAATCGGTTCTGTGGTCATGGCTTGGTGGCTATGTTATTGGCTGGGTGTGGCCAACTCAATATCATTCACATCAAGGCATGCATCTTCTCGTCTGACCTCTCATGACTGTGGGGATGCTGCAACAGTCGTAAGTGTGAAAAATGGTCATAAGACACTTGCCATTGTAACCTTGAATGGTCACTTCACACAGGCAAAGTACCAGCAAAGGAGGGGAAAAAAACTCCAGAGAAGTTCCTGAGACAGGAAGTCTAGTCCTGCCAAGAATGTAATAAGGGTTAACAGAGAGGCAGTTTCTGTAAGCAACACCAGAATGTTTCCTTCCTGCCTTCCTTACAGGATTAGCCCAGTAATTTCTTCTAATAACCGGTTCTCCCAACTGCTTAGAATGTTAACAACCAGTTCTAGCGAATAGGTGTGAACTGGTAGAATCCCAGTTTTGCTAAAATTTTTGAAGACCACCCCTGCCTTTATTCCAGATGGTTAGAATCACCTAGAAAAATGTAGTAGACTCTAAAGTGGGGCTAGAAGAATTTGATATAAAATTAGGAAATGAGTTCACGCCCTTATTTCTTTTGCTCCACCCCAAAGCTACAAATGCAGGTAGTCTTTGATTTACAGCCTTTCCTTTAATCACCGAAATTACAATGGCATTGAAAAAACATCATTTTTCACACTTATGACCATTTCCTATGGTCATGTGATTAAAATTCATAGTCTTCGGAGCAACCGGCTCATATTTATGATGGTTGTAGTGTCCTGGAGTCATGTGACAACCTTTTTGTAACATTCTGACAAGCAAAATTAATGGGAAAGGCCGATTCACTTTTCAACGGGTGACTAACTGCAGTGATTCATTTAACAACTGGGGCAGAAAAAGTTGTAAAACGGGGCAAAGTTCACTCCACAACTGTCTTGGTTAGCAACAGGAATTCTGGGCTCCATTTCTATCGTAAATCAAGGACTTCCTGCACTTTAGGCTGCCAAATTTCTACAGATTTCAAGTTCGGGGCTCCAGAGGATATCAAAATGTGTAGGCTCCCTGCATAGCTTAAAGGCAACCCCCCTTATTTTAAATCATGAGTTCTACTGCTACCAGCTTCTGATGGTTTCAAATACTGAACCATTTTCTGGATTCGCCCCTCAAAATTTGGACCATGACGAAAACACAGGGAGTCCTTGATTTATAACCATTCTTTAATGACTGTTCGAACTTACAACAGAACTGAAAAAAGTGATTTGCAACTGGTCCTTGCCCTTACAACCATTGCAGCAACCCGATGGTTGCACAATCAAAATTCAAGTGTTTGGCAACCAGCATGTCTTTACAAATAGTTGCAGGGTCCCAGGGTTGTGTGATCACCATTTGTGACCCCAGATAGCTTCCCACAATCAAAGCCAGCGGGGAAAGTTGGATTAGTTAACAACTGCAGTTTGACTTAACAAAAGGACATTAAATTGGGTGCGGCCCATTTAACAACCACTTTGTTTAACCACAGAAATTCTGCTCCCAATTGTAGTTGTATGTTGAGAACTATCTGTGTTCCCTTTGTTATTCTCTCCACCAAAAAAGAACCCAACCACCAAATGGAAACAAGTATTAGCGACTCACCCCTGTGTTCAACTTAATGTTAGAGCAATCTTCGGTGATGAGTGCCCCACTGTCATCGGTCATGTTCGTCATGCCACTCATGCTGCTGGAGTCATCCGTGGCCCAGTCATTGGATCGCCGTTCGTGCTGGTACTGCAAAGCTGGCAGCTGGGTGGCTTGGATGTCCATGCTGGAATCCACAAGCTTGCCAACTCTTCAAGAAAGATCAAAATTCAGAATTTTACTTTCTCCCACTCCCCCCATTTTACTGTCATAACAAGCTTCATGGGATGTGATCTCTTGAGAAGGCCAACCCATCTTCCAAGCTCATCTTCCAAGTTCACCTTTCAACCCACCTTTCAAGCTCATCTGCCAAATTAATCTTCCAAGCTCACCTTCCAAGCTGACATTCCAGACCCACCCCCAAACTCACCTTCCAAGCTAACCTTCCAAATTCACCTTCCAAGCTCACCTTCCAAGCCCACCTTTCAAGCTCACCTTCCAACCCCACCTTCCAAGCTGACCCTCCAAACCCACCTTTCAAGCTCATCTTCCAAGTTCACCTTTCAACCCATCTTTCAAGCTCACCTTCCAAGCTGACCTTCCAAACCCACCTTTCAAGCTCATCTTCCAAACCCAACTTCCAAATCCACCTTCCAAGCCCACCTTTCAAGCTGACCTTCCAAGCTGACCTTCCAAACCCACCTTTCAAGCCGACCTTCCAAACCCACCTCCCAAGCTCACCTTCCAAGTTCATCTTTCAACCCCATGCCAAATTCATCCTCCAAGCCCACCTTTCAACCTCACTTGGCAAGCTCATCAAAGAGTTACCTAAGGAAGACCTCTTCCATTGTAGTAACGGAAGCTCCATAACTGGCAATGCCCAGTTCTTCCCGGCGTAACTCCAGCTCTGTGAATAGAGCCTCAAATCTGGAATGAAAAAGTAAGGGAGAAGATTTGAATTCAGACACCACATTCACAGCAACACCCAGGTTGATTTTCAGAAGCCCATGGATAGCTCCCTTCAGGTCAGCCCTAATGATCTTCATTTTGAAAGAAACTCTTAGTAATTATAGCATTTTAATCAATATAGGGGAAGATATACTGTGACGTAAACCATAGCCTTTACCGTCATCTTTATCTATAACAGAGGCCTAATGATCTCATAGAAAATAAAAGGAGAGCGAGTGACAATTTTGTTTGGAATTGGCCCTGTCTGTGAAAAAAGACAAAAATTAAGAAATTTGGAAATGATAGAAGGTATGTGTGTGTATACATTTGCTTGGTAAACAGATGGTTTTAGATTCTTTTAAGCTATTCTGAGAGCACCTATAATCTGGTCTTCTAGCAGAGGGTTGGACCAGAAGACCTCCAAGGACGCTCCCAGCTTTGTTATCCTGTTATTCTGTTCAACCCTGCCTATCAGGTTCAAAAGCTTAGGAAACTCAGTTCTGGCTGTGTTTGTTCACACAATATACGACAACCCATACCAAATTCCATTTAAGGCTGACATGGTCCTCAAACCCACCCCATGGAGCTCCTCAGGGCAGATGATGCAGAAATTGGGTTCTTGAGCCCTTGACGGAGGTAACCATGACCAAATTTGGCCTTGGTTATGACATGGTGAAGTGCATTGGAGTTCAATCTATCAGACAACAGATGGTTAAGGCCAATTATGCAAGCGAAACTGAAGAGATAAATTGGTGGTACAACCAAGGTAGCATCCTTCAAGCCCAGGTTCTCCAGGTGAATTGAATCCAACTCCCATCACTTCCATTGAGCCTTTGAGCCTTTGGCAAACTTGGACCTCCACCCAGGCACCCCCCGTAGTTATTAAGGGTGAGATTACTTGTGCGTGCTCTCCTTGGGTAGAATGAAGGACAATTCTGCCCCCACGTTGCTCTCCAGAGAAGCATTGGGGACATAATGATAGATGAGGTGGGAGATCTCTCCGAGGTTGCAATAAGGCTCTTTCACCATCACCATGTGGTACCCAGCACCTGAAAAGGAAGAAGAATATTGCCTGATGATGCTTTCTTGGGATCATCATCATCCCTAACTTTCATGTCCTTCAGAGCGAAAGAGATGGCCACACTCAGCCAACCATGGTTGAACTTGAAAAATTCCATCAGGGTTGGCTGTAGAGTTGAGGAATTGACTCAGAAGTAAAAAAAATACTCTCTAGAAGAAAGCAATGGGAAAATGCTTCCAAGCTGTTGTTAAGAATATGGACATTTCCTTAAAATTACCAATTATGCTCAAGGAGAACTTATATGACCCTGACCTGATGTAACCTCTCGATCACAAGACACGTCACAAGACTCTCATTGATGACTCACACCTGACTCATCACTTGATACAACCACACCAGAAGCCCTTATAAACAAAAGAACACTGACATCTCCTAAATTCCACCAAAGATGTGACTTATCCTGGTCATGAAACATTTGGAAACCAACCCACCAGCTCAGAAAACAAACCTTCACTCTCATCCTACACCTGAGCTACAAATACTTGGCACTATTGCAAACTTTCTGTCAGCTTTGGAAGCCATAGAAGTACCAGAAGCTTCCACGCTGCCACATTCTTCAGTGTGGGAAGATGGGAGGAAGGATTTCATGGCACTTATGTGGTTAGACATAATAGTATTCTTCTTTAAAGCCAAGGTCATGTTATTCCTGCATCTGGCTAAGGAGTAGTGCAGAGGATGTCTCAAGTTAGGATGGATGGTGATTGGGACATGTGATGGAATGATGGGTGCAGGGGGGTGGATTTGTAATTTTTTATTTATTTATTGGAGGAAAACCTGGAACTTTCAGATTTGGGTTTTCCCAGATGTGCCAGTATAACTACTCTAATAAAAGAAAACTTTAAGAAAATGCCTGCCTTGGGGTTGGGTTTTTCTGGAATGCTGACGTTTACATTTTGAATGGGGATGGTAGCTGTCCTAATCTTAACCCTAATCTGTAAAGTTTATGATCTAATCTAGATTCAATTTGACCAGGGGCGAACTCTGGGCCTGTCAATAGTCTTCAATCACAGAGGTAGATAAGCCTGGAGGCTCCACCTTGAACTTCTCAGAGGAAACACAGCAAAGAAATGCAATCGATAGAAGATAATATTTGTAGCTAGGGGTTGAACTGTGGAGTCCTTGGTGGTTTCTGAGTTTGGTTTTGTGTTTTTTCCCTTCCAGAAACAAACAAATTCAGAGAGCACCAAGGACTCTGCAAAAATGTAATCAATAAGAAAGTAAGAATTAAGTTAAGATGAGGAGGTCCCGTTCTCTTTATTCAGGTCACCCAGTGCAGCTCTCTTGCACTGTAGATGTCTTCTCCTCAAGCCAAGATCTAGAGTAATCACAATCATCTATATATATAAAAGCAAAATGCCACTCATGCATCATCACAAAATCTCCAGAATCTTATAGCTTATGAACTTGAAATTTGGCACGAATGTTCCTCTTGGCTTCTAGGTGCTCACTAAGAAAGGATTTTTCGAAATGACCATCAGAGCATTAATATTTCCTATATTATTATTATTATTATTATTATTATTATTATTATTATTATTATTATTATTATTATTAT
>BLBF01000067.1:3739955-3750180 GCA_015471245.1 Laticauda colubrina
ATTATTATTATTATTATTATTATTATTATTATTATTATTATTATTATCATGCTCTGATGCTAAGGAGTTCTACTCCCCCTCCCCACCTGAAAAGAAGTCAGTTACAAATGCAAAACACAAGCAGAGGAGAGAAGTTTCAGTTTCACAGCAGCACCAAGCAGCTTTAGTACAGAACAGTTGAGCTAAGCCACGCCCAGGCTCCTTGCTGTCTCTTTCTTGTTCACACAGCAAATACTGTTTCAATTTCCAAACAGCCTTCAACACTCTTCAACACACAGTCAGATGAATACCAATGGATGCTAGTAGGCAGAGGCAGAAAATTTTTCCCCTTATTTTCCTCCCCCAAAACTCAGCCAGACCACATAGTTTCATAGCGAAGCACGGATATAGAGCTAGTATTCATATAATATATGTGGGTGTGTACATAATTTTGTATTTATTTATTTTGTCATGTTTATATAGTGTATATTGGAGGCGGTGACCCTTTGAGAGTTGTAAGCAACGAAATCTCATTTCAACGGATGCCGATTAGTGTGCATTCAAAGCGACAATAACATTATTTTAAGTATAATCTCCTTACCATATTTATGCTTGAGAAAGAGGGAAGATCCACAACACTGGAGCTCCCCCTTGGCCATAATGGCGATGCGGTCGCCCAGCAGGTCTGCCTCATCCATGAAATGGGTGGTGAGCAAGATGGTGCGAGTTCTCCGCTGCTGCTGCAGGAGCTCCCATGTGGCCCTTCGTGAAACGGGGTCCATGCCTGAGGTAGGTTCATCCAGCATCACCACCTGCAGAGAAGAGGGAGGTTGGGGTTGGGTTGAGAATTGGTTGCAATCTGGTGGGCCCAATGTGGCTGGAACCCAGCCTCTCAGGTCTTGAATGGAGAACTGGGGAAGCGTAATGGAAAGAGGTGGTGGAGGTAACGGCACAGTCAGAAGGAAGAGAGAGGAGTGGACACAATCTGACGTAGTTTGATTTAGCCATTATTCCCCTTCTCGGGGAGAAAAGCCTCTCTCGCCGTCCCTCTCTGTCATCCCGGGCTGCTTAAGGTCTGCTTATTGGAAGAGCCACACCATATGCATTGTATCAAGAATGTGAATGCAAACATTAAAAGGAGAACTAAAAAGATCCACTTTTGTATTCAATCTGGTCATGTGGTAGATACTATGGTTTGAAAATGAGAAGATAATTTTTTATTATGAAAGAAAGGAGGACGGAAAGAAAGGAGGAAGGAAAGAAAGGAGGAAAGGAGGAAGGAGGAAACAAAGTAGGAAGGGAAGAGAGAAAGGAGGAAGGGAAGAGGGAAGGAGGAAAGAAAGGAGGAAGGGAAGGAGGAAGGGAAGGAAGAAGGAGGAAAAAGGAAAGAAAGGAGGAAGGGAAGGAGGAAGGAGGAAAGAAGGAGGAAAGAAAGGAGGAAGGAGGAAAGAAAAGAGGAAGAGAAGGAGGAAAGGAGGAGGAAAGAAAGAGAAAGAAAAAAGGAAGAAAGAAAGAAAGAAAGAAAGAAAGAAAGAAAGAAAAAAAAGAGGAAAGATTTAGGTTCAACTCCCTTGTTCAATCAAAGAGCCCAACTCACTGTAATGATTCACTCTTAGTCTGGTGCCCAGGATTGTTGTACAATATGTCGGGAAGTCCACATACACACTCCTTACAACTGTCCCAAATGGCACGGTGTAAGTACCATAAAATGTGACCCTTCGTTCACATTTTAAACAAAGAAGGACCTTGATGGGAAAACAAGAGCTACAGCTCGAGATGGTGGAGACACCCAACCTCTCCACTCCGTCCTCTACCGTTGGGTAATCCCCATCCACCCTGCAAGGCACCAAGTCCACCAGACTCTCTCAGAGCCACCTGCACAGGTGAACAAGGGTGAGAGGGAGGGACTTGGCTGAGCCGCACCTTGGAGTCCCCAATGAGAGCAATGGCAATGGAGAGCTTGCGCTTCATGCCTCCGGAGAGGGCCTTTGACAAAGTGCCACGTTTCTCTTGTAAGTTGAGGATGTGTAGGATATGGGCGATCTCCCCCGGGCATTTTTCAGCAGGAAATCCTTTCAGCTGAGATGGAAGAGAAAGGAAAAAAAGGGTGTGAGGTCTCAACCTGGCATTATGGATTAACAGATGAGTTGGAAGGGACCTTGGAGGTCATCTAGCTCTGTCTTGCATCCGGGGAGTCCTCGTTTTATAAGCACTAGGTTCCAAGTTACAGTGGACCTGGAAAATGGGAGTTATGACCTGAATCTGGAACCCAACAATTCTCCTCCCCATTGCAGTCATGTGACTGAATGTCCAGAGCTCATCAACCATCAAGCATTTATGACCGTTCCCAGTGTCCTGTGGTCACGTGACTGTGTTTCTTACACTGTTTTTGCCCCAAACCAGCACTGACTTCCAGTTTTAATGAGCTCACTTTTCGAACACAAAATTCTCTTAATGACTGCTGCAAACTTATTTTCCCACTATGGCTTCTTCTAAAGTGTCCTTCATTTAGAAAGTCCCTCCTTCCCTTTCATTTATTCCAAAGGGCCTTTGGTCATCCTTTGGTTGCCGGTGACTACGGTCTATGCTTTGGGAAACTGTATACATTTATACAGTTTATACAGACAAAAGTTTATAAGCAAAATGCCACTCGTGCATCATCACAAAATCTCCAAAACTGTAAAGCCTACAAACTTGAAATTTGGCACCTATGTTCCCCTTGGTTTCTAGGGGCTCAGTAAGAAAGGATTTTTTGAAATGATCATCAGAGCATTAGTATTTCCTATATTATTATTATTATTATTATTATTATTATTATTATTATTATTATTATCATCATCATGTTCTGATGCTATGGAGTTCTACTCCCCCTCCCCACCTGAAAAGAAATCTATTCCAAATGCAAAACAACAAGCAGAGAAGAGGAATTTCAGTTTCAGTTTCACGGCACCAAGCAGCTTTAAGTGCAGAACAGTTGAACTAAAGCCACACCCAGGCTCCTTGTTGTCTCCTTCTTGCTCATACAGCAAATACTCTTTCGGTCTCCAAACAGCCCTCAGCATTCTCACACACTGACAGGACGTTAGCCAGATGACCCATGGATGCTGGTGGGCAGAGCTAGAATTTTTTCCCTTATTTTCCTCCCCAGAAACTAAGCCCAATCACATAGCTTCGTAGAGAAGCACGGGTGTCCAGCTAGTCAATAAATAATTTATCCTGCTTTGGACAAGTAGCATCTGAGTTCAGAAAAGATGGGCAATCTTTGCAAGGAAAAAAGAGAGGATCGAGAGTAGAAATAGTTGGTGGAGTTCCAGATTTATAGCCTGGGGATGTTAATGGGGCAAGAAGAAGACAAGAAGGAAGTAAATTTTTTTGGAGGGTGGGGAAGATGGATTATTTGAAGTGTTTGCAGGAAGATATAATCCACCTGGCATTCTCTGATAAAAAGGAACAGAGGGGAGTTCTGCACAGGTAGTCCTTGACTTCCTACTTTTCATTTAGTGACTATTCAATTATAATGATACTGAAAACATGACTTAGGACTATTTTTCGCACTTCTGACTGTCATGGCATCTCCACAGCCACATGATCAAAATTCAGATGCTTGGCAACTCATATTTATGACAGTGGCAACGTCCTGGGGTCACGTGATCAACTTTTGCGACCTTCTGACAAGCAAAGTCAACGGGGAAGCCATTTCTGTTTGTAGTTCAATTCTGTTGTAGTTCGCCGGCAGCAGGTGTGGATGGCTGAGGCCTCGGAGAGCGAGGACTCAGGTGAGGCGCCTGCGTGGGATGCAAGGATGGGGCCAGGACCATCAGGGAGTTGAGTGCTGCCTTTGGAGGTTGTGGAGGTTGGCAGCAGTGAGGAAGAGGCCCCTGAGGAGCCTGTGCCCAGTGCAAGTGCGCACAGGACTGCTCGAAGGAAAGAGCAACTTCAGCAGCACGGGCGAGTCAGGAGTAATGGAAGGGAATGGCCCCTCCCTTAAGAGATAAAAGCCAGCTGAGAAACTGGAGTTCTTTGCAGGAAGCAAATAAGTTTTTGCACTCGAGCCTTGTGGGCGTTCGGACTATCTTAGTTTGTGTTTGGAGACTCTTTGTGTTTGAAATATTTCTTAGTAATTTTATCTAGTGTTCTTGGCAGCCGTGCACAGCCTTGGCAAGGCTCATTCTTATCAGAGACAAGTAGTTTGAAACAGCCTTTTAACTGCGAAGGAATGGACTTTGTAAAAAATCATTAAAAGGTTTTTCTGTTACCTCTGTTTCGTGTCTGTTTCCTTGGGACAAGATTTGGGTCAGAACAATTTCATACCTGTGTGACTAAGCTGCACTTAACAACTGCTGGCAAGACAACTTGTAAAACGGGGCAAAAAAAGGGTTTCACTTAGCCAAAGAGATCTGGGGGTCCATTGTGGTCGTAAGTCAAAGACCACCTGCACTTGTCCCCAGTACAATGATGACAGGCCATGAATAGTGGGCAACCACACAACCTCTCTGGACTTTGCAACCAGGAAAATGAGTGGATCCCAAGAAAGGCAAAGATGATAGAAGTCCAAGTAAACATTGACCAAAGTTTTACCCCAGAGTAGAAGTACAGATGCTCTTCCACCGTCATGTGGTCAAAGAGGACGTCGTGCTGAGGACAAAGGCCCAGGCTCTTCCGGATGAGAACCATGTCTTGGGAGATTTCATAGCCATTGATGTACGCCTGTCCACTTGTAGGAGGATACAGTCCTAAGAAACAGCCATGGAGAAAAAGGGGACACAGCTTAGGGCCAAATGTAACTCCAGGCAACATAAGTATGGGCAGTCATAGAAGAAAACTATTAAGAAAATATTGGAATGTGCTGAAATGAGTAGACTGACATTGGAAATTAGAGAACAAGAAGATAAACAATTTTACAAAATTTGGGACCTTTTCTATCAATGGTTAGATAACAAAATACAATAATAGAATATGTAGAACTTTAGAAAATAATGAATATATAAAGATGTATTTCTTTTCTTTTTCTTATTATTATATATATAACATGTTTTTAGGATAGATTTGGGAGGACTATATGAATTGTTATAAAATAAACTAAGTAAAGTATAGTTATCTCATAAAGTATGAATGAACTTTACAGTCAAATGACAAATTAATAATAATACTAGAGTATTCAATTTTTGATTTATAATATGAGTTATTATATAATGTAACTGTAATTGAGACTATGAAATTGATGCACAAAAAATTTGTAAACCAACCAACACACTTATACACTTGTACACTTATGGAAGAAAGTTGAATGTTTTTATGTTTTGTTTGTCTTTGTTTTTAAAAACCAATAAAATGGGCAGTCATAAAAATCTGAATTATTTAGAAATAAGTCAATAGAAGGAGATTTAAGAGACATTAGAATCAACATCATCATCTTTTAAGAACCCCATAATCCCTGCCAGGGTGGAGTCCGGGCTACTGAATGGAGCTGGGTGTTTACTGGCTGGATGCCCTTCCTGTTGCCAATGTGGAGTTTTATTCTCAATTGAGATATATTCTCAGTGTGCCCAGAGAGAGAAATATCTGCCTTTACCTAGGATCGAACTCACAGCTTCCTGACTGTGAGGCGAGAGCCCCACCTCTAGGCCATCACACCACTTAAAGGGACATAAGAATGAATGGGAAGAAATTAGCTGCAATTATTAAATCCCATATAAATCAACTTTAAAGTTAACTAAATTAACATCCAACCTCTTGCGTGGCTCTATCAATGCAGACCTGTGTTGAAACCAATGCAGAATATTAACTGGATCTAAAATCAACTTTGCGTAATTTCTAGTTGCTTTGCTCTTTGTAATTCCAACTAGAATATCGATGGAGATTCTCATCTGACCCTCCACGTCACAGTTATCCCAAAGGGGCTTTTTTTCAAAAGGCAGTTGGACTTCCTTTGTTTTTTCCTTGAAGAGGTTTTGCTTCTCACCCAAGAAGCTTTTTCAATGGATTGAAGAAGCTTCTTAGATGAGAAGCAAAATGTCTTCAAGGAAAAAACAAAGAAAGTCCAGTTGCCTTTTGAAAAAAAAAGAAAGCACCTTTGGTCCAATTGGAATACAGGATGGATTAATTTGAGAGTCTTAAAAACCTCCCTTAACATGACACTAAGCCCAGTTTCTCCTCCTCAACAATAAACATAACAATAACGCATACATTCTCCAAGAAACTGCCCAAGGAGCTGCTGATCCAGTTCTACAGAGGAATGATGGAGTCTGTCATCTGCACCTCTAGAACTGTCTGGTTTGGCTCTGCAACCCAACAGGACAGACACAGACTCCAGAGAGTAATTAGGACTGCAGAAAAAACAATGGCTACCAACCTGCCTTCAGTGGAGGACCTGCATACTGCACGAGTCAAAAAAGGGGCTGGGAAAATATTTCTAGACCCTTCACATCCCGGACATAAACTGCTTCAACTCCTTCCCTCAAAACGACGCAGTAGAGCCCTGCACACCAGAACAACTAGACACAAGGACAGTTTTTCCCCCAAATGCCATCACTCTGCTAAACAAATAATTCCCTCAACACTGTCCAACTATGTACAAAGTCTGCACGACTATTACTATTAATCTTCTCATCACTCCTTATCACCCATCCCCTCCCACTTGTGACTGTAGGACTGTAACTTTGTCGCTTGATTTATACTGACTGTTTCCTGGTATGATTTGATTGCTTATTGTACCCTATGACTATTATTAAGTGTTTTACTTTATGATTCTTGACAAATGTATCTTTTCTTTTATGTACACTGAGAGCATTTGCACCAAGACAAATTCCTTGTGTGTCCAATCACACTTGGCCAATGAAGTATTCCATTCTATTCTATTCTATTCTCTTCTATTCTGTTCCATTCCATTCCATTCTATTAAGTTGCTGCCTTTTCATGCTTGCTGCTCAATGGTAGGTCCAACTCTACTTCCTACTCTCCATTAAAGCTAAGGTTTTCATTGAGCTCCATTTAAAAGATAGTGCTTTCTTTTGTTCATACGGGACCTCTAGATCTGATGATGATGATGATGATGATGATGATGATGATGATGATGATGATGATATGGTCTGAATTCCAGATCCAAGCTAGATCCAAGCTTCACCTGTCAGCATGGACAAAGTGGTGGTTTTCCCAGCTCCGTTGTGTCCAAGAAGGACAGTGATTTGTCCTTCATACATATTAAGAGTCAGGTCCTTCACAGCTTCTCTGGTTTTGTTTCCCACTTTGAACACCTGCAGACAAGCAAGCAAAAAAAGGATAAAGATAAAGGTCCTTTTTCTAAAACAGATTCGGCAAAAATGCTCTGGAGTATTCAAGTTATACTGTACATAGAATCAAATGAATGAAGGGTCACAAAAACACTTATTTAACCTATTGAAGAGAATATTTGTAGCTCAGGGTTGAAATGTGAGGTCCTTGGTGCTCCCTGGGCTTGGTGGCTTTCTTGCAGACGTTTCACTACCCAACTCGGCAACGTCGTCAGTACTAGAGGGAAGTGGAATTTCCTCTGTTTATATATATGTGTCAATAGAAGAGACTATTTGTAGCTCAGGGTTGAAGTGAGGGGTCCCCTGAGCTTGGCTGTTTTCTTGCAGACATTTCACTACCCAACTAGAGAACATCATCAGACCTAGAAGGGAGTGGAGTTTGTGAAGTGGAGGAGGAGGAGGAAGAAGTGATGGGGAAGGAGACGAAGAGCAGGACTATGCAGTCCTTGGTGCTCTCTAAGCTCGGTTGTTTTCTTGTGGACATTTCATTACCCCAACTAGGCAACATCAGTTCTAGAAGGGACTGGCATTTGCAGACTGGTGGTGGTGGTGGAGGAGGAGGAGGAGGGGAAGGAGAAGGGGGGAGGATTGTGGGGTCCTTATTGCTCTTTGAACTTGGTTGTTTTCTTGCAAGCATTTCACTAGCCAACTAGGGAACATCATCAGAGCTAGAAGGGAGTGGAGTTTGTTCTGGTTATATATAAGTGCCAATAGGAGAGACTATTTGTAGGTTGAAGTGAGGGGTCTTTTTCTTGAAGACATTTGATTACCCAACTAGGTAATATCATCAGTGCTTAGAAGGGGATCAGGAGTACAAGCAAACCTTGAGAGGCACCTCATGTGGCATACATTCTTCCATGTGCCTCCGCATTTGATGCACCATTTGATGTAACGTGTATGTAGGAATCTCTTCCAGCTACTACCTGTCAGGGTTCCGGCGATATCCCTATCATGAGCTTCGAGCCAAGCTTCAAAAGAATCCAAAAGATTTATTCGGAGCAACATGTCAGCATTGACCAGTATGAAGCCAACTCTGACACACATGATTTATGGTCACCTGTGACCCTGTTTTCCCCCTTCCCCCTCAGTGTGTCATAAATCTGATTCTCCAACGAAGCTCCTTCATGGGCTGGGTATCATCCATTCAATGAAAGATTTTCCTGGGCAGAAGATCCGGTACCTTAGCTACAATCTTTGTAAGATAAGTGTGGAATGTACTTCTGGTTTTAACTTCTGTACTGCTCCTTCAGGCTTTTCCCCCTAGTGCTTATGGCAACTCGAAAACAAGGAATGCTTTACGAGTTGACACTACCTATATCAGCAGAGTGATGCAGAGAAGCAAGAAGAAGAATTCCTTTCTGAAGGAACTCTGGAGCTTTGCATATCCTCATCTAGTTTTATGGGAGATCTGTAACTCTCACTGCCAATAGGCCACTTTTGTTTCCTTTTCTGGAAATCTCACATTATTTTACAAAGTTTGATCTTGCTCGAACAAGTGCATGTTTATTTTTCTTAGGAAGTGCTCTGAAAGCCACACATCTGTCCATTAGAAACCTTCCCCAACAACAAGCATCACCACAAACACAACCAGGTTTGGAACTTAGGAGGGGAGCAACCAGCAGAAGAAGCTCACCTTGAAAAGGTGTTTGATTTTGATGCCTGACACCAAGTCCGAAGGCTCCTCCTCTATGAATTGACTCTTCAAGGCTTTCTCTGGGTCTTCCTCCTCTTCCTTCTCTTTTCCCAGAACAGTCTGGGGGCTCCCACACCAGTAAGAAGGCTAAAGAAACAAAGAGAATCCATCATTCTTTCCAAAGAAATGACCCAGGAAAGAATATCAGAAGGTTCTTTTGAAAGTATACAAGTTCTCTTCCTCTCTGGAGGAAATGTCTTTTGTGAATGACAGCAAAACTATTTCTGAAGGCTGTGAAACCCACTTTTCCAAGCAGAAAGCCAAAAAGATGCTTTTCAAACATTGTTGTGCACAAATCCCCAATACTGTACATTATTGCAAAATGCATTTCTAATCTTAATAGTCTATTGATTGATTGTCTGCCATTAAGCTAGTGTTGACCTTTAGTGACCATGGCATAGATAGTTTTTCTATAGGAAGATTTGTTTTCAACCTGGTTTACAATCTCTTAATTTTTATTTATTTTATATGGTGAATTACAGAGTCTCTTACTGTATACGGATAAAACCAAGGCAGCTTAAATTTTTACAAGATATCAGTGTTGACAAAGCAGCAGCTAAAATTGTAAGTGCCTTTTCCAACACACAGCTTGGAATGTAGGTTTGTTCTCTCTGCTAAAATAATTAACCCAAACATATATGAGAAGGGAAAAACTCACTTCTTGTCAGTTAGGTGGCTATGAAAATTCAACAGATAGATGATGGATGGATGGGTAGATAGGTAGAGAGATATTAGGTAGAGAGATAGATGATAGAAAAATAGAGATAGATGGATGGGCAGATGGAGAGAGAGAGAGATGCCCAATGCTCACCATGACAAAGAAATACCAGGGTTGTGGAATGCCATATTCTCCCGGAAACACGTTCTCCATGTACCAAGCAACAAAGCCATAGATCGCAGAATCCAGGAGAAGCATACCCAGCACATGAACCATTGTGAAGTTATCATCAACACTGACAGCTCTCATCAGGTTTCCCCACTGTATCCCTGTGCCTGGAAAATAACAAGTTTTTCTTTATTTATTTCATTAATTAAATTTATACGTCATCCATCTCCACCATAAGCCGACTCTGAGAAGTTTATAGACCATAAATAGTAGAAAAGTTAAAAATTTTAAACTATGTAAATTATTTTTTTTTAAGTATAAAAATTTGGAAGTGCAAACTTTTAAAACAAATAAATAGCATGCTAGAAGGATTTCATATTTATATATATATACATACATACATATGTGCTGTTTAGCTTCCTTCGGGTATTATCCCAC
>BLBF01000067.1:3765424-3789890 GCA_015471245.1 Laticauda colubrina
TGTTGATCTTGACAGGGAGAGCAATCGACCCATGGAACAGAAGTTGCTTTCAGAAGTTGTGGGAGCTTCATCATTGGAAGCTTTCAAGAAGAAACCGGACTCCCATCTGTCAAAAATGGTGTAGGATCTCCTACACCATTTCTGGTGTCGGGGGCTTGGACTAGATCAGGGGTCACCAACCTTTTGGACCTCAGGGACCACCAAACTCATAATTTTAAATCCCACAGACCACTAACCGGTTCTGTGGGTGTGGCCTAATTTGTGGGTCTGGCTTGGTGGTCATGTGACTGGCTAGACATATTGAATTTTTTTTTGTATAAAAAGAGGAACTTTTACCCAAAATCAGGCAAAGCAGGCAGGCAGATTGAGTTGCTTACAGAATCACAGATTCATTCAGAGATCGATCTATCTGCCATTGGCTAGCTCAGTCTGTCACATAAAATTTGCTTGCCATAAGTCTGCACTGAATAATAGAACCTTCAGTACTAAGGGAGGTTCGGCTGTGCTTAAAAGCAGAGCTGAAGATCTATAGACTAGCTAGAAAGCAAGAAATCCAACCATTTCCTGCTTCCTAGTTTATCTAAATCTCCAGGCACAGCAGAACACCTGATGGTCGGAAAAATAGCAATTTAGCAGACAGGTTTGCCAGGTAAGGAGTGAGTGGGCGGGGGAGGGTTCCCACGGGTCATGTGAGCGGCGCAGCCTTGTGTTTCTGTGCAGCCTGGATTAATTGCTTTGGGGGGGGGGTGCTCTGGGGGTGAGGTTTCTCTGTGGCCCACCAAAATTTTCTCATGGCCTACCAGTGGGCTGTGGCCCACCGCTTGGTGACTGTTGGACTAGATGATCTACAAGGTCCCTTCCAACTCTGTTAATCTGTTAATATCTGCTGAATATAACTCCTCATCAGCAACAGGAAGAGCATCCGGGCAGTAAACACTCAGCTCCATTCAGTTGCCCAGATTCCACCCTGCAAGGGATTATGGAGCTTCATCCCTCAAGGCTTTCAAGAAGAGACTGGATTGCCATCTGTCAGAAATGGTGTAGGGTCTCCTGCTTGGGCTGAGGGTTGGACTAGTTGACTTACAAGGTCCCTTCTGACTCTGTTAATCTGTTAAAGGTTTGTTAGGGGAACTCTAGCTAAAACTGTTCATGAAATTGATGATTTATTCTGTTTTTATGCCTCCCCGTATCACTGATACAGAAAGTATCACATCTTTGGCCTAGAACTGGACTGAAGTAGCTTGTCAATCATTGCAGGTACCTCTGACGACTTGACTTTTCACTCACGTAAGGTAATCCTCACCTGAGGACCACAACGGAGTCCAAAATTTCCATTGCTGAGGGAGACAGTTGTTATTTGAGCTTGTCCCTATTTCATGCCCTTTCTTGCCACAGTTGTTAAATAAATCCTTGCAGTTGTTAAGGTAGTACTACGGTTGTTGATAAGTGGATCTGGTTTCCCCATGGCCTTTGCCAAAGGGGATCAAGCGATCCCAGGACACTGTCATAAATTTGAGCCAGTGGCCAAGCATCTGAATTTTGATCAGCGACCATCAGGGACGCTGCAACGGTCGTAAGTGGGAAAAAACAGTCCTAAGTCATTTTTTTCAGGGCCGTTGTAACTTCAAACAGTCACTCAATGAGTGGTTGCAAGTCAAGGACTTCCTGTAATCTATCTATCTATCCATCCATCCATCCATCCATCCATCCATCCATCCATCCATCTATCTATCTATCTATCTATCTATCTATCTATCTATCTATCTAAAAGCAAAATGACACTCACACATCATCACAAAATCTCCAGAACTGTAAAGCCTACAAACTTCTTAGGTGCTCACTAAGAAAGGATTTTTTGAAAGGACCATCAGAGCATTGAGTATTTCCTATATTATTATTATTCACAAACTCCGATGCTATGGAGTTCTACCCCCCCCTCCCCACCTGAAAAGAAATCTGTTCCAAATGCAAAACACAAGCAGAGGAGAGGAGTTTCAGTTTCAGTTTCACAGCACCAAGCAGCTTTAGTCCAGGACAGTTGAGCTAAGCCACACCCAGGCTCCTTGCTGTCTCCTTCTTGCTCACACAGCAAATACTCTTTCAGTTTCTAAACAGCCCTCAATTCTCTCACACACTGACAGGACACTGGCCAGATGAATACCGATGGACGCTGGTAGGCAGAGGCACAATTTCTCCCACCTCTTATTTTCCTCCCCCAAAACTAAGCCCGACCACATAGTTTCGTAGCAAAGCTTGGGCATCGAGCTAGTTCATAGATATGCGGAAATGGCCTTGTGTCTTTGCATCTATAAGCTTTCTCCAAAACATTCCTCTGGAATTAGGATCAAAAACAGATTTAGTGCCAGAAGCCTACTCACTCCTCAACCAGAAACCAATCTTACTCCATCTAACCTTGATATTTTCAACAATGTCCTCACCCAGAGATGACTTATTTTCCTCATGAGCCTCACCCACTGCATATTTGCAGAACCAGCCCTGTTAACTGAAGGAGGTTTAATGAGAGATGTCTGCATTAATAAAGGAAACAAGGAGTTTAAAATTGCAACTGACTGTCACCCAGTCACTTCAAGGAGCTTAGCTGGAATAATACAATCAACCTCCAGCTCAGCTATCAGATTCTTTGTGGCCAAAATGGCCAAGCACTTAGTTTAAGAGGGCTTCCAGAGAAGTCCCACAAATCTTGTGAATTCATCTGGAATACAGATAATCCTCAACTTAATTGAGCCCAAAAAATTTCTATTGTTAAGGGTTGGGTGAGTTTTTTTTCCCTATTTGGCAACTGTTCTTGCCACCGTTTTTAAGAGAATCGTCCCAGTTGTTAAGAGACTGGACTGCCAACTGTCAGAAATGGTGTAAGGTCTTCCTCCTTGGGCGGGGAGGTTGGACTAGATCAGGAGTCGTGAACCTTTTAGACCTGAGGGAACCACCAAGCTCATAATTTTATAAGAGGGAGGGAGAGAGAGAGAGAGAGAGAGAGAGAGAGAGAGGGAGAGGGAGAGAGGGAGAGAGACTTTTGGCTTCATGCAAGGAAAGCAGCAGAAGCAGCAGAAGTTTTTCTTTCTCTCTCCCAAACTCCACCAGAAATGTATCTTTGCTGGCGCAGCCTCTTGGAGCAGGAGGCCTTGCAGGGTCCCCAAGACACATTTCTGTCAAGAGTTTGGGGAGAGAAAGAAAGACTTTATCCTCTTTCCTTGCGTGTAGCCAAAAGCAGAAGCAGAAAGAAGCATCCTGGTGGCCAGACCAGGTGCATTGGACGAACGGGGCAAGTTCCCTCCCTCCACTCTTTCCCCCTTCCCTCACTATCTCATATTGTTTGCAATGCAAGCAACACAAGCCTTGTGTTCCTACAGGCCATGTGGGCGGCACAGCCTTGTGTTCCCGTGCAATCTGGATTAATTGCTTTAGGGGGGACATTTCTCTGCAGATCACCAAAATTTTCTCATGGACCACCAGTGGTCCCTGGCCCACTGGTTGGTGACCACTGGATTAGATGATCTCCAAGGTCACTTCCAACTCTGTTAGTCTGTTTAAAAAAAAGTTAGCCATATAGTTGTTAAGGGCATCTTGCTTCCCCCGTTGGCTTTGCTTGTTAGAAGTTTGCAAAAGAAGTATGCAACTGTCATAAATGTGAATCATTTGACAAGCCCCTGAATATTGATCCCGGGACCACGGTGAACCTGCAAAGGTCATAAGTGTGAAAAAGCAGTCATCAGTCATTTTTTTCCAGCACTGTTGTAACTTCAAACAGCCACTAAATGAACTTGTCTAAGCCGAGGACTACCTGAATTGTAAAGTTGCCAAAAGTGAGGTGTCCACAATGAAGCAGGAATAAGTTAAACTGGATGTAGGAAAAGGTGACTCAGGTGCCCAGAGGTGGTATGCCATAAAAATCCTAAGAGATCAATGTTTTCCCAGTGAGAGTTGGTTGCACAAGACCACGTGGGCTTCGTAAGATTTCACTTGATGAGCTATGTTATAATCCGAAATATTGGATTATACCACGGCAAACCCAGCTAATTATAACTTATTCGCTAATCCATATTTAAGATAAAGTATTATAGCAATGAGAACAGCCAACCCAATTAGAGAAGAATGGAAGTAGACTTGGTTGAACCCAACCATGAGTCAACCATGACCAACCGGTCTTCTGGAAGACCAGAAAGCCAGGCAAGGAAAGCAACAGTACATTTGTTTCTATGCACCAATAGACTGCCTATGAATGTGGAAGCTCGTTGGTAAAGACAGGCTATAATAACAGGCCTTTTGGCTATCCCTGTGTCTTGTAATGAATATTTCATCTTTTCTCCAATTTCACTTGCTTTTCTTGGGGTGTGTGTGTGTGTGGAAATCAAGATGCAGAATTTGATCTACAAAGCATAAGGTAGACTTCTCCTGCTTTGATGGCTTCTGTGACTTAGAATAAAATAAAAGAAAGGGAAAAGGAAAGCAAAGGAAAAGGGAAGGGAAGGGTAAGGAAAGGCAAAGGAAAGGAAAGAAGGAAAGGAAAGTAGAGTGGATGAAGGAAAAGGAAGGAAAGGAAAGGAGAAGGAAAGGAAAGAGGAAAGGAAAGGAAGGGGAAGATCAGAATGGTTTTCCTGGCTGACCCCAAATTCTAATATTCTGAGAAACAGATGGTGCTTTCCCCTCCATTTTCTTCCCCTTGTTTTCATGCATATCCTAGTGTTGCAACACTTTGTGCTGACTCCTTGCAGTATTTTTAGCATTGCAAAACTCAATCCGTCAGCTCAAAGCGAAACCCTTCCATCGCACAGAGACTCCCCTCCATACCCAGGAAGACACCCTGGAACACAAACTACCCTGCCGGGGTGCAGACCTTTGATTTTCAAGTCCTTCTCCATCCTCTCGGCGATGTTTTGCACGGCCGTGTTGTTGGAAGGGACGTACGCCAGTTCCCAGGGGACGCCCAAATGCCGGCGATGGAAGATCCTGGGCAGCTCATTCACCTCCTTGCTGTGGTATAAAGTGGCATTGGGGTGATTGACCGAATGGACCCGATGGCGCAGGCCAATAAGGATGGCAGCAAACAATAAAGGGAGGCAAGTCTCGATCAACGTCACCAAAACCTTCCGTTTCTGCAAAAGGAAAGAGAGACGATGTAAGTTAGGCTCGGTGAAAGCAACTAGGTGGAGTTACAACTGGGTGTTCGCGGTTCAAGAAGACCAAAATGGCCAATAATTCGTTGAGAATGCTCTGGGGTGTGTGTGTGGGGAAATGGAACAGTGCACGGGTAGTCCTTGAGTTATGACCATAAGGACCGGAATTTCCGACGTAAGTCATTGAGGTCATAACTTGAAGCACTACGTGACTGGATCCGATTTTACAACAGTTAAAATTAATCATATTGTCATTAGGTATATATGGGGTGGGGTGGGGTTTTTTTCTTATTTTTTTTCTTATTTTTTTTCTTATTTTTTTGCTGCAAAAGGAAGTTGGAAATCAGCAAAAAAAAATGCAAATTACAATCATGTGATTGCAACAACCATTAATTAATTAATTAAATTAAATTTATATTGCTGCCTATTCGCCCATGGTGACTCGAGGAGGCTTGCACAATGTAAAACCATATTTAAAACAAAAAATAAAAATAAAAAAATAACAATAACAATAACAACTAACAACTAACAAAAAGAATCAAATAAATTAGTAAAATACAATGGAACAAAATTTGGGAAAAAAAAAAAAGAAAGAAAATCAAAAACCAACTCCCATCCTGACGATAGCAGATCACACTAGCCACCTGATGGGCTCCATTCTGCTCTGGGTTCCCCAGGCCTGCTGGCAAAACCAGGTCTTCAGTGCCTTTTGGAAGAGAGCTAGAGTGGGGACCATTCTAATCTCTGGAGGAATGATGTTCCAGAGAGACGGAGCCACCACAGACAAGGCCCTTCTTCTGGGTCCCACCAGGTGTATCTCCCTCAGGGCTGGGACCCGCAGCATTCCCTGCCTCCTCGCTCTGATGGGTTGGGTGGATGTGATTGACAAGAGATGTTTCCTAAGATAACCTGGACCCAAGCCATGAAGGGCTAAGTAAATGTGGGCTGGTTGCCAAGTAACCAAATTGCAATTGCAAGACCGTGTGTGTGTGTGTGTGTGTGTGTGTGTGTGTGTGTGTGCACGCAATGTTTTGCAATGGTTGGCAGTGTGTTTACAAGCCATAAAGCACCTTTTCTAAGCCTGTTATAAGTTTGGACCAAACGGTTGTATACAAATGGTGGTATATCGAGGCCTACCTGGACAGAATCAATCAAAACTTCCATCCTTTTACAGGTAGTCCTTGAATTACAACCACAACTGAGCCTAACTTTTACCTTGCTAAACATTTGCTAAGTGAATTTGCCCCGTTGTCTTGCCACAGTGCTGTTATAACTTTGAAATGTTGTAAGTCGAGGACTAGCTGTATTCAGGAGGGTATATCAACAGGCTTGGCGGAAATTCCAAGATTTGCTGATGTACAAACCAACCCTTTTCAAGATAATGTCGTTCTATGAAACCAAAAATCTCCCCACTCAAAAATGTTCCAGTGGGCTGAGAAGCTATGATGGAGCATGAAACGTTGGAATGGAGCTTTGAATGTGGGGGTGGACACGGTTGACTGGCAGATGTTTAACTATGGATTGTTGAAGGTTCAGTTTACTGTTGCTATCGTGTGTTAGATGTCAAGATAACAACGCCTCTTCCTCCACACTTTTGAATGGCAATGAATATTGATCAACTGCTGTAGCCTTTACATCCTGCTTGGTTTAATTTTTAATATACTTTTACTGAGCATTTTAAGAACAAAAAAAAAAAGAGGACAAAAAAGCAATATGAACACGCTGGAATTTACAAGTCTGAAATTTTTTAACCTTTTGAGATTTACTTGTAAAGAACTCAGCATATTCACTTCCTTTCAAAAACTACAAATCGGTCCAGACAGAGTCAAAATACCAAGAACAGCAGTAGTAAGCATAATAAGAATGATAAATAAGGTTATAAATTACAATAAATTCTGCCCATGCTACAAAAGGCTTGTTCTAATTAAGAGAACCTGTAAAATTGAAATATTAGGACTCTTGTGAAAGACAAATCTGAATTTTGGATATGACAGAGGTCTCCAAACTTGGCAACTTTAAAGACTTGTGGACTTCAGAGAGGCGGTTTGAGTTCCTTCAGCAACAGACAGAAATCCGTGATTGTGCGTGGTTTCGGTCTGGGCTCGCCGCTGGAGCGCCCCGAGCCAGCTGGTTTCAGGGCTGAGCCATCCCCTAGAGGTGGTGAAGAGGGGGGAGATTGCCAGCAGGGTTGAGGAGAGATGCATCTCTCCTCCTCAACTGCCCATTACTCCCTTTCCCGAAGGCGGTTGCAGCGATGGTCAGAAATGGCCACCTCAAAGAAGAACTCGACCGGAAAAGAATGTGCAGGAGGAAGATAAGTGAAAGTTTTGGTTGACCGGGTTAAATTGCAAAAGCAACAACTAAGGTACCCTGGAATTTAAACTTACAAAAAAATAACATCGCTCCCAAAGAAGAGTCGGGAGCAGCGAAGGAAAGTGAAAAGGGAAAGGTTTGGGTTGTTTTTGCTTCTCTCCCTTTCCCTATACTGACAACTAAGAGACTTAAATAAGAAATCGGAAAAATCTGCTTTGACATCAACAAGCAATTAAGCTGAAAATAAAACAAAATGTCAAAGGGGTAATAAAGATTTCTGGACACTAAATTTTTTTTTTCTCAGAAACAGGAAGGGAGAGAAAAAGAATAAAAGGGCAGGATCTGGAAAGAGGGAGGAGACTGCCTGGAATTAAAAAGAATCTACAGTAAAACTTCAACAAGACTTCTAAAAGATACATTTTAACTGAAAACTTTAGAAAATTGGAAACAATGTATGATTAAAATGAGGGATAAAATAGTTAGTGTAATTTTGTGAAATGTTTGTTAATAAAATAAGTGAAATAAAATAAATGAGAAAATTGAATTAGGAAGGGATGGGAACATTTTCATTAGTTGACATTTCATAAAATATAAGTGAAGAGGGGGAATTAATTATGGAAAGCTTATAATTGTTCCCATAGAAGTATGATATTTAATTGAAAAGTAATGTTAAAGAAGTTAATATTTTAATGAATATTAATATTAATGATAGAATTGAATTGGAATGGAATGTGTTGTTTTAATTGCATATATTTATAGTTTTTTCTTTTTTTAAGAATATAGCGTGTATTTTAAGAATGTACCAAGCAGAATCCGAATGGAACTTATGTATTATATTGAATGTTATAACTTTAGGGTATATATTGAAACCTAAATAAGAGTTAAATGGATAAACTTAAAAGATATATAGGCATCATACTCCAATCAGTAACTACAGGATAAACTTTGTTTAATGAGAAAAGATAATAGATAATTGAAACAGGACAGACAAAAAATATAAATATAATGATTTGAATTGAGACAAGATAATTAAAATAAAATTGAGAAAATTAAAAGAGGGGAGAAGCTATGCAGAAAATGTAAAACAGTAATAAGATTTGGAACAGAACATAAAAATGAGCATGAAATTGAATTTGTGTCTGTACAAAGAAATGTAACCCGGGATTATGCTACTTTCAAAAAAGATGTTTTATTTGTACTTTTTTTGTGAAAACTCAAATAATATTTACAAAAAAAAAAAAAAGACTTGTGGACTTCAATGCCCTGAATTCCTCAGCCAGTCTTAAAGTTGCCAAGTTTGAGGATCCCTGGTCTATGATGACAGAAAAGAAATCAAGAGTTTGACATGCGAATTATAAATTTTATTAAGAGGCATCAGCTTTCCTGAGCAGCATTTCCCACCATTTGATATGTAGGGGTGCTTTAGATTTAAAACAAACTGGCAACATGAAGACTTGTGGACTTCAACTCCCAGAATTCCTCAGTCAACCATGCTACCACACTGGCTGGGGGATTCTGGGAGTCCAAGCCCACAAAGTCTTAAAGTTGCCCCTTTACAATATAAACTGAGGAAAGGGTGGGGAAGATAGGTTGGTTATGCAAATGCAAACACAACAGGGTTTTAGCATATTACAATTGTTAATTGATACAACGCTTGTAATCAGTTGTAAGATTTCTATCTTGAGTTAAGTAAGGGATTTGCGCAAGAAAGGCAGAAGCTAGCTTTCTCAAAGGTTTTGGGAAGAATCAAGAAAAAAAAACATTTCGTTAATTATAAAGCTGACAATAATTTTCACCATCCGTCACATTAAACTCTGCAATGTAATGATAGTCCTTGGAGATTTCTGAGAGACAAACCAAGATTCCTAGGGTCACAAGAGCCCTCAGATTATGCTCAGCCATAATATGAGCTTGTTGGGCTTAGCAGGGTGAACAAAACCAACACTATGGCTGGGAACTATGGCTTGTGGCTAGAACATTGGGCAAATCCAATCATTTATTCAACAATCCATAGTTAAAACATCTCGTGTGGCATGAAAGCCAGGATCAAAAATGAAGGCACCTTTCAAGCAGACTTCTTGATTTTGATGCCTTCTTCAGATGTGTTGGACTTCAACGCCCATAATCCTCAAGCTGAGGGTGAACAAAAGTCCAGCCTATCTGGAGGAGATTCAAGAAGGTTGGCTTACAACAAGCTTTAACTTCCACCCTTTCATTTTTATGGATATCTTTTCTGTTCATTTCTCCATGGCCCCAGACCAACTCACCTGCAAGATGTAATTCTTCCAGAGAAGAAGCCCAAACTGCCGTAACAAAGCCATCTTTTCACTTGGAATGGGAGGACCAACTTTCTCAAATTCTGTGGAAAAGCAGAATTGATACAATTACAGTCCACCATCAAAGAGCCATTTAATGGAGGGATGATTTCAAACTTTTTAAATATTAGGAAATACAATTTTAAGTTGTGGATTTGACACACATGAAAAAATGCTCTTGGTGCATTGCAGAAATCAGATTTCTCTTTCTATTCAATTGTTTTGGCCAAAGCACATAATGCATTCATTTTCCACATAAGATACATTTGTTCTCATAGAGAACATTGTATAGTACTTTCAGTTAGATTATCTGTTCTCGCACTGACTCTGTCTGAACACAGAGTCTTATTTTGCCTCTACTACAATCAGAGATCTCTTTTGTTTCCCTTTTTTTTTCTTGCTCAGAAGGCCAAACAGTCACCCATGAATTATACAGTTAGCCTTCAAAAACTAATCATCTGAAGCATCTAAGTTCTTAACTGGAGCCAATTCCTGCTGAGTTCAGCTTTGCAGTTTTAACCACCAGATTTCTCAAGCAACCATAAACTACACAGAAGCTGGCCTCACCGCCACACGCAACTGGCAAAAATGAAGTCAGCAACGCCACACAATTCTGGTAGGAGGAACTTGATATTGCTAGTGTGAGAAACATCTGAGTATGTACACATGAGCACATTGCCTCTACCCAACAGTTATGATCTTGCAAACTTACGAGGCTGGACACTCTGGTGATAAATTACATTTTTTTTTCCTCCTCCACTTGCTTTCTTTAATACCACCTTTGTTCCAATCTCTTGGTTTTGGCCTGGAAACCCATTGCTTTTTCTAAACTTTGATTTCTTTCAACCTGGCTGATCTCCTGCAACTCTGCTTCTGGCTGACATCCCAAACTTGTATTTTAACGACCTTCAAGAACCAGGATGGAAACATTCAGATGTGCTCAGCAGCCTACAATTTATTGTGATGTGTAAATACTACCAAGAGTTCAAGACAGGCTTCATAGCTGAAACAGCTTCAAATACCAAACTCAGAAGAGCAAAGAAAGTTCAGCCATAAAGTGTTAGAAGAAAAAACACATAAATGCTAAGAAGAAAGAGAGGAAAGATTATGGAACAAAGCGCTTCTGAGTGAGTACTTTTCCATAAACAGCACTGAGGTTAAAATGTCCCTGGACATCTAATCCTAAAAAGAATCCGATCTTCACAAGATTAAAATTGAATCCAGGTGTGGCAAATTTAACTATTCCAACTACTCTGTCTTTGATCAACATCTCATAAACTTTTCGTTACATGAAACATCAGATATAAACATACATATAGCATTTCTCCAAGCTTTCCTGATTATTTTTAAAAATATGTTTGAGCTAAGCTGGGTGTATTTGGCAGGTGAAACATAATGCAAGGCACCACTTACCTCCTAGCTAGACTCTCACAAAATGTTAAAGTATATGCAATATAATAGACAAAGTAATACCCAACAGTTGGCTCTCTCTTGGAGCACCTTGTTAATGATTACTGGTCTTAATGACTGGGTACCAGCTGCCGGCCCAGGGACAGTCTACCTCAACATACTAGATGTAGTGCAGTGGTAAAAGTAAGGTAAGAAAGTCTTGGTCTCCTTTTCTGTGGTCTTCTTAGATACATCTGCTGGGCCACCATGTGAGATGGAAAGCTATCTAGATAGACAGAGTCCAATGTGGCGATTCTGAGATTCTTGAGCAGATTCCCCAAACTTGGTAACTTTTAAGATTTGTGGACTTCAATTCCCAGAATTAGCTGGCTGGAGAATTCTTAGAGTTGAAGTCCATAACTCTTAAAGTTGCCAAGTTTGGAGACTTCTGTTCTTGAGGATCTTCAAGGATAGCCCTCTGTGTCAACTCTGAAGTGAACCTGGCTGGGGCTATTTGGAAGGTTTCAGGATTTGCCACAGTGTGAAGAAGAGATAGGGAGGAAGAACATAGTTAGATGGGGGTTTGTAGCCAAAACAAAAAACAGGTTCCTGTGGGAACCAAGGACATTCCAACAGGTGGCTGGAAAGAGGAGGAGCACAGTATCCAGGCAACCAGCCAGCACCTTGATTGGACAATGTGACTAATTGTTTCGTGAAAAGGGGAAACGATCACTTTTATAATCAGGTGAAAACTGCGGGAACTTTCCGAGTTGGTTTTCAACAGTTTGTGCCAATATGATCTCTCCAATAAAATTGTTCTTTGAGGAACTTGCCTGCCTCAAAGTTCTTCTTTCTATGGAGTTATTACTGGGAACCCTGACACTATGTACAGTGAGCTACAGTAGCCCAAACATGAGGTGACCAGAACCAAGTGATTATTATCCCCTCTGTGTCTGCCTACCAGCCAGGTTGTAGAAACAAAGGCCTCTTGAAGATGCTTTATGGACCAGGAATTTGCTATATAGTATTCTGAGAGTGCATATTCTTGATACACGTACCCTGGTTATGGAATGTCCTTAATCTGGAGAATGGACACCATAACTTTGGTGGCGTGGTTTTGTTTCGCTTTTTGGTATCTTCAAATCGATTTTCTTGGTAAGGTTTGAGAATTTGGATTTTCCATTACCTTCCTAGGGCTGAAAGAGAGGGACCATCTCTTTGAAAGGATCACCCAGCTGGCTTTGTCCTTAAGACAGGACTAGAACTCATAGTCTCCTGGTTTCTAGCCTGATCTTTTCATTGCTGCACCAGACTGACTCATGTTGTTCTTGATACAGGCCGAAGATGGATCTCACCTCCACAGTTTTGATCAAGTGGAGCCTTGGATCTTTCTAGCCCAAGCTAGCTGTCAACTCATAAAATATTTCTATGGTCTTTCTATGGTCTTTTTAGAGTTGCCAACAGAAAGGTAAGGCGGAAAGTAATTTGAAATAGCAGCACAGCAGCTTGGAAACTGAAAGTGCATTCCATAAATGTTTTCAGAGATAGTAACTAGGTGACTGAAGTTTCTGCCACACAAACTTCTAACTGGAGAGCATGATTGATGGCTCTTGGCTATGGATGTATCCCATTGGAGAATATGGATTACGATACAACCAGGGGGTGGGGGAAAACCAGGGTCAAGGGTGACAATGAATGATGTGTTTCAGAGTCGGCTGCACCCAGGCAGTGCCGGACATGTTAATTCCCAATAAATCCTTTTTGAAGTTTTGGAAGTTTAGCTTGAGACTCATGATTTAATTGGGGTAACTGCTGGAATCATAACACTAGCATTCATCCAAGCTCTCTGGAATGACATTCTACCCAAGATCCATACAGTTACCATCCAACTGGCATTTTGGCTCTTCAACTAAGTTTTTCTAAGAGTGGTTGAAACTCCTTGGTAGTGTGGGTACATTTTTCCATTTTTTTCCTCTCCATTGTCTTTATTGTTACTGTATGTTGTTATTTCTCTTGTCTTTTTACTTTGTGCACCACCCAGAGTTGCTTGGAATCGGGAGGTGTACCAACTTATTAAATTATCATCATTGCATTTGTCATTGTAATCAGTCCACAGCACAATTTTAAGTGAGGTATGATGCACATAGACTGTAATTCTAAAAGTTGGTTGCCAATGTATCTGCACCGAGACTAGGATTGGTGATTGAAAGTGTTTTATTTTATGAATGAAAGCAAAGCTGATGAGTTTGGGCATCATTTTTATACCTGTCTTCAGCCTCCATACTTCCCAATGCACGATGGAATTCTAAAAAAGGGCTCTCCAACTTTGGCAACTTTAAGATTTGTGGACTTCAGCTCCCAGAATTCCTCAGCCAGTTGAGGTATTCTAGAGTTGAAGTCTATACATCTTAGACTTGCTAAGGTTGGAGACCCCTGGTCTAAAACACCGAGAACAATATTGTTCAAACTGGGCTGCTTTTAAGATGTGTTGACTTCAACTCCCAGAATTCCCCAGCAAGCATCATAAATTCTGACCAGTGGTAGGATTCAATTTTTTTTGACTACTGGTTCTATGGGCGTGGCAGGGGAAGGATACTGCAAAATCCCCATTCCCTCCCCACCCCACTAACCTGCTTTCCAACTCCGTTCTCCTGTGCAGGGCAACCAAAGGAGACCCAGCCGATCAGCCGGGACTCGGGAGGCAGAGAATAGATGGGGTTGGTGGGGCCAGTCAGAGGTGGCATTTGCCGGTTCTCCAAACTACTCAAAATTTCTGCTATCGGTTCTACAGAACTGGTCAGAACTGGCTGAATACCACCTCTGATTCTGACGCTGTACTATATGCCCCATAGCAGATTAAATCAAGCTATACCTGATTGCGTTTTTCTCCATTATTCCCAATATTTGGACAAAAGCTTTCCAAAGTGTTTGTTTTTTTAAAAGCTTTTCACAGTTTTCACAGCTTCCTCTATCCAACCTTGTCTAATTACACAACTTATGATTATTTTCTTCCTCTCATGCAAATCATTCCTCTAACTCAGTCCATCTCTTCCTGATTCCTGTTCATTTCGAAGAGTGATTAATGGCACAGGGAGACAGACAAGCAGAGACACCTTAGAAAAGGAACAAAATAATGGTTGCAGTGTGATTTCAGCCCAGTTTTATTTCCATTTATTCATCAATTTAATTAGGTACCACCTAACTTACGCTCAAGAGTAACTTTGGGAGGTTTATTGTAAAGCCAGATTTTTTTAAAAAAGCTGCACATCAAACAGAAAGTAGCTCGTTTGTGTTCAGTTTGAAACATGCTTAGAGCAATTGCCTCCTACTGGCCCCAAATATTGCGTGAACGAAGGAATAAATATCTAATTATCTGGATTAGGCCAGGAGAAGAAATACACCCTTCTTGAACAAAGCCACAAGGTACATAAAGGAACATTTTGCAAACAAGGTAGACTGCATTGTGCTGTATTCATCTCACACCAGAGGACCATTTGCAGGGGTGGGATTCTACCAGTTTGCACCTATCCTCTAGAACCGGTTGTTAACATTCTAAACAGTTCAGAGAACCGGTTGTTAGAAGAAATTACTGGGCTAATCCTGTAAGGAAGGCAGGAAGGAAACATTCTGGTGTTGCTTACAGAAACTGCCTCTCCATGAACCCTTATTACATTCTTGGCAGGACTAGACTTCCTGTCTCAGGAACTTCTCTGGAGTTTTTTTCCCTCCTTTGCTGGTACTTTGCTTGTGTGGAGGGACCATTCAAAGTTACAATGGCACTGAAAAAAAGTGACTTATGACCATTTTTCACACTTATGACTGTTGCAGCATCCCCACAATCATGAGGAGCCAGGCGAGGAGATGCGTGCCTCGATGTGATTGATATTGAGTTGGCCACGCCCAGCCAATAACATGACCAAGCCATGTTCATCCAGTCACATGACCACCAAGACACACCCACCAACTAAGCCACGCCCACAGAACCGGTTTTTAAAAAATTTGAATCCCACCCCTGACCATTTGGGAGCGTGTACCACACACCGACAAAGTGATGTTGTCTCAAGAACAAGAGGAACATTACTGAAGGTGGAGGAGAAAACTTACTGTGATGAACAACTGCAAGAGAGGAGAACACACCTGAATAAACAAGATTGAGAAGAGTGACAAGACACAAGAGAACACCCCACGGAAATACTGGAGTGGGATGAGGTTAAAGTGAAATACAGCATTGTAATGGATCAAGGGGCTTCCTGATAAGTGAGATCAGTGAAGCCAAACCTGGAAACCTACGCAGAGGTGGTATTCAGTAGGTTCTGACCAGTTCTGGAGAACCAGTAGCAGAAATTTTGAGGAGTTCAGAGAACTGGCCAATCCTACCTCTGACTGGCCCCACGAACCCCATCTCTTTTCTGCCTCCCGAGTCCCAGCTGATCAGCTGAGTCTTCTTTGGTTGCAACGTGAAACAGGAAAAATAGGTCAGCCTGCTCAGTAGCAATCCTTCACATGGGAAAAATGCCCAGATCAAGGTTTGTTTTATGCAACCATCCTTAGAAATTAAACTGATAAAGGGTTACACTGACACACTGCTCTCTTTTTGGTGTCACTATGCCCCCAAGATAAAAACCTTGCCGCTCTAATTTCAGAAGTTGTTTTTTCAGAAAGGACCTTAGCTAATGGAGAAATAAACTTGGCAGGAAAAAAAAGAGAAGAAAGTTTTCTCCCTTTGGGGTGTTTGATTTCCTTATTTGGATGTCTGGCAAGTTCAGCTTAAGCATGCAAGATCAGTTGTGTTGCCCCCTTTCTGCATTCTCACGTGAGAATAGATCCTGCTTTGCACTGTGGGCCTGGGTGACATTTCTAGCAGCAGCAACACCAGGTAAATTTTAAGTGCCGAGTTGTATTTCCTTAATCACCTTCCTTTGCATGGAACAGGACTGTCTGGTGGAGCAGAGAAGGGATGTGGGAAACAGAGAAAGAAGCAATGTGCACCATCCATGTGCTATGTTTCTCTGTATGGCCTGGTTGCAAAGTCCTTTCTCTTTGCATTTTTGAATATGTGGGATGAGTTCTTTACACACACCTCTCAGCTATTCCTTTGTGTTAAAATCCCTGTTTGTTGGGACTCCTGTTTTTTTTGTATTTGCCTTTTCAGGGGTGTCTGTTGGAGGAGAGATTAAAAAACTCAGGAGAATTGGCCACAGCATCGCCACTTTTTATATGGGTGTGTGTGTGTGTGTGTGTGTGTGTGTGTATGGATGGATGGTCTTGTTTACTCAGCACAGCTCTTGTTTACAGCAGTGTTTTCCAATCTTAATTGTGCACAAGCGCACAATCTTGCCTACCGTCCCTGTCCTATTATCCCCATTTATTCATATCTATTTCCTGTATTCATACTCATCTTTATTCTTATAACTATTATCTTGTAAGTGACTGACAAATCAAATCAAATGAATAAAATAAATAAAAAAGATAAAAATCTTGCCCACTCAAGAATGGCTGGCTGGGGAATTCTGGCAGTTAGTCCATCCAACTTCAAGAGACCCAAGGTTGAGAAACACTGCTTTAGGGGATTGTCCAGACAGAGGAGTTAAGTCAAGATAGCAACACTAACCATGCAATTGGAGATTGAAGCCTTTCTTTCTTTCTTTCTTTCTTTCTTTCTTTCTTTCTTTCTTTCTTTCCTTTCTTCCTTCCTTCCTTCCTTCCTTCCTGCTCCCCTTCCTTTCTTCCTTCTTCTCTCCCTCCCTCCCTCCCTCCTTTCTTTTCTTTCTTTCTCAACCTTATCCATTTGAAGATGGGTGGACTTCAATCTCCCAAAATTCTCCATCCCAGCCAAGCTAATTGAGGAATTCTGGGAGTTGAAGACCAGCCAACTTCAAGTGGCCAAGGTTGGAAAACATTGTTATAAGTTTACTGAGTAAATGAGACAATTCTCCTCTCCCATATCTTCATTTCACAATCCTGTGTTCACATCTGGAGGTGATATGAGGGGGTGGGTCTTTGGCCATCTTTGGTCTCTCTGTTCTAGTCATTCTGGGCTGCAGGAAAACAACCTGATCAAAGGAACATCTCTTATGCCACGGGGAAAGTTCTACTACCTGTGAAATAAACAAGCCAGTGATCTCTTTTCCAAGAGAGGCATGTTGTTGAAAAGTCCAGGACACCTGGAGTTAAGCTGAGAAAGGAGTCTGGCTGCCAGAAAAAGAGATTAAAAACACTGTTGGACATTTGGAATATCACCTCTCCCTTGAAAGAACATTAAAAGGCTGCTGGTCCTTCTTCAAAGTAACTCTTGGCTCTCAGAATCTCAACATACCCCTCAGGAATTCTGAGATTAAGTCCTACCGATTTGGAAGACAAGAGCTTCTGGAAGCCTGTGTTCAAAGCCGGAGACATAATTTATGGGCCAAAAGAAGAACAGGCATATATATTTCCTTAGTTTTGTTTTTTTCTCCCTGCTACTCTTTATGGATCAATTTTCATTTCAAATATCCTGAAACTGGAGAGGTAAACACAGAAAGAACTTATAGTGCTCTTTCATCTAAATTAAATTAGCTGTTAAATTTTTAACAATGCAGTGCAATTTTCTCTTTAAGCTAAGCTGCCTGGCTATGGATAGGTTTATTATTAAACCCATTATACCAGTAGTAGCAGAACAAAACACTAGACTACATAAGTGAATTACCACAGTGTTAATGAAGTTGGCAATCTGTTGCCACCCTATCTAATTACCTGTCTGACTTCTCTGCTTGCCTTACTTACCTGCCTATCCACCCAACTGGCTTACCTGCCTATCCCTCTACCTTTCAACCTACTTGCCTACCTATCTGCTAAGCAACCTGCCTGCTATTCAGCTTACCTGCCCACCAACCCACTTCTCCTATCCATCTACCATTCAACCTACCTGCTTACCAGTTTGCTATTCAGCCTACCTGCCCACCAACTCACCTCTTCCCATTAACCTTCCTACCTATTTATTGATCTTACGACTAAACCTCCATCCCTCCCTTTCCAACCTTCAGCTAACTTATTTCATTTATTAGCAGTCTCGCCTCAAAGCAACTCAAACAATTGTACTAACATTTGAAAATGCATCAGGAAACCAAGTAAAAGAGGAACACATTGTAAAACAACAGATCACACAGAGGAAATACCAAAATAATTAAAATGCCCCCTATTCGATGCAGGGTCAGGAATCACCTTCACTCAGGGAAGAAAGAAATATAGGTTGCCAAAACTTTCCTCGAAGACAGCAGGGTTGGGGTCAGAAGGGTTTCAGGGAGATGTATCTCCAAAGGGTAAGGTTGGCCACCAAAAGGAAACATCTCCAAGATCCTATCAGATGGTCATTTTTGTGTTGACAAAAGAGGTGAAGCATACCAACCTGACAGATGTTAAGGGCAAAGCTGAAGGTGTAGCAAGAGGAATAAAGCCTGCCACAATTGTATATTTCTCCCTAAATTGCAGAAGGTTAGTGTAATGGCAAAAAAGTGGACATTAGGACAATTCCATTGGTGCTCCTGGAAGACTGGCCAAGACAGGATTCTGATCCAGTTTCCATTTGCAAAAAACCACTAGGAACAGAACCATCCTTGGAAGGAATCTGATAAAGGATAATATTTGTAGTTCAGGGTTGAGCTGTGGAGTCCTTGGTGCTCTCTGGGCTCGGTGATTTTCTTGCAGATGTGTCCTTGCCCCCAATCAGGTGATATCATCAATGGTAGGAGTAGGGTTTGCTCTCAATTTATGTTCTATCAATCAATCAGACTAGAACGGGAAGGGACCTTGGAGGTCTTCTAGTCCAACCCTGCTCAAGCAGAAGACCCTATGCCAATTTCAGACAGATAGCTGTCCAATATTTTCTTACAACCCCCCAGTGATGAAACACGTACAACTTCTGAAGGAAAGCTGGCAGTTGCTTGATTGGGATATTGTTTGGGTCTTGACTGTTGGCCTAGTGTTAAGATCGCTTCCAACTCTGTTATACTGTTGTTGACAAAAGAAAGAGCCTTCTGAGGTATGTGAATGCCATAATTTATGGCTGTTAAAATCCTGCTTTTCTAGAAGAGCCACTTTCAGTGGACTGTCCCTGCAAGTTGAAATACACAAATATTATTTGTTCTCGTCAAAGGACAAAGTCCTGTTTGAAAAGAGGCCGTATCAGATCTACATGATTTCTTTTCTTTGAATGTGGCTCAATTCTTTAAGGCTGTTCACAAAAGTCAAACCATATATATCTTAAATATATCTTAATGCCTAGTCACACATTCTTCATTATTTATGTGGCCCAGTATCATGGTCATAAGCCATGGCAGTGGTTAAACAGGTACGGTAATTGTACCTGATTTTATGATTTTGTCTTATGCAAGGAATGACAGACTTGGAGAAAAAGGAACTTGGAGAGGAAAAAAATAGGGAAGTGAAATCTCATTTGAACCAGTGGTGGGATTCAAAATTTTTACTACTGGTTCTGTGGGCGTGGCTTGATAGGCGTGGCAGGGGAAGGTTACTGCAAAATCCCCATTCCCTCCCCACCCCACTAACCTGCTTTCCAGCTCCGTTCTCCTGTGCAGGACAACAGAAGAAGACCCAGCCAATCAGCCAGGACTCAGGAGGCGGAGAATAGATGGGGGCGGGGCCAGTCAGAGGTGAGATTGGCTGGTTCTCCAAACTACCCAAAAATTCTGCTACCAGTTCTCCAGAACTGGTCAGAACCAGATGAATACCACCTCTGCTTTGAACCTTCTTGAACTGGTAGAATAGGGGTCTCTAAACTAAATTTTAAGATGTGTGGACTTCAACTTGCAGAATTCCTCAGGTCTCAGGATGAGGCCCACAAATCTTAAAACTGCCAAATGTGGAGGTGCCTGAGATTGAGCCCAGAGAAGGTTATGAAGGATTTATGCAAATACCACCCCAGGATACAAAAGGCACATTTTTTTTTTAAGCTCAGGAGCCAGGCTGTTTTAACACAAAACAATTGTGATCCAGACCGCGCGCTTAGAAAAGCAGGATTCCGTTACCTTTATGAATTATGGAGATACCTTTATTTAAACAACTGCAATCATCTCATTAAGAACCAAAGATGAATAATGCACATTAAATGCAGACGTAATGCCGGGAGGGTGGATGAAGAGGGTTTGCATAAAAGCAGTTTTGTAATTTTCAGATTCTGAGTGGAAGTGCTAGAAGTCCAGCTCCAGGATTTCTTGCACCCAGAGGAGAGCAAGGGGATTGGGAAGAAGCACAAAAAGACACACACGCACACACATCCTGCAGTTCAACGCTGTACCTTTGGCCAGCATGAAGGATGCCCTCATTTTTAATAACCTATTTTAATTATTTCTGCTCGTTCTATGTTGTCACTGCTTAAAGTACAAGTAGTCCTTGACTTGTGACCACAGTTGAGCTCAACATTTCTGTTGCTAAATGAGATAGTTGTTAAATGAGTTGTGGCCCATTTTATGGCCTTTTTTGGCACAATTATTAAATGAATCACTGCAGTTGTTAAGTTAGTCACACGGTTGTTATGTGAATCTAGTTTCCCCACTGACTTTGCTTGTCAGAAGGTGGCAAAAGGGAATCACATGATCTTGGAACACTGTAACTGTCATAAGTACATGCCAGTACTCATGCCAGCCATAAGTCACTTTTTTCCGATGTTGTTGTAATGTGATGACCCAGGGTGGGATACAAAATAAACACAATCACAAAAAAAGGTGACTTTGCTTCAAAGCTCCTAATATCCTTGATTGGAGACAAAAAACTCCCCCGCAAGCAGTTATGAAAAGGAGGAAATGCTGTTTAAACTAAAAATGTCTATAAATTATAAAGAGTAAAAACAACACAAACCACACTGAAGCAATTAAGGGAACCAGGCAAGATAAGGGCTTGAAAATGTCCATGTGTGTTCCAATATCGGAACACACATGGGAAGGATGCCAAACTCAGAGAGGAATGACAGACTAGAGATATTTCCATGCTTTGTTTCCAGCACTGGCCCTTACGTATGTCTGTCCTTTTAACCAGTTCTCACAGCTGCAGCCCAAGAAGAGGATCAAGGCTCTTTCCTCCCCCTTAGACCATGCCATTCACATCTCTCCCTTATCCCCTCCTCCCTGCATGCCCTAGGATGCCGGCCTCTGCCCTTCCCCAGCCTCCTCCACAACCTCCGGAGCCACACTTCCACTTACTGTTGGCTGTTCCTCCTCTCCCACAGAGTCAGTCTCCAACAGGGGCATGACACGTAACTTTGAACTGTCATTAAATGAATGGTTGTAAGTTAAGGTCTACCTGTAATTCCCCAAACAGATTATGAGGCTCTTTCTTCCCTACTTGATTTGATCAACACAGAATCCACGTCAGGTTAAAAAAAAAAAAAAAAAAGGGGGGGGGGAGCAGAATCCTATTGCATAATACAATTGTAATGTGTAAACTGGCCATTGTGATTTATAAACCATGATTGGGGGTTAGTGTAATACATGATTATAGGATGCCAAAGAATACCATAGACAGCCAAAAAAAAGCCCAAACCAAGCAAATCAAATCAGAGTTCTCGCTCAAGGTGCAAAATCACAAGACTCAAATTATCCAACTTTGAACCCAAGACCAGGTTTTCTGGAGAAGGCTCTGATGCTGGGAAAGATGGAAGGAAACAGAAGAAAAAAGTAAAACAACAGCAAGGGGAAAGAACCCAGTGATGGTAGAGGCACCATTGGAAGACCTGAAGGACCAAGTTAGGGACAGATCATCATGGAGAAAATCTATTTATGTGATCACTGGGAGGTGATAACAAATTAATGGCATATAATCAATCAATATCAATCAATAATTCATGGTTGTATCTTTTTTAATACCCACAGCGCATATCACTAACACCCCACCTGCTACAAACTCTGCCTTTTTTCCCTTTAGTTTCTCATGATTGTATAAATTAAATTCACACATGACACGAAGTCAGTATTTGTTGATCCATGGCTTGTTCAAAAAAACCATACTTCGTTGGAGTCACACCATAAAGTAAGCCACAGATCATACAAAGATAAAACCGAGCAAGTTACAACTATTGGTGATTATATTCCATGAGATTGCTTTGACCACTTGGGAGAAAACCAGCATGATTTAAACCACTGTTTTTCAAACTTGCCAGCTTTAAGACAGGTGGGCTTTACTCCCCAGAATTCTACAGCCAGCAAGTTGTCAGGTTTGAAAAACACTGGTTTAAATGGGATAAATTTAATTTTGCTGCCCAATTATATTGGTTGACCAGATCCAGAACCCCCAGGAAAAATTTTTTTTTGGAAGCATCACTATCCTGTACTGTACTTGCACAGGTGGGTTTTTAGATGTTCCTCTCCTCTACAGATAGCACGTGTAGCAAATATTCACTCTTTATTCCTGCTGCAAACACAAGGCAAGGTTACTAACTCTTGCTGCAACGAAAAAAACCCACCATCCGAACCTTCTGACTGAAAGTGTAGAAACCTGCATTTCCTCTCTCAACCCATAGATCGCTTACCTGAAATAATCTGAATTTCTGCGACTGAAAGCAGAGGGAAATTATAGCGGTGCTGGCAAAGCCCGAATGTGAGGACTGAGAGGCGCTTTTGCAATGAAGCTACCGGCTGAAAGAGAAGGGTGCTTGGGGATACTTGACTTCTAAGAGCCCTGAGAAGGTGTGGGAGAGATGGAGGGAAGATGGAGACTCATCTGTGTGGAGCATCTCAAACCCTCTTCAGGCTGCCTTTTGATTTAGCAACATTTTTCCACGTCACACAAAAGCCTTTTCTGTTCTCCAGAGGGATCAGCTCTTTTCAAGTCCTCTTCTCTTCCTCTTAAAATGTTGATCGTTTCATCAGCTCCCTCTTCACAAGGTTGGAGGTGTTTGCTGGGTTGCACAAGGCCAAGGGACTTCAGTTGAAGTTCTCCTGAGATCTCCTGAAGGCGCCTGTTCTCTTCTGGCAACTTGTCCTGAGTACCCCCCCCCCTCCAGGCACCCACAGTGGAGCCAAACTCCACCCTGGCCAATACTGGCTCTGAATCTACAGCATTTGGAACACCCATGGGTCCGTTCCAAACACAGCAGCCTTATTTTATGCATTGCACTAAAGTGTAAATAACAGAATAACAGAGTTGGAAAGGACCTTGGAGGCCTTCTAGTCCAGTCCCCTGCTCAAGCAAGAGACCCTATACCATTTCAGACAAAAGGCTGTCCAGTCTCTTCTTGAAAACCTCCAGTGATGAAACATCCACAATTTCTAGTGACCAGCTGTTCCACTGGTTATTTGTCCTCATTGTTAGGAAGTTTCTCCTTAATTCCAGGTTGCTTCTCTCTTGGATTAGTTTCCATCCATTGTTTCTGGTTCTGCCCTCTTGTGCTTTGGAAAATAAATTGACCCCCTCCTCTTTTTGGCATCCTCTCAAAAACTGGCATCCTCTCAGAAACTATCATGTTTCCCCTAGTTTTTCTTTTCAGTGCTCATTTGTCAGGAAAGTTCTTGTTTCTGGGTTGCTTCTCTCCTTGATTAGTTTCCACCCATTGCTTCTTGTTCTGGGGTTTTGGAGAATAGCTCGGCTCCCTCTTTTTTGGGGCAGCCCCTGAGATATTGGAACGCTGCTATCATGCCACCTCTAGTCCTTCTTTTCATTAAACAAGGCATACCCAATTCCACAACTCTTCTTCACATGTTTCGATTGTGGGAGAAACTGCAGCTCTCCAGATTCCTCTCTCAAATCCTAACCATCAACCATGATTTATTAACTAGGCTGGTTAAAGTCACTGATTATCATGAGGTGTATGTGGATTTTCAGGGTTCTGCCTGGCACAAAACTCGTTCTTAGAACCCAGTGATTGAATAACAGAGTAACCGAGTTGGAAGGAACCTGGAAGGAAAGGGAAACGAGGAAAAAGAGAAAGGGAAAAGGAGGAGGAAAACAGAAAGGAAAAGGAAGGGAAGGGGAAAGGAAAGGGAGGAAAGGCAAGAAAAGAAAAGGAATGAAAAGAAAAGAAAGATCTTAACAACTTTGGGAAAGAACAGCATATTGCTTTTCCTGTCAGGAGGACAGGAAACTTTTTTTTTTTATTCCTGCAAATAGCAATTTTAGTTTCCCGGTCATGATTCAGCATCATTTTGTTGGTGAAAAGTGGCATTCCAAGCCTCAGTCTTTGCAAAAGGCTGAATGAGAGCAGTTGATGGTTGAGGAAGTGGGAATGGATTTCCTCTATAGCATAGCGTAGCATAGCATAGCATAGCATAGCATAGCATAGCATAGCATAGCATAGCATAGCATAGCATAGCATAGCATAGCATAGCA
>BLBF01000067.1:3796155-3814233 GCA_015471245.1 Laticauda colubrina
TATTCTATTCTATTCTATTCTATTCTATTCTATTCTATTCTATTCTACTCTATTTATTCTATTCTTTCCTATTCTATTCCTGTTCTATATTCTATTTTTGGAGACTCAAGTGATGCAAAGAAAGTATCTGTCGGTTGACTATGGAATAGGACACAATGAAAGGCAGTCCTTGACTTACAACCGTTCATTTAGTGATTGTTCAAAGTTACAACACCCCTGAAAAAAGTGACTTCTAACCGTTTTCCACACTCACGGCTGTTGCAGCCACATGAACAAAATTTGGATGCTTACCAACCGACTCCTATTTATGATGGTTGCAGTGTCCCGGAAATCACGTGATCCCCTGTTGCAACCTTCTGACGAGCAGAGTCCATGTGGGAAGCCAGATCCACTTAAGAACTGTATTACTCACTTCACAACTGCAGAGGGTTTGCTTAACAATGGTGGCAAGAAAGACGTGTAACGTGGAGCAAAATGCAGCTAACAAATGTCTCACCCAGGGCTACATGTAAGGTAAAGGTGAAGGTTCCCTTCTCACATTTGTGCTGGTCATTTCTGGCTCTAGGGGGCAATGCTCCTCTCTGTTACAAAGCCAAAGAAGAGCCAGCGCTGTGCCATCTCCGTGGTCATGTGGCCAGCAGGACTAAATGCAAAAGGCCCATGGAGGAATGCTGTTCCCTTCCCAGCAAAGGGGTCCCCATTTTTCTACTTGCATTTTTTAAGTGCTTTCTGAACTGCTAGGTTGGAAGAAGCTGGGACAAGGAGGGAAGCTCACTCTGTGATGCGGTGCTAGGGATTTGAACCGCCAAACTGCCGACCTTCCTGATCAACAAGCTCAGCGTCTCAGCCACTGAGCTACCATGTCCATGTAAACTACATGTAGTTGGATTCATAACAAAGCAACCTCTCCCAAATAATAAAGTGTGAAGCAAAGACGGAGGGTGTTGCCCCAACCGTAAGTCATTCTTTAAAAAAAAAAAAACACCCTATGTGAGAGCTTCTTAACTTTGATGGATTTGGTTCACACAATCCATCAAACACACACGAGCCAAATCCTGTTCAGTGGCACCTGTGGGAAGCCAGCTGAGTTCCTGCCATTCCACCAACAGTTCCCCCCCTCCTTCTTGGCAGCTGCCCTCATGTGACCTTAATTCCAATGCCTCCTCCGTGCCGAAGCCCAGGAGAGATCTGGCTCAAACTCTTAGCAACAGAGAAAGCTGTTTTCTAAGCAGGTCAACGCCAGCTGGCTCCCCACGTTGCAGTGCAGAGCCGTTTTCGCCATAGCAATGTTCCCGCGTGGCAACGATGGACCGTTTGCACAATGCCAAACCAAGGACCCATCCTTCGCAAAACCACATTGCACGGGGTGCCACCCTGCCACTCGACACAGCATGAGGTGTGGAAAGATTCGGTTTGTGCGTTGGCTAGTGGTGACGTTTAACAAAACAACAACCCGCAGAGAAAGCATGGTGGATGGTGCCTATCGGCGCGGCCTCTCGCTGCAATGTGCCAAGCCAGCTCCTCTGCCCTTCCAAAGCAACGGCTGCCCTTCGAGAAGAGCCTTAAGATCAAGGCTCCCGCACAAAACTCCTCTGGCCCAGGAGTTTGCAGACCGACGGCCGCCCCTTTAAGGACAAGACATCCCATAACCCACCCCAAATCAAAGACACAACACTGAAGGGGCTACGTGTCTCGAAGACCATCGGCCTGCCAACCTTCCCGGCTAGCATAGAGCAGAGAAGAGGTGTGCATCATAAGTGCCTTAGCAAAGCGCATACCGTCCCTGTCCTAATGTTCCCTTTATTCATACCCATTTCATTTATGAATCATCCTGTTTAGTCCTGTATCTGTTACCTAATACATGCTCGACAAAATAAATAAATAAGCTATCAGCCCTGAGGGACCGGAACTGGCTTACCTGCGGATGGAGCTCTTTAGGCTGGCCAGGGGGCCCGTCCACCAGGCTGCTGCCTTTGTGTCATGAAACCCAGACACCCCCCCCCTTTTCTTCTCACCTCCCCCCACCCCCCACCCCCGTCTTGCTCTCCAGACAGGCCAAGACAGCAGCCCCTAAGCCCCCCCACCCCACCCCAAAGATGCCTGGCAGGCTGGTTGGGGGTCGGGGTGTGTGTGTGTGTGTGGAAGCAAAGCTTTCTGTCTAGGGAGGAAGGAGAGAGTGATGTCATTCAGCAGGGTGTGTGATTCATCCCCCTGCACATAACATGAGGGCTCCAGCCAGCCAGAGGTGGGGAAGGGGCTGCCCTGGGGAGCCCTGCAACCAGGGAGGGTCGGGCGAAGGAGGAAAAGGGGAGGAGGGGAGGAAAGGGCAGGGCAGGGCAGGCCAGGCCAGCCAGAAGGGGTGGGGGTGGGGGTGCGGGGAGCGGCATGGAAATGAGGGAGAGGCGACCTGGCCAGGGGAAAGAGCCACTGGGGAGGTGGGAGAGACCCCCGGGCTCTCTGAGGGGCAAGGAAGGGAGGAGGTCTTTGCAAAGCGTGCTTTCGGCCCACGCAGACGGAGAACAAAATGCACACGCACTGGGGTTGGTGGGGAGGGGAGGGGAGGGGGGGGGGAAGGAGAGAGGGAAGGGAGGCCGGACAAAGCCAGGCAGCCGAATCCGATGCAGGAGCCGAGGCGCCCCCGCCGGTTGATGCTGGCTGGGTTTTTTTTTTTTTTTTTTTTTGTTTTTACCTTTGCTCAGCCCCGCCGCGCTCCGGGCTTCTCCGCCGCGGCTCCTCCGACGGTTGTCCCTGCGGCCGCCGACTCCGTTGCCATCCCGGCTCTCCGGCACTCGGCGGGGAGGGAGGAAGAGAGGAAGAGGAGGAGGAGGAAGGAGGGAGGGAGGGAGGGAGGGAGGCGGGCACCGAGTGCCGGCTGAGCCCCTCCCCGCTGACGCGCAGGGAACACGCGTGGGTGGGGGAGAGGGAGAGACGCCTTGTTTTGGAGCCAAGCGGGCGCTTTTCTTTCCACCCAGTGCCGCCTCCTCTTCCTCTTCCTCCTCCTGGTCCTTCTCCTCCATCCCAGCTGATGGCTCCTGGTTGCTCATGGCACAAGCCAGCCTCCTCGCGCGGCAGATGTGACGCCGGATGAAAGGCGCATCTGGACCGGAGGACCCATGTTTCCCTTTCTCCATCGCGGAAAATCTGCAAGGCGCCGTGAGAGCTCAGGACCCGCCCGGGGATGGGGCGGCCCGAAGAAGATGCGACCCAACGCAGCATCTTCGCCCCTCCAAGGTCCAGGAACAGGTGATGGATGAATTCAGGTAGACGGTATGGTACCTTCTCAAGCCAATGACGGCTTCGCCCAGGAAGGTGGGCCTGGCCTGAAGCCTGCTTCCTTTCATCTTTTGGCTTAAGGCAGGAATATTTTACACTCCCCCCACCCCCACCCCCCCGAGAGGTGAGCACACACACACACCCCAGCTTCCAGTGTGAAGATCTGGCTTTGCCCCATGAATAGGGGGGGGGGGGGGTTTCTGTGTGACGCAGCCCTGAGGTGGCTTCCTAACCTTTTAAATCTTCTGCATTTTAACACTGGTTTTTATTTGCAGCTGGAAGTTCCAAGTTGTTCTTAGCTCTTTGTTTTTAACCTGTGTGTTTTGATTTGGGTTTATTGAGATTTCATTGCAGTGTCAACTCAGGCAAGATGGGTGGTGTATAAATTCAATAAGTAAATTCATTCATCTCGACGGTGACTGTATATGTAGGGGGTGGAGGGAAGATTTCTGATGCATTGAAGGGCATGACTAGGCAAGGTCTTGGTCCCCTTCATCAGCGGAGCAGTGTCAGGCGCTAACAAAGAGACCCATCAGGTGTAGAGGTGAAACTAGCTACTTTATTGTTCTCTGCCTATAGTACAGGAATCTCTGCAGACAGACAGCTTTCACCTGGGAAAAGACCGGACAAGACTTTAAGGAATTCAGGGGTGGGGTCAGATCTAGCCCTCTTGTGTTTACATAGAGAGTCTAGGCTGATTCCTCCTTTGAGTCCTATCTGGAACGGCTGGAAGATCTGAGTTCTGAGGAACACTTAAATGTCCAACTCTTCTTGCTTCCTTGGGAGACATCAGGTTAACTGCTGGTTAGTCTTTGGATGGGCCTGGTCTTTGGGTCACCTGAACAGGTTCGTGTTCTGATTTGTGTCTCCCTACAGGCCACAATAAAAATAATAATAAAAAAACCCATCTCTTCTGCATCCTCCTGTTTACTTTTCAGCTAACGAGTTGGTTAATCTTTCCATGCCAGGAAACTTTGTGTTTTTATTTTTTAAAAAATGTGATTTGTTAGAATGTGAGCCACATGGTCATAACATACACCAAAGCGTGATAGCTACAAGCTGTGGCAAGGTCTTCTCCTCCCAGTCTAAGTGTTTCAGCTGAGGACGTGTACCAGTTCGTGGGCTCTTCTTTGTGATGTGCCTTTCTCTCTTCCATCACAACAACCTTCTGGTTCTCTTTGAAGGCTCGTTCTCCCAACAACCTCAATCAAGTCATCTAAAGACCTGGTGACTGGCAAATGAAGGCAGCAGAGATCTGGGGACTGGACTAGTCTGGTTAGTGTTAATCTTGATTAAAAAAAATTTAATAGTGTGGACTGTCTTGGTGGTTAATTTGGAGTCCTGGTTTTGTGCTCACATAGAAAATGGGCTAGCTCAGTTGATGTAAGAGATGACCAGGCTGAGCTGGAGGGTGGGATCAAATGCATCATCTGTTTGGAATCCCTACGCTCCTCTAAGAAACCTAAGTCCAGCTCCCTTTGAAGTGCATTGACTCTTATCTGGCACCAATTCACCTTGCCCATTAGTAATTCAGATTCTTGTGTATAGTTAGCATGGAGTAAACTTTTAGCACCGATAAAGGATAATATTTGTAGCATAGAGTTGAAATGAGGGGTCCTTGGTGCTCTCTGAGCTTGATTATTTTCCTGCAGACGTTTCATGACCCAACTAGCTAACTAGCTTTGCCTACATGCAAATTTTTGCCATTTCTGTGCTTTTTGAAGAGTGACATCCATATGTGGTACCATACAGGAGAATATTTGGAGCTCAGGGTTGAAATGAGGGGTCCTCAGTGTGCTCTGAGCTTGGTTGACTTTTTGGGCAGATGTTTCATTACCCAAACTAGGTAATATTACTGGTGCTCATGATAATGTTACCTAGCTGGGTAATGAATCATTTGCAAAAAAAGAACTAAACTCAAGAGAACATCAAGGATCCCTCAAACTTGTGGTAGTTTTGAACTCTGTCCTGGTTCCTGACTTCTTGTACCTGACAGTTAATTCAGGATTATACAAGCCACTTCAGATCTTTGTTAGATTCAGGAGCCCCTGTTCTTGCATCTTGATTAAACCAGTTTGCTGTCTTCTCCAGGCATGTTTATTTTCTTCTCGTTTCTCGGTAGCTTGTTTTGGCTACTATCCCAGAGAGATTCGTCATCTGACGGAGAACATTGTTATTCAATGTAACTCATGCTAGGCCGGCAACAGACATGAGATGGCAACACAAAGCCACATTTAGCACAGATAAAGGATACCAACAAAATCTGGGTGGCTTCCTTGTGCTTTTTGTCAGAATTTTTAAAAACAAAGACGATCAGGGGACCAAAGGTACACGAAGAACGGCTGCAGGAATTGGGTAGATCTAGTTTAAAGAAAAGTAGGACCAGGGAGTGAGTCTTCCAATATCTCAGGAGCTGCCCCAAAGAAAAGGGAGTCAAGCTATTCTCTAAAGCACCTGAAGGCAGCATGAGAAACAATGGGTGGAAACCAATCAAAGAGAGGACCAACCTAGAAATAAGGAGATATTTCCTGACAGAACAATTCGCCAGCGGAATGGCTGGCCTTCAGATGTTGTGGATGCTCCCTCAATGAAGGGTTTTAAGAAGAGATTGGACAGCCAAGATCTCTTCCAACTCTGTTCTTCTGCATGCCGTTTCTTATTCATCCTGCAAGTCTCGTGCAGCAGGCACGGCTGTCACTTTGTTAGATACAGAAAAATACATGATAAATAAAGAAAAGAGACAAAGAACAGAATAGAATCACAGAGTTGGAAGGGACTTTAGAGGTCTTCTCGTCCAACCCCCTGCTCCAGTAGGAGATCCTATACCATTCCAGTCAAGGGGCTGTCCAGTCTCTTCTTAAAAGCCTCCAGTGATGAAGCACCCCTGACTTTTGGTGGCAAGCTGTCCCACGAGTTTATTATCCTCACTGTCAAGAAATTTCTTCTTAGTTTTAGGTTGCTTCTCTCCTTGATTAGTTTTCATCTATTGCTTCCTGTCTTGCCTACAGGTGCTTTCAAGAATCTTCTTCTTTATGGCAAGCCCTGAGATATTGGAAGATTGCTATCATGTCAACCTTAGCCCTTCTCTTCATTAAACTAGACATACTCAATTCCAGCAACCGTTCTTCATATGTTTTAGCTTTCAATCCCCTCATCATCTTTGTTGCTCTTCTCTGCACTCTTTCTAGAGTCTCAACATCTTTTTTTACATTGTGGCGACCAAAACTGAGTGCAGAATTCCAAGTGTGGACTTACCAAGGCATTATAAAGTTATTAATTTCATGTGATCTTGATTCTATCCATCTATGCAGTCTAGAACTCTGTTGGCTTTTTTGGCAGCTGCAGTACACTGCTAGCTCATATTTAAGTGATTGTCTAGTAGGACTCCAAGATCCCTCTCACAGTTACTACTATTGAACTCACAGTTATTACAAAGATGGTGCATTGGCTAGAGGTGCAAGATTTCTTAAAAGTATGGCACTCCGGAACTGTAATTTCTTCATTTTCCCCATCAACTGGGCCCATATTTCAACACCAACTGGAAGTTTACAGATTAATACATGGCTGTCTACCTAATCCAAAATGTGGGTTTATGTTAATGGTGTCTTATTTTTAACTTCATCTGACATTTAGATCAGTTTCTCAGCACCAGTTCTGTTATAATAAACAGAACTGTTGGTAAGAAGATATTCTAACAAATCAATTTAAAATAATTATGGACCAAAGCAGGAGAAAATGTAGCAACCTCCCACAAAGATGATCTCAAATGTTCCCTATGTTGCTGGATTTTTCTGCCATGCAAAGATCACACAAAACAAACTTGGACCTCACCGTACAACTTTTTACTACAAATTAACAAAGCACATGTTAAAAAGATTAAAACCTTTTTCTCAGTCCTTCTGCCTGACAAAGCACCCTTTAAACTAGAGATAAAATAATAGAATAAAATATTTATGCAACAGAATAAAATGAACTTTTCAAGGCACTAAAAGCAAGATTAAAAACAAAATTTAAATATTTACAATCCTTCTCCCCTCCCCCCTTTTTTTAAAGGTTCAGGATTTGAGCTGAATATTTGGACAACAACTCTTTATAAATTAAATGTATAAGTAATCATTTATCAAAGGAAGATTTGCTAGAATGCATTAAATTAAATTATATCCCTGGATAAATCTTTAGCTTGCTATAAGTCACAGCAAAACCCTAACAGCATTTCCAAGAAAACCACTTTCCCTCTCTATTAAAAATTGGAAATAAAAAGCAAACGCACACACAAACCACGTTGCCAACTGTTCCAATGTGAAGACATTCCAGTGAGTTCGACTCTTAAGTGCATTTTTCAAGACCCGTAAAGCTCATTCTTGTTCATTTCTCTTCTTATTCAGTTTTTCTGAAAGCTTTAAAGAAAGGGACACACACACATACACACCCAAAAACAAGTTTGTCAGGGTAAAGGGAGAAGCTGCTAAATAATGACAATTTTCTCTCTGCTACTGAAAACAACATCTAATGAAAGGATAAATCAGCACTGCTTAATACAAAGCTGTAATTGCTAAATATGTCTGAACTAACCAGGAGCCATATTGATGCAGAAATGCATCACAGCAAAAGGCAAAATGTTGTTACCCAGATAAGACAAGGTCCCAGGATAAGCTGTTTCCGATCTCAAAATCTGTGCTTGGTGATTTTAACTGTTTTCAATGTCACTGCTCACAACACAAGGGCAAAGAGGTGTGTGTGTGTGTGAATGATGATAAGTGAGATGAGCAAAAGGTTTATCATTCTTCTCTTCTTGAATTGACGTTCTTCTTTACTCTCACTAAAGGTTGAACTACACATTACACTCCTCACGTGTTGAAGGAAACTTGTATGAAAACTGGCTGCTTCAATTCTGCCAGCAAGCTGCTGGGTGAAGCTATATAGTGCCTTGACAGCCTGTCTGTCTCTCTTCCATCCGTCCATCCATATCTATCTATCTATCTATCTATCTATCTATCTATCTATCTATCTATCTATCTATCTATCATCCATCTACCCACCCATCTACTAACCTACCTACATCCATCTTTGTCTGTCTGTCTGTCTGTATCTATATTTATTCATCTATCCATTTGTCCATCCATATCTGTCTGTCTATCATCCATCCATCTACCCATCCACCTATCTACCTACATCCATCTTTTATCTGTCTGTCTGTATCTATCTTTATTCATCTATCCATTTGTCCACCCATATCTGTCTGTCTGTCTATATCATCCATCCACCTACCTACATCCATCTTCTGTCTGTCTATCCATATCTATCTTCTTATCCATCCATCCACAAACCTACATCTCTCTCACATCTTATCCATCCATCCACCTGCCCACCCATCCATCCATCTACTACACCACCCCAACATTTGCCTACCTGTTCCAGATATCTCCTGCTATGTCAAGATCAGAAGTGGCCAGTTTAAACAAGTGTCCTCCTTTGGTTTTCTTTTCTTTTTAAGTAATACTCTCAACAGGAAAGAATTTGCCACCTAGCAGGGCTTGTGTTGTTCTTTTGATGTGACTAGAAATGAAATCACAGCTCACCTAGGGTGCTACTCTGAGGTCCACTGAATCATAGGCCGATGCTTTCATCAGCTGAAGAGGCCTCGTAAATAACATTCGCAATTCTTCGTAGTTTGGTTTTTCTTCATATTCCAAAGTCATTACTTGTTGGAGGTATTTCTGTATGGATTCTTTAAAAATCAATCAATCAGTTAATCAAACAGATCTCCATGGACGAGGATGAAAAGAGCTGGCCTCTCTAAGTAACAATTGCAGTTATTTGTGTTGTCACAACTTATGGCTAACCTCAATGTTTTTTCAACATGGCAACTTTCAGATGAGTGGATTTCAACTCCCAGAATTCCCCAGCCAGCAAGTTGCCAAGTTGGAAAACACTAGATTAAAAACTACTGATTTTTCCAGCTTGGCAATAGTCTTCCTGAAGACCAAGCAACAGAGGCTTTGAGTTTGTAAGAAATCCCAAGAATCAATCTCACAAAGTTTTTAACCTGCCTTTCTACATAATATTCACTCAGAAGACTGGCAAAGCACAGCAATAAAAGTAAAATGGAGAATTATAATACAATTATTCTGCTTGGTTGATCAATCCAGAAGTTTAAGGTAGTTTACGGGGAAGTCTTTCTTGATTTTATCAAAAAACAAAAAGGCTGGACTGAGATTGGATTGATTCAGTCTCTCAATAGATTTCTACAGTGGTCTTGAATCCAGGACTGTCCACATTCATGTAAATTCAAAAGGACTAGAAATCAAAGCAAATTAATTTATTCTTGGTGGATGGGCCATGTGCTCCATTAAAACAAAGTTTGTACTTGATGACAGGTATTAGAAAGAAAAAGAGACAACATCACACTGAATATTTATAGAATATTCAGGGCCTGCTGTTCTAGACAATAGGAAATGAGAACCATTTATAAGATGTCTCTCAGATATGTAAATAGACAAAAAAGCAAATTGCAAGTCACAGAAAGTACAGCACAAGGACACAACTTGTCTGCTGCAACAGTGGGAATATAACCTGGGATGCCAGAACTCCTAACTGCAAATTCTGCAGCGTTTCTCAACTGGGGCAATGTTTAAGATGGGTGGACTTCAGCTCCCAGAATTCCCCAGCCAGCTGCCCTGTCACAACTGGCTGTGCAGAGTCGTAGCTGGTTATTTCTCACTGAGAATATAGGTAGTCCTCAACTTACAACTGTTTGTTTAGTGACCATTCAAAGTTATGACGGCACTGAAAAGAGTGACTGATGATCATTTTTCACACTTACACCAGTCGCAGCTTTTCCATGGTCATACGATCAAGAGCCAGACACTTGGCAACTGGCATGTACTTATGACGGTTGCAGTGTCCCATGGATCATGCGATCCCATTTTGCGACTTTCTGACAAACGAAGTCAATGGGGAAGCCAATTTTGCTTAACTATTGTAACTTAACAATTGTAGTGATTCACTTAACAACTGTGGCAAGATAGGTCATAAAGAGGGGCAAAACTAACAACTTAGCAACAGAAACTGTGTGCTCAATTGTGGTCATAAGTTGAGGACTACCTGTAATGTGGAGAGCTGTTGTGAGAACAACCACGAAGTAGTCAAAGCATTTAAGACATATATTGTTTCACAGTGCTTTCCAGTCCTCTCTAAACAGTTTACAGTCAGCCTATTATTCCCCCAACAGTCTGGGTCAACATTTTACCGATTTTGGAAGGATAGAAGGCTAAGTCAACCTTGAGCAGTCAGGAGCAAACTGCAGGCAGTGGGCAGAATTAGCTTGCAACACTGCATTCTCTCCACGGTGCACCATGGAAGGAAGGAAAGAAGGGGGAGGGGAGGGGAGGGGAGGAGGAAGGAAGGAAGGAGAAAAGGAAAAGCAATAGCACTTAGACTTATATACCGCTTCACAGTGCTTTACGGCCCTCTCTAAGCAGTTTACAAAGTCAGCATCTTGCACCCAACAATCTGGATCCTCATTTTACCGATCTGGGAAGGATGGAAGCCTGAGTCAATCTTGAGCAGGTGAGAATCGAACTGCCAAACAACAGGCAGACAGCTGAAGTTGCTTGCAGTACTGCATTTTAACCACTGCACCACCAAGTAACCCTCTAAAAAGTAAACCCTCAAGTGAAAATTAGGACACTAAAATGAGAACACGTCAATTCGCCTTTACCTGGTAAGGCTCCCCAGCCAGAGGACAGTCTTGGATTTTTGATAATATCTGCTTTGCACCTACAATGGAAATGACAATCAACATGAATCTCTTAAGCAGGAGAAGTACAGCCGAGATGAGACTTGTGCATTGACAATACACACTGACTTGAGTTTATGGCTGTTCGCAGCATCCTGGAACCCTACGACTGTCCTTTATAATGGTTCTGTCCTAAAACAGTATTTACACCTGAAGGTTGGTCAAAGTGTGCCTGTCAACTCGTAAATCATTCCTAAACTTGTTTCCGAGTTGCCATAAGAAGGAGGGGGGTGGGGAAGGCCTGAGGAGCAGTGTAGCCGATGAAGGCCAGAAGCACATTCCACGCTTATCTTGTGGAGATTGTAGCCTAGGCTACTGGATCTTCTGCCTGCGAAAATCCTTTCTTGGAACGTGTGATTGATGACACTCAGCCATGAAGGTGTTTCATTGGAGAATCTGATTTATGACATACCCAGTGGGGTGGGGGGAAACAGGGTCATAGGTGATAGTAAATTACATGTCTCAGAGTTAGCCTCATATGGGTTAATGCCAGGATATGTTGCTCCTAATAAATCTTTTGAATTCTTTTGAAGCTTGGCTCGAGGCTCATGATTTAATTAGGGCAATCGCCAGAACCCTGACAGTGCCTCTAGAGGACCACTGGTTAAATGAAAGACCATGGCGTTTGTTTTAACAATACTGATTCACTTAACCAGTGTGGCAAAAAGAAGTGCTAAAAATCAGGTAGTCATGCAACCAACCTGTTTTATGACTGCCATGAATTTTGACCGTGATGGACAGCCCCACTACGATTGTAATTGGGATATTATTTGTATAACAATAGAGTAACTAACTTAATCAACTGCAGTGATTCATTTTACCATTGGGGCAAGAAAGGTCGTAAAATAAGGCAAAATTCACTTAACAAATGGCTCACCTAACAACATAAAATTTTGGGCTTCATTATGGTTGTAAGTTGAGGACTCCCTGTATATGGTAGCTTGCCTCCTAGGTTGTGGGGTTGTTGTTTTCTCTTTTGATAGCTCCTTGGTTAGGCTGCTGCTTTTGGTTTAGTTTTTTGGGTATAAACAGACAGTAACTAGCACTCCTTTCTAGCATTTCTGTTGTTGGATAATAAAACACCTGCAAGCAAACAAACCAATTCCAGAGAGCATGAAGAACATTACAGTTCAACCCTGAGCTACAGATGCTCTAGTCCCGTGATGGTGAACCTTTGGCACGTGTGCCACAGATGGCATGCAGAGCTATTTGTGCCAGCACTCGAGCCACAGGCAAACTTACCTCACTGCGCATGTGCGTGCCTCACAGCTGACTTTCGGCCTGTTTGAGGCCTTTTTTGGCCTCCCAGAGGCTTGAGGAAAGCCTTTGCATGCCAAAAAATAGGACCATCTTGTCACTTCCTGTATTTCCGACCTACAAAGACTGCAGCTTTCCTCAAGCCCCTGGGAGGCCGAAAAAGGCCTCAAATGGGCCAAAAATCAGCTGGGAGGCGCAGTGCAGGTAAGGGGGTGGCATGGGGAGGATTACATGCACATGCACAGGGGGCAAGGGAGGGCCATGCATTGCCTTCTGGGTGCTCGCACGCGAGCATGCACACAATTTTTGGCATAGGAGCCCAAAAAGATTAGCCACCACTGCTCTATTCTATTGGAACCAGACAATCAAGCAGGAAACAACAGCCTAACCAAGGAGTAACCAAGGAGAAAGCAACAGCCCTACTGACACTGACAGGGCGAATTACTGAATGTAAATGAAGAGCAAACCCCATTCCTTCTAGCACTGATGACGTTACCTAATTGGGTAATGAAACATCTACAAAATAATGCACCAAGCTCAGAGAACACCAAGGACCTCAGAGGTCTCCTCCACCTCTTTCTCTCCTTCCTCCTCTTTGCAAACTCCACTCCCTTCTATCACTGACGATGTTACCTAGTTGGGTAATGAAATGTCTGCAAGGAAATAACCAACTTTCAGAGCACCAAAGACTTTACAATTCAACTCTTGGTCTACAGACTTTCTCTTCTATTGGAATTTTTTGTCTCTCTAGAATGAAAAATAAGAAAGTGCCAGACCAAGATGAAAAAAAAACCCTAAACAGGATCTTATTATCAACACTCAGTAGGCACCGCAACCTTGGCTGGTGGTAGCTGAAATATCTCTTGTCTTTTTCCTAACAGCAGGCAGTTGCAAGTGTGCACATACCTTTCTTTTTCTTCTGTGACCACGCAGGGATCTGTCAGGTCTGCAGACCAGGGAAGGGCACCCCACAGCCACTTTACCAGGCAGTAACCCAAGGATTCAAGGTCACTGCGACGGGACGGAGCTGTAAAGAACAAGCAGATCCCCATAAGAAATATTGGAAGCAGACTTCATGCCCCTTAGGCACAAAAGCTGCCTGGGTGACTTTGGGCCAATGACCAGGAGCTTGGGAGTTGTAGTCCTGCCTTACCCATGACAACTAGCTGAGAGATTTTGGGCCAATGACCTGGAGACTGTGAGTTCCAGTCCCCCCCTTAGCCATGAAAGCCGGCTGGGTAATTTGGTCAATTACCAAGAGACTGTGAATTCTAGTCCTGCTTTGGCCATGAAAACTGGCTGGATGACTTTCAGCCAGGCACACTCGCTCTCACCCCAACTGAACTAACAAGGTTGTTGTTCCTGTAAGGAAAATAGGAGGAGGAAGATATGCTAGATGTGTTCGCTGTCTTGAGATATTTGTAAAAATAATAAAAGGGTGGGATAAATAAATAGATAAATTTCCAAAGTTGATCTGTCTCAGTTATCAAGCAGCAAACGCAGCTTTCCCATGTTTTAGAGGGGCCTCTATGCCATGTTCAGAAATCAGCTGAGAACCCTCGATGTCAACATAATTTTGTGGGATAGAAGTCAGCCCAGCACTAACACAGCCTGGTTACGAATAGACCATGCTCAGTAGTGGGCCGTAGCCCAAAGGTTGTATACCTCTGCCCAGGTTATTTGAAGGGTCGTCTTTCCCTAGTTATATCTACTTGGCTGCCGTCATTCCTAATAAAGGAATTGTCAGCTTTGGAAGCCATATTAGCACCAGAAGCTTCCATGCTGCCACATTCCTGTGCCTGGGAAATTGGGAGGTGGGATTTTGTAGAGCAGGGGTCTTCAAACTGGACAGCTTTAAAAGTTGTGGACTTCAACTCCTAGAATCCCTTCTCCAGTCATGTTAGCTCAGGAATTCTGGGAGTTGAAATTCACAAGTCTTAAACTTGCCAAGTTTGAAGATCCTTGTTGTAGAGTGTAGGTAGTTAGACACAATAGCATTTCTTCCTTGCAGTCAACGTCATGTCTTCCTTGCCCCTGGATGAGGAGTGGTTATGGGATGTCTCCAATTGGGACAGATGGTGATTGGACCAGGGGATGGACTGATGGGTGCAGGGGATGGATTTTGTGATTTTTTTTTTAATTATTGGAGGAAAACCCAGATCTCTCAGATTCAGGTTTTCCCAGATATGCCAGTATGTCAACTCTAATAAAAAGGGACTTTGAGAAAATGCCTGCCTCAGTGTTGGGAAGTTTGGTCTTTCTGGAATGCTGACAGGAATCTTTTGAGTTCACATCAAGAGGGTTTGTCGTGTTTGGGGAGCTGGGTCAGAACAGCAACTCTCCCAACCAAGAGTGGCAACATGGGCAAATCTAGACCTGCATTTGCAACAGGGTCTCACCAGCTCCCTTGTGGCTGTCCAGGCTGATGAACTCCAAGGTGCCTTCATGAGGAGTCCGACTGCATTCCCTCTGAGGCACGTGTTTCCCTCCAGGGCTGTATCGGAAGGCGAAGCTGAAATCTGCTAAAGTAACCTGGAGGGTAAGAATGAAGAAGAGCTGAAGATCCTCAAAAAAAGCTACAGGTAACAACTTTCCAAGCCCCCAATTCCTGTTGCTGAGACATCCGTTAAATGAGTTTTGTCCCATTTTATGATCTGTACAACCTAATGAGAACACCCTGATTTGTTCTCCTGCCCTCTGCTCCTTGGAACGGGGGCCAATTGACCACAGCCACCTTGCCACAGCCAGCTTACCAGGGGCAATTCCCCGCAGCCAATTTGCCACCAGAAAACTCACCACAACCATTCGATTATTTAAAATAATTTAAAAATTATTTTCATTTTGTCATTCACACTTCGTTTATGAGCCCCAGTGGCGCAGTGGTTAGATTGCAGTAGTGCAGGGCTACTTCTGCTGACTGCTGGCTGCCTGCAATTTGGCAGTTTGATCCTGACCAGCTCAAGGTTGACTCAGCCTTCCCTCCTTCCAGGGTGGGTAAAATGAGGAGCCAGATTGTTGGGGGCAAGAGGCTGACTCTGTAAACCACTTCGAGAGGGCTGTAAAAGCGTTATAAAGTGGTATATAAGTCAAGAGTGTTATTGCAATTGCTCTTTCTTTTCTCCCTTCCTCCCTCCCTCCCTCCATAGTGCACAGTGGTGAGAATGCAGTATTGCAGGCTGAATCTGCCCACTGCCAGCAGTTCGATTCTGACTGCTTCAAGGTTGACTCAGCCTTCCATCCTTCTGAGGTGGGTAAAATGAGGACCTGGATTGTTGGGGGCAAAGAGGCTGACTGCGTAAACCACTTAGGGAGGGCTGTAAAAGCACTGTGAAGTGGTATATAAGTCTAAAAGCTATTGCTATTTTGTTCCTCCTTTTACATCCTTTCTTTAATTATTCTATTTCACCATTTCTTCAATATTATGCAACTTTGGTTCAGTGGCCAGTTGGCCGTGGCCAGTTGTCCTAGAGACTCCTGCTCCTTTCCTTACCACAGTAAGATCAGCCGGATTCACATATATGTTTTCAGCAGCCAGATCCCCGTGAGTATACTCGTTTTCATGAAGATATTCCAGGACGTCAAGCTAGAGGCAAAGAGAAAGGCAGATGGGAAGTGTCAGGAATGCAAATTCTCATTTTTCAGGACTGTTGCTGATCCAACTGCCTCTTGAAAAAGCACCTTTGGGACAGCAGAGTCAGTTTTTAACAATATCTTGAAAATCTCAATTCACCTCCACACCGCTTTATACTGATTGGATCCTGTTTGAGATGCTTTCTCAGATTACCAGTCTGCCCTGGACTCAGGTTTCTTTTATCTAATTGTTGCCTTAGTAAAAGCTCTTCCTGTCCTTTAAGGCCATCCTTCCTGCCCATCAGAGAAATTCTTTCCCCACCCTGTGCCTTCCTCGCATCCCATACCAGCCTGACTGCAAACTGCAATACAGCTTTCTCCGTCATCTGGTTTTTGTTGTCGTCCAGGATTGACTGAAGAGATCGACCCAATTCGGGAAAGATCAGGAACCTGCCAATCAAAGGAGATTGCATTGCATATGAACCTACGATCATCTGCTAGTTAAAAACTACCAGGTTTTTTTTTTTTTTTATAAAGAATTTTATTAATTTTTAACAAACAAACATGTACAAACAAACACAAAACATAAAAAACATAAAATATCTTTTTGGACGGCAGTTTGATCCCGAGTTACATCTTTTTGTACAGAGATAAATTCAAGTTCATGCTTGCTTTTAAATAACATTCCATTTCTTATTTATTATTTTGCATTTTCTATATAGCTTCTCCTCTCTTTTCACTCTCTTAATTCTATTATATTTATTTCATCTCAATTTAAATCATTATACTTATATCCTTTGTCTGTTCTATTTCAGCTAGCTATTTATCTTTTCTCATTAACACATAGTTTCTTCTGTAATGACTGATTGGAGTATAATACCTTGTCATACTTATCCCTCCCCTAGTTTTAAAGCTTAACATGACACATAATTTTCATTCGGATTCTGCGTAGTACATTCTAAAGATAAACTCAATATTTTGAAACTATATTTAAAAAATATAATATAATTAAAACAACAATCCATAGCAATTAAAGTTATATCATTCAAATTAATATTCATTTAAGTCTTAAACATTTTACACAATCCTTTCTAAATAAGTATCATGCTTCTATGGGAACACCTATAGATTTTACTTAATTACTTCCCCCTATTTCACTTATATTTTAAAATATTAAACAATAACAATGTTCCCATTTTTCTTTAATTCAATTCTCTCATATTTGATTTCATTTATTTTTATTTAAAAAGAAAAAATTTCGCTAAGTTACATTAAATATTTTGTCCCATTTTATAATCATATATTATTCCAATTTTCTAACATTATTTCAAATACAAATACAACAACACAATCTTATGTATTTTTGCAGAATCTCTTTTTCAGTTATATGTTTACCCATTATCTCTAAATAAATTCTGTTTCTTTACATCTTGTTTCAAACCTTTGTAACTTCTCTTCCCTTCTTTCCTCCCTTGCTTCTCCATTCTACCCTTTTTACCCCCTTGTCTCTTAATCTCCACCTTCTTGTGTATTCCTCTTTTCTGTTGCTTTCGGATGTTGTGTCCACTTTTCACCTTGTTTTTCCCTTTTTTGGTTGTTTTTTTAAGTCTTAAATTCTCCATTCTCTTTCTCCCCTTTCCCCTTTCTTCCCCAAATAAAGTTGCTTGTTCATTAAGGGTGGTTTCTTCTTCATCCCAATCTTCTTGTTCTTGTAGTTTCTCATATGTAGAAATTGCCATTTCTAAAAAATTAAAAATAGAGCCAAAAGAATCCTTCCCTTCTTGTTTCTCTTGTTTATATTTTATAAATTCCATTTTCAGTTCATCCATAAGTAATGCCATTGTAAAAGAAAAAAAGAAAAAAAAATTCAAGCGATCCAAATGATTTTAATCATTCAAATAAGAGTTTCCAGAAGTCCCAAAGTCAGCAAACAATCCAAATACACACAGTCTATTTCATTTCACATTTTCTTCTTCTTTTTTTTTCTCCCTTTTTTCCACTTTAATGCTTCAAAGAACTTCAAATTCTTTTAAACCTTCAGTCCATCTGATAGAGTAGCCAATTATGATCCAAAATGGAAAAATCCAATAATAAAAATGGCCCAAAGCCAAAGAAGAAGAAGGATAAAATAAAAAAAATAAAAATATTACTAGAATTGAAATATACAAAAAGGCTGGCGA
>BLBF01000067.1:3814633-3855048 GCA_015471245.1 Laticauda colubrina
ATATATATATATATATATATATATATATATATATATATATATATATGGACTGCACACTGCACTTTGTTTATTTATCCAAGGCTCTTATTATGACTCTCTTCTCCAGCAGCTTCAAAGCCAAGCCTCAAGTGTTGAAACACTGATAAGAGTCCAGGAAAACACCTGTAATAATATTTTTCTGTGCTCTCCCTCCATCTTATCACATTAAAATGTCCTTGAGAAGGAGTGTTTATACATTTCTCCCCAGTTCAAATAAAATATTTTCAAGCCTCTAGTTGGCAGTGTTGCAAAGTCTCTTAATACTTTTTTCCCCCCTCAGGCAGAAAGAAAAGTAATGTATACAAAACTCAGAGGGAAAAACAAAAACAAAGGGGGCCTCTATCCTAAAGAAAATTAAAAAATCAAAAGAAGCATAAAAATATATATAAGAAAAAATTCAATCTGATTAGCTACAAAATCACATTAAATTCCTCAGAGAAAAAAATAGTAAGGAAAGAATCCAAGCCTCAATTTGACATCACTTTAAAAAACGCCGCTCAAGGAGATTCCAGTCAAAGAAAAATAAAGGTTTATTCTTTGTTCAGGATATCCTTTCAGGTCTCAGCCAATTTGCAATACAAAAGGAAGTTTCTCACCCAGCCGACACACCCTCTCTCCAGCCTCTTTCTTTTCGGAGCTGTCCCGACTTCAGCAGCTTTAGAGGATGCCTTTTCACCGCCAGCAAAAGGGCTTCTCCCGGATCAAACCAGAGATTTTGCGATATCTCTGGGATCCTGGGACTGTGCCCTTCACAATCCCCGTCTCTACGGGACGGTTTAGGTCCGTTAGGACCGACCAGGGGTGAAAATATCAGCTGCGATCTCAGAGCCCCGAGATCTCAGCTGTAGCACCGAGACGAGGCTCCGCCTTCTCCCAAACTACCAGGTTTTTAACTACACTGGGCAGGCTAGCAGGGTGAAATGTAGGCTGGATTCCCAGGTGGGAGGGGCTGCCTTCCCAAGGTCAAAGAAGTGGTGAAGCTTAGAAAGTTTGGTGAGAGAAAGAGTCAAGAAGGCTGCTCCCTAGAGATTTTCAGAGAATGTTTTGTGCTGCAAATAGTTGCTTTAGTTTGGTGAGATTTTGGTCTATAGGTGAAGATCCATATAGGAAACTGCTGAGAAGTACAGGTCGTCCTTGACTTACAACAGTTCGTTTAGTGACCAAAGTTGCAACAACACCGGTAAAAGTGACTTATGACCATTTTTCACACAACTGTTACAGCATTCCCATCCATGGTCATGTGATTAAAATTCGGTGTCAACTCATGAAATATTTCTCTGGTCTTTTAGAGTTGCCAATAGAAAGGGAGGGGGGAGTAGTGTCGTGTAGCAGCTGCAAAAATTAAAAATGCATTCCATGGATGTTTCATAGTTTCCAGGCGACCGAAGTTTCTGCCTTGCAAAATTCTAACTGGAGAGCATGATTGATGACTCTTGGCTATGGATGTGTCTCATTGGAGAATGTGAATTATGATACACCCAGGGGGTGGGGTGGGGGGAAACCAGGGTCAAGGGTGACAATGAATGAGGTGCTTCAGAGTCAGCTACACCCAGGCAATGCCAGCACGATTTCTCCTAATAAATCTTCTTTGAGCTATGATAATCAGGCTAGAGACTCATGATTTAAATGGGGGTCACTACCGGAGCCCTGACATTTGGATTCTTCACAACTGGCTCATATTTAAGAGCAATGCAGTGTCCTGGGGTCATGTGATCACTGCCTGTTTTTGTGACCTTCTGATGAGAAAGTCAATGAGGAAGCCAGATTCATTGGACAACTGTATGACTAGCTTAACTGCAACAATTCACTTAACAACTGCGGCAGAGGTGGTAAAATGGGGAAATCTCACTTAGCAACTGTCTTGCTTAGGAACATAAATTTTGGGCTAAATTGTGGTGGTAAGTCAAGGACTACCTACAATTCTATGTATCGCTCTTGGAGCCTGATAGCTGGTCATTTATTTTCAAGACATCCTTCCAAACTTTGGAGAATCTCTTCTCACCTGGAGCTAATATGTGCAAAATTCAGTCATTATAAGTGTGCAAATCAAATAGGTATTGTAATAGGAAGAAAAAGTAAAAGCTGTGGTAGTTAGAATGCAGTACTGCAGATTAATTCTGCCCACTGCCAGCAGTTCGATCCTCCCCTTATTCCCTTTCTCATTCTCCTTCCTGGTGGCTCAGTGGTTAGAATGCAGTATTGCAGGTTAACCTGCCCACTGCCAGTAGTTTGATTCTCACTGGCTCAAGGTTGACTCAGCCTTCCCTCCTTCTGAGGTGGGTCAAATGAGGACCCAGATTGCTGGGGGCAAGAGGCTGACTCTGCAAACTGCTTAGAGAGGGCTGTAAAACACTGTGAAGTGGTATATAAGTCTGAGCTCTATTGCAAAAAAAAAAAAATACAAACTTTTGCGAAATACAAAATGAGAATGTTGAAGATTTAAATCACAGGCCACGCGAGGGATGGTAACAGAAGAACAGCTTCAGTCATGCGCCAAAAAAAGAGGAAGATCCACAGGGTTGGTGTGAAATGGGAGAAGTACAGAAATCAAGCTCTCTTGTCACTGGGACTCACCTGTAGCTATTCTCATGGACGCCAAAACCAACACATTCAGGTATTCCCAGGAACGGCATTAAATATTGCTTCTTCCACTTCTCCACTGCAAGGAGAGATCAAACAGGACAGTGCAACGAAAGATAGATGTAGCACAGCTTGGGCTGACAGACCCCCTCAAACTGCCCCACTCTGGAAGCAGAACAAGAAGAGATTCGAGATTTCACAGTGGACCAGGAGACATTTGAGGATGGTGTCCTGTGTTCATGTCCCTACGACCCACTTATAAACACCCTCCAACGTTCGTTTTTACCTGCGACTTTCTTGGCGGCTCGCTGTAGAAAGTTCTGTTCATTAAACAGCTTTCCCTCTTTAGCATCCTGAGAAAAGAAAGGTAACAGCTAGCGCTGAAGTTCTTGGACAAAGACAGACAGACATACATATATACGTATGATAAAGTTGGGATATCTCGATCTATATCCCGCCTTTATGATTATTTTTACAAATAACTCAAAGAGGCAGACTCAACATACCTTCCTCTTTCTATTTTCCCCACAACAACGCTGTGAGGTGGATTGGGATAAGAGAGAAGGACTGGGCCAGTGTCACCCAGCTAGCTTTCATGACTAAGACAGGACTAGAACTCCCAGTCTCCTCATGATTGGACTAAAATTACCCAGCTAGTTAAAACAGGATTCGAACTCCCAGTCTCCTTGTGATTGGCCTAAAATTACCAGTTAGTTTTCATGTGTTAAGGCAGAACTAGAACTCAGTCTCGTGATTGGCCTAAAATTACCCGAATGGCTTTTTATATCTAAATCAGGACTAGAACTCCCAGTCTCCTCATGATTGGCCCAAAATTACTCAGCTAGTTTTCATGTGTTAAGGCAGGACGAGAACTCCCAGTCTCCTCATGATTGGCCTAAAGTTACCCAAATAGTTTTTATGCCTAAGACAGGACTAGAACTCACACTCTCCCGCTTTCTAGCGTGGTGCCTTAACCACCAGACAATATAGCTTCTTAAACATCTTAGAGGCAAATGAGTTTGCTGATCACAGGAAGGTAAGAAAAGGATTTGTTTAGACTCCCAAAGGGTGACTAATTTTTCCATCCTTCCGAGACTGGTAAAATGAGGACCTGGATTGTTGGGGGCAATAAGGCTGACTCTGTAAACCGCTTAGAGAGGGAAGCAATTTTCTTGTTTTAAATTTTAGATGTGCATAAAACATTGGTCAATGACAGTAATAAGCACAAAGACAAGCAATCCTATTCGTTAGCAAGCTCGAAAAGCCAGTTCAAGCTCCATGGAAAAATCCAACGTTATATCTAACCCCAGAGATTTGAACTCACCAGTTTGAGGGTGTATTTGTGCTTTGGTGAGAGTTCCGACGTTAATTTTGCTGTGAAAAAAAGTAAAAGGACAAATTGGTAGGGAATGCAAGAGAGGTACATTTATAGGCCCTTAAATGGATCTAACAGGATCCATTTAAGGGCCTATAAATCCCATGCAGGATCTAACGAAGATTAACAATTTGAGAAAAAAATGGAAATATTGACAATATGTCAACCTCCCCCTTCAGTTTATTTTAAGGTTTTTCTTGATTAAATACGACTCCAATCTCAAGGAGGGAAAAACCTAACATTTTCAAGACAGGTTCACCTTCAGAAAAATATAGAGCACCAAGGTGCAAGTTTTCTCCCCCACCCCCCGCTCCACAAATGGGTGATCCCCCTGAATACCTTCATAGATCAGCCCACGATCCGACTGGCTCAGAAGCTTCCAAATCATCCACTTTTTATCGTTCAGGTCTGTCAAGATTTCACGCTCCGGGAGAGGTTTCACGCAAGGACATCTTTCCTTCTTCGGTGAGCGGAAAGCCGTCTTTCCTTCGTAAGGAGAGATGCTGATTTTGACCGGGCATCAAGAGAGATACGCTTCTATTCAACAAAAGCCAACCGAAAGTTCTTGACGGGATCCAAGATTTCCCCACCCATCCGTGTTCTCCAAGCGGATAAAAGGGAGGAGGACAGGTAGCCCTCGAATTATGACCACTATTTTGTTTTTTAATGACCCCGTAATCCCTTACCAGGGGTGGCATCTGGACAACTGAATGGAGCTGAGTGTTTACTGTCCAGATGCCCTTCCTGTTGCCAATACAGAGTTCGCAGCAGATAATTACTCACTGTGCCCAGAGAGAGAAATATCTGCCGGTACTTAGGATCGAACTCACAACCTCCTGATTGTGGGGAGAGAGTTCCATCTCTAAGCCACTGCACCACTCGAGTTATGACCACTATGGAGCCCAACATTTATGTCGCTAAGTGAGACACTGGCTAAGTGAGTCTTCCATTTTTATGACTTTCTTTGGCACAGCCGTTAAGTGAATCACTGCATTTGTTCATTTAGTAACATGGCTGTTAAGTGAATCTACTTTCCCCATTGACTTTCCTTGCCAGAAGGTTGCAAAATGCAGGCTACAAGAGTCAAAGGATCAGGTTAGTGTCCCTTGAATTTGGCGACTTTAAGGTGGGTAGAATTCAACTTCCAGAATTTCCCAGCCAGCATAGCTGGCTGGGAAATTCTGGCAGTTGAAGTCCACACAACTTCAAATTGCCAAGGTTGAGAAAAACTGCGTAACATAAATAAACAAGCTTAATATTGGCATGTTGGTGTTCAGATGTGAAGGAACAAGCATTTGTGATCCAGCCATTGTTATTAGCTTGAATAATCATGTTCTCCTCCCTTCTCCACAGTGAGAGACCTGTGTCTCTCACTAACAGACACAGACTTCAGAGGGTAATTAGGATTGAAGAAAAAACAATTGCTACCAACCTGCCTTCCACCGAGGACCTGTAAAGTGCACGAGTCAAAAAGAGGGCTGTGAAAATATCTACAAACCCCTCACATCCTGGACATGAACTGTTTCAACTCCTACCCTCAAAACGACGCTATAGGGCACTGCACATCAGAACAACTAGACACAAGGACAGTTTTTCCCCGAACGCCATCACTCTGCTAAACAAATAATTCCCTCCACACTGTCCAACTATTTACAAAGTCTGCATTACTGTTACTGTTAATCTTTTCATCACTCCATATCACTCATCCCTTCCCATTTATGACTGTATGACTGCAACTTGTCACTTGTATCTTTATGATTTATACTGACTGTTTTCTAGTATGATTTGATTGCTTATGTACCCTATGACTATCATTAAGTGATGTACCTGATGATTCTTGACTCTTGACAAATGTATCTTTTCTTTTTATGTACACTGAGAGCGTTTGCACCAAGACAAATTCCTTGTGTGCCCAATCACACTTGGTCAATAAAGAATTCAATTCAAATTCTAATTCTAATTCTGACCACATCCATAATTCCTTACCTTTTGCCTTTGGAGAAACAGATGCTATTGAGCTCTTGGGAGAAGCTTTGACAAAAGTTGAAGACATTTCCTTTTTCGGAAAAACTATCTGCACCTTTTTCTTCGGTGGCAGCTCAACTTGGATGCCCTGGTTTAATTCTGAGCAAGAGAGGACAAGACGCTGTTGGAGCAGCCAAAATGTTCACCACTAAACCCCAAACCAGAAAAATGCAGCATGCTTGAGCAGCTACGGGTAGGAAAGGGGTCATTCATCTGTCTGCACATATGGTAGTAGCAGCCAGATGGGATGAGTGAGTCTGAGGGGCTGAGATCCCAACCTTGAAAGCACTTCATTTAAAAGGGAACCTATTGAAGCAGGGGTCCCCAAACTTGGCAAGTTTAAGACTTGTGGATTTCAACTCCCAGAACTATAAAAAAGATTTTGAGAAAAAGTACAGAGAAGAGCAACCAGGATGATTAGGGGACTGGAGACTAAAATATACAAAGAACAGTTACAGGAACTGGGCCTGGCTACTCTAGGGAAGAGAAGGATCAGGGGAGACAGGAGAACAGTCTTCTAATACTTGAGGGGCTGCCACAGAGAGGAGGATGGGATCAAGCTATTTTCTAAAGCGCCTGTAGGCCAGAGGGGAATAATGAATGGAAACTGAAAAAGGAGAGATTCAACCTGGAAATAAGGAGAAATTTTCTGACGGTGAGAACAATCAAGCGATGGAACAGAAGTTGCCTTCAGAAGTTGTGGGCGCTTCATCCCTGGAAGCTTTCAAGAAGATACTGGACTGCCATTTGTTAGAAATGGTGTAGGGTCTCCCGCTTGAGCGGTGGATTAGACTAGATGACCTACAAGGTCCCTTCCAACTCTGATTATCTGTTATCTGTTAACTCTCCAACCAGCTATGCTGAAGTTGAAATCCAAAAGTCTTAAGGTTGCCAAGTTTGGAAATCTCTGATCTAAAGGGCTAAAAGGTCGTAAAATGGGTCATGACTCACTTAACAACTGCCCGGTTTAGCAATGGAAATTCTGGGCTCAACAGTGGTTGTAAGTTGAGGGCTACCTGCATTAAGTGATTCACGCAATGGTGTCACGATGAGCATCTCTAAGCAGAAAGGGGAATGACTTCCTCTTAGCAGATTTCCAGGCCATTTTCTCAGCCTTTCACTAACCCACGTGTTAATGAATGTTACACACCTTTTAAAGAAGGAGACGGAGTGATCTGCATGGGCTCTTCTTCTAGAACCGGAAGCTGGCCTCCACAGGCTGGACAGAAGTGAAACATTTCCTCAACTTTCTGTCCACATTGTGGACAGAAATTGACCATCCTGGAAAAACGTCACCAACAAAAGAAAAAGGAAGGTCAAATCCATCAAGTAACTGATGCATACCAAAAAGCTGAACATGTCTAGGGGAAAGAAAAGAATATACAGGCTGAGTACCTCAGTGAACTCCCTAGTAGACTTTACCTACCAAACTTTTATTTTATTAGGGTGAAGAAAAGAGAAGTCCATATAACAGAAATAAAATTGCTGGAATAAATATAAGACATACTGTAGATTGGGGGATATACCATGTGGATCCTAAATATATTTGTTTTATTTTATTTTTACTCTTTTTTATTGTTTACTATATCGCGATCTTGAGAAAGTTAATGAAGATAACAATGTACAATGAAAAATAAAACAGGTGGTAAGCTGAAAATGGAAATAATAGGGGATAAAGAATTGAAAATATATGTGAGGAAATGACTTCGATATTGAATTAATGAATTGAAATATGAAATGGAAATTTATTTAAAGATTAATGGAGTGGGTAACAATTTGATGTGATATTAAATAAGAAAGTTGAAAATGTAAGTATGACTATGTATAAATGTTGTAATTTGGAATCATATTGCTCACGTTTCCAGATGTTTTGTTTACCTGGCAAAGTAACATCTTCAGCGAAGTTTAATGTTTGGAAACCAACCCACAAGCTCAGAGAACGAACCTTCACCCTCATTCTACACCCTATCTACGAATATCTGCCACTTTGGCTATTTCTCTTTCTCATGATCAGGCCCGAAATCTCTGCAGAAGACAAGCGAACTTGAGAACAGCAAGAAAATAACCCTGCCTTGACCTACAAATATTTTCCACCTTGGCAAATTTCTTTTGCTACTTATTTATACACAGTCTACAATGGTCAAAAACATCCTTTCTGGAGAAACCTGTATGTTCATGAGGCAACTGGACATTCTGGTTTTTCTTTGAAGACATTTCGCTTCTCATTCAAGAAGCTTCTTCAGTTCTGACTGGAGGGTGGGGAATGGAAAGACACAGATAAACCTCCAAGTGGTCTCAAGGACCCTCTAAAAAGGATGTAAATGACCAGGTGTCTGCAAGGAATATAAATCCTTCCATTCCCCAACATCCTGTCAGTGCTGAAGCTTCTTGCATGAGAAGCAAAACATCTTCAAAGAAAAATCAGGAAGTCTATTTGCCTCTCGAAAAAAAGCACCTTTGGCATAACCATGGTCCAGATGACAATCTCCATAGACCTTCACATTCATGAGCTTTCTATAAAAAGGTAAAACCAAACAGGATCTTTGTAAGTCTTTTAACACCTAGAAAAGTACCTATTGTCTATAAAACAACGTTTAGCTCACTTAATTTTGGCTTAATATCTTTTGCAGAGTCAAACAACCACCCTTCCTTCAATAAATTATGATTATGCAAGGTAAGGGATTAATCAGATCTGGAGATCTGCAGTCATTTCCCACACACTCTGAACTTTCTTTCACACCAGGCTCAAGATTGAGTCAGCCTTCCGAGGTTGTTTAAATGAGGACCCAGATTATTGGGGGCAACAATATTGCCCCAAAGAATCTTTCATTTTTCTATGAACCACTTAGAAAAGGATGTAAAGCACTGTAAAGTGGTGTCTAAGTGCTATTGCTATTATTCTTCCTTTTCTCCTTCCTTTCTTTCCTTTCCCTTCTTCCATGATGCACAACTCTGCCCACCAACAGGAATTCAATCCTGATTTAAGGTTTTGACTTCAGCCTTTCCTCCTTGTGAGGGTAAAATGAGGACCCAGATTGTTGGGGGAGAGGCCGACACTGTAAACTGCTTAGAGAGGGATGAAGCAGCATATAAGTAAGTGCGATTGCTATTATCCCTGGCAACGTGGAAATGTGTGGACTTCAACTCCCAGAATTCCCCAGTTAGCTCCCTGTATCCCCCCTGGCAACGCCCAGGCCCATGGGCAGGCGTACTAGATCGGAGGCTCCGGCCTATCCAGAGGCCTAAGGAACGCGCAAGGGCATACCCACCCAGCGCCCTGCCCGCAGGTCCTCTTGGTGGCCAAATCGCCCTCTTCGGCCCGCGGCCGCCGCTTCTGAGCCGCCCGGCCGGATCTCATAGTGGCGTCGCCAAAGGACACTTTCACTTTCGCTTTCGCAGCGTCAGCGCGTCCAGGCTTCCGGTGCGCGGCCACGCCCTCTTCTTTTCCTGTCCACGCCCCCGGCAGTTTGAAAACTTACTTATTGCTCCGGGGGAAAAAGGAAGAAAAAAAAGGTATGGATCATAGAGAGCAGCTGGTCCTCCAAGAGAGATGGGCCGTTTTCTCCACGGACCTTTTGTGCATGCCATGAGTTCTGGGCCTGCAGTACCTCCATCAGCCACCAGGGGCAGAACGTACCGAACGATGCATTTTTCCTATTTTCCTCACTAAAACCCCGGCCGGTCAATGAACTGTACAGCTGCCATGACTTGAATTTTTAATCCCAATCTTATTATTTTTTTAAATAAATAACTCAAGGCGATGAACGTACATATTATTTCATCCTATTTTGCCCACAATACAGGCGTTTGCCTTCGATTTCCCCATTGAACGTGCAGTTACACCCATGAGCCACCAGGGGCGGCATGTGCCATAACACAACACAAGCTTCCATTTCGGGATAAACACGGTCCATATTGCCATATTTCTCCCTTTGGAGCCTGGAATGTGTGACGTGAACCATCAAGGGATAGCGTATTCTGTATTTTCAACATATTGCTCTATTTTCCCCTTCGGGGTCTGGACTATCCCAATGAGCCAATGGAGCAGTGCAACATGGGTATTGTATTGCAGGCTCCATAGCTCAATGTAATGGATTTTTGTACAGTTATTGTACACAGCACACCTTGGTGACTCTGTGGTACTGAAAGAAAATTGAAGAAAACAAAGCAAGGAGTGTATTATTTATTAGATTTGTGTTACCCAACTTGCTTGGAGGCAATCCATAAAGGACATACAATGCCTTGGTTGTGACTTTGTTATTGCAAATAGTTCAGGAAATCCCCCAGGAGGCTGTATGTCCATCATGGTCCATTATATTGCATGATATTCACCATATAGAGGTCAATATATACTAAACATTGCTTTATATGTCCTACTGAACCTGCACTACTCATCATTCATATTACTCTGTTGCAACCAAGCCATTACAGAATTGCTTAGTTGTGGTTTAATCTTGCACGGACCCAACCATGTGGTTTATAGAACATAATAGAATTCTTTACTGGCCAGGTGACTGGACACACAAGGAATTCTATTCATAAACTCTCCATGTACATAAAAGCTGTACGTGAAAATAATACAAGTAGCCCTCAACTTATGATCACAATTACAACCAGAAAAACAAGTCCTCAGTTGTTGGTGTTGAGGCACTCGTGGAAGTGAAAGTGATTTTTAGCTCTGTCGGGGCAGTCATTAAGTGAACACTGTGGTGATTTGCTGGAAAGTGGCAAAATCAGTCACATGATTGCAGAATGCAGCAGTCATGAAGATTACGTTACCAAGCACCCAATGTGCAATCTGGTGATCATGGGGATGTGTGTGTGTGAGACCATTTGCAACAGCTGAAGGTTGTATGTCAGCTTTACAAGGAGGTAAGGCACCCATTCTCTGGCTGTCATAAATGCAGGTGGTCATAAGTGGAGCACTCTACAGAGCAAACTCATTGAACCACAGAGCATGGTTAAGCATGCCGGTTTAACCTGAACTTTCTGGCTCCAGGTTTCAAGGCTAAAACAACTTTTGTGATTATAATTCACCCACCCTGTTAAGATATTGAAACACTTCAAAGTGATGCTTCATAAAGACTCAGGCATTTGTGTACAATATTTTTTATATTAAAAAAAATCACCAGCTAACATGAACTTTCATTAACATTAATCTTTCCTTTAAAAAAACAAAAACAAACCCATTGACCAGGTCCAATATTCCTCAAATTCATGCAGTCTTCAAAAACACAAGCCTTTGAAAATCTTGGTAGTTTATAGAGGCATAATTCATTGAAAAAAAAATACATTTTTTTTCTCCAGGCTCTGATTATACAATATGACAACAAATAACAAAAAACATTATTTCAACCTCTCCTGGTCATGTAAAGATGGTTGTTTTTCAGTGATCATTCAATCCAAAAAGAACCTGGTAAGTTTCTTCAAGGTCATTCAAACCCATTTAAAATTACATATCTGACAATCCGTGGGCTCTTTCATAGAATGGACCTTCCATAGAATGGATTTTTTTTATGATTTTTCAAAATTTCTACCCTATTAAATTGATCAATGCGGGCATCATTTCCATCAATGGGCTCACAATCTCAAAGATTGTGCTCTTTGCGATTGTGATGACATGCGAACACATAAGTTTACCTGCCATCTGTGCCCTGAACAGTGTATACTTTAGGACCTCACAGCAACGTGACAGAACACAATTAATGTTGCTAGTTTCTGGGCAAGATCTGTTTAATTTGTACATGTTTTAATTTTGTTTTTTAATATATTTTAAATTTCCTGTTGTATAGTAAACCTTTTTTTAATTGTGATGCTTCTGACATGAATAAGCAAACATACAAACGTCACACAGCCTTCTTCCCCCTTGCTCCACATAACACTGTTGTGTGGCCATGGACTTGCATTTTTAGGAGGAAAGAAACATGTAAAATCAGAGAAAGTTAAGGAGCAAGCAAAGTAAGAACACAATGACAAAGGAAAATTTGGGAAAGAAGGTTAAGAAAGGTTAAGGATACCAAAAGAGGACAGGATGCATTTGCTAAATAACTTTATGACACTAGTCCACAAGTTGCGTCGATCATTGTGAATAGAAAGACAGGAAACATCATCATATATATATAGAAAAAAAAATTGGTAAACAATGGCCGCATATTCTCCAATAAATGGCAGATTCCAGTTACAGAGCAGTGTTTCTCAACCTCAGTCATTTTAAAACGGGTGGACTTCAACTCCCAGAACTCCCCAGCCAGCCTGCTCGAGCATTCTGGGAGTTGAAGTCCACGTTTTAAAATGACTGAGGTTGAGAAATGTTGCTCCAGACCATCCTTCCTAACCTCTGCGCCCTCAAGAGAGTAACTCACCAACTTGGAAAAAGGGGGCCACATTAGAAAAAACAATTTGAGATAACAAAGAGTTTTAAATGAGGTAGTATCCCCCCTTTCCCAAAATAAGACCAGACAGTTCCAAGCTGCGAAGAAAACACTGCTCCGCACCCTCTAAGATTCATCAATTAGATGTTTACATTTCAAAGGATGGCCAAGGATTCATGTGTGTGTGTGTGTGTGTGTGTGTGTGTCTAATCTGGCCTCCTTCATTTCATGGAGAAGCTGCAAGAGAAAAAGAAATAAATTCACAGAGGATTGCTTCTGAATTGCTAGATCGGAGTGAAGCACTCAACTGTACGATGTGGAAGGTGAACCAAGATTGATTTGGTTAACCTTATCTGGCCCACAATCAAACCCAACATCTCCTGGGAAAGACTATGATTTGGTCTTGGAGGAGAGGCGGGTCTTCCATGTAAAATAGGACCTCCACGTTGCATGTCTTAGCACCACCACCTTTGATTTGGCTACCGTGTTGGGATGTAGATGGTGGCAACCTCAAGAAAAGCTGACCGTTGTGTTAAGGGAGTCAGGAACTACCATGGGAAGCGTAGAGAGTGATGACCCACAACATCCAAGATACTTGATACAACAACCTCTCATTTTAGCTCTTTGCTTTGAAGGGTTCTGACGTTCTGAGAACAGCCTCTAAGGTTCAAGCTTCAACAACCTCCGGCTTTCAAAGGCTTAAGAAACCTAAGTGGTTCTTCTCTTCTTCACTGTATGGTGTTACATTCTTCCGCTTGGCTTGTCTCCTGCTCGACCGGCTGTTGGCAGAATGTAAACAAGATTCTGAGCGCGAAGGCAGCTGTAGGATTTTATCCTTCAACAGCCTCAAGGGTTGCCCCAAGCTGGCTTTGAGAAATGTGCCGTCAGTGGGAGGGCTGGTACTGTTGACAGAGGCATAGCCTGAGCTGGCTTCCCCAGGAGATGCTTGGGTGATGGTGAACCCACTCTCTTCATTGGGATGGTCATAATCCTTGAAGATGTACCGACATCCTCCTTGGGGAAGGCTCTCATCGTCGCTGGATTCTTGGCAACAGCAAGGCTTCTTCAGGTCCTGAGGCGGGAGAGTTCCATCCAGAATTCCAGGAGGAGCTGTAACTATACCACAGGGAAACAGAAGAAAACCTTTCAAACAGAAGAAGAAAACTCTTAAAATAAGATGGTCAGTGTTCTGACCCAGCCTTCACAAGTCCCACTCTACAGCCTACTCATCAGGAGAAATCCCTTTTTATTTAGAAAGGCAGGAATACACGGCATTCACGGACAAAGCTCCAGGTCACACATCCTTAGGTGATTTGCAAGCCATAGCAGTCTCTGAGTTTTCTGCAGGGAGCATCAATGAACACTTCATGTCAACTCGTAAAGCATTCCTATGTCTGTTTTCAAGTTGCCATGAGCAGGGGTGGGGGAAAAAAAACTGAAGGAGCAGTATGGCAATTAAAACCAGAAGTACATTCCATGCTTATCTGACAAAAATTGTAGCCTAGGCGACCGGATCTTCTGCCCTTGAAAATCCTTCACTGGAGAATGTGATTGATGACACCCACCCTGTGTGCTTCTTTGGAGAATCTGATTTTTTGACACATCCAGGGGGGAGGGGGGAACAGGGTCACAAGTGACTGTAAATTACATGTGGCAGAGTTGGCTTCATATGGGTCAATGCTGACATGTTGCTCCTAATAAATCTTTTGGATTCTTTTGAAGCTTGGCTCGATACTTCAATCCCAACACCAAGATTCCTGACCAACCCAAGTGGGAAATCCAGACAAGGAATCTGCCGGAGGGAATTCTTCCGGAACATAAATGGTTATCTCCAACAACTGCGTCTCCCACATCCCTCCTCCATATCCATATCCCAGCCAGGGAGGGACTTAAGTCTCCTTCTTTTCCTGGTAGCTGGCCCTCAGTCCTACATTGCTCTCCTTTCTGCACTTCTCTGCACATACACGCATCTGGAACAGGCCCCAGCTATTCGTCCCCCTCACTCAGCTCAGGCCTTGAAAACAGCTGTCTCTCCGCCTAAACACGAGGAGGTGGGCCCTGCTCTGCATCTGGCTCTGAGACCTCCTGCTCCTCAGAGCCTTCCGCAGGCCCCAATGGCAACCTAGACACCCCCTCCATCTCCTCTGACTCAACTATCAGTGAACCACAACCATCATTATCGGATCTAGAAGACCAGGTCTACACGTGAAGGTCCAATTACACTGATTTATTGCTCTTCATGCCTATGCAAAGGAATCTTCTCAATGAACGATTAGCATCTGAATGGAGTTAAGATAAGGGCCAATGGCACTCAAGGAGATTTGGATTTAGTTCACTTGTGGCTATGTAAAGATTCGAGGCTGAACCCCTTTTTGACTCCACCTCCAGGTTCTGCTACTTTTCCTGCTCCAGTCAAACACATGCTGAGGAATTCAAAATTAGGCAGGGCAATTTGCTTTTGTGCTCTAGAACTAGCCAAGTGGACTTCCTTGTAATGAACCAACAACAAAATTCAGCAAAGGTTTACTTCCCTATTTTGTTAGATAGTCCTTTACTTACAAGCATTCATTTAGCTATCGTTCAAAGTTACCACAGCACTGGTCTGCATTTATTATTAAGTGCATGGGCTAGTTGTCACTTTGGTGTTATAATTACGAATGATGGCTAAACGAAGGATTATTGAGAACTACTGGCAATAGGCAGCCCGTAAGTACGAGTTCTGACATAAGTAGAAATTTGAATTGAAGATGGAATTGTTCTTAATCTAGAGACAGCTGTTTCTAAGCTGCATAATGAAATTAAAATCCAGACACAGAAGAGCAAGACCAACAGACATCCTGAAACTTGCATTTTTTTTTTTTTTTTACAATGGAGATAACATTCGAGAGAAACAGGGACCTTACCATCTCCCTCCTTCTCGCCTTCACTTTCTTGATCTCCTTCATATCCTGAACAAGCATCCAAGCTCCAATCCAGAAAATTATCCAGAAGACTTTCTTCCTGAGTGGACAATTCAGCCGTGGGAGTGGTGACAAAGCTACCCCGGTCCTCCTGGATGCTGTCTTCCCTTCTCCTGTGAAGGAAACACCACCATGAATGACTCTCTTTGTCAGAAGACCTGAGCCAAGGATGAGATTCTACATTTCCAGATATAGGCCAAGGGTAGTTGAGGCCTAGTGCTTGTAGGCACACATGAGAACACTCAAGATGGCCATTGCAATCAGATCATGCAAAGGTATGTATAAAGGAGGTGAGGCTTGCATAGCATGACTGCAGCTCCATCGTGATTTATTTTTATGTCCACCCCATCCTGTGACCTGGAATATAACCTGTTTTGTTTTTTTAACAATCTAGGGGCTATAGCAAGGTCTTCAAACTTGACAGCTTTAAGACTTGTGGACTTCAACTCCCAGAATTCCTCCTCCAGTCATGTTATCATAGGAATTCTGAGAGTTGAAGTCCACAAGTCTTAAACTTGCCAAGTTTGAAGACCCTTGGGCTATAGCAATAGCACTTGTATACTGCTTCACAGCCCTCTCTAAGTGGTTTACAGAGTTCAGCCTCTTTCCCCCAACAATCTGGGTCCTCAGAAATCTGGGTCCCCCAACAATCTGAGGTTTACCAACCTCAGAAAGATGGAAGGCTGAGTCAACCTTGAGTTTAACGAGATTTGAACTGCCCAATTGCAAGCAGCAGACAGAAGTAGCCTGTAGTACTGCACTCTAACCACTGCGCCACCACAGCTCATGTAGGTACTAATCCCACTGGAGGAACAAGTTCAACTTTTTCACCTCTTTCCAAAAGATCGCGGGGAAATAAGAGGCTTAATCCAGCTCTTGGTTTATGGATTGGTTCATTTCCCATCCTGTTTTTTGGATGGGAATATGATGGCGTATGCCAGGCTCTCTCTTATCCCCCCCCCACCCCACAACCCCCCCACCCCAACCCCATGAGATGGATTCCAAGGGTCTTCAATGGAATTTGATTTGGCTGCTGCCTCCCTTCCAATCCAGATTTCATCACTCTCTGCTCCTGGTTCAGGAGCTTCATCATTGCATCAACTTGGAATTTTGGAGTGAGGTGGAGGGACTGGCTTCAAATCCTTCAGGGACTTTTCCTGGCTGAGACAAGGACTTGAACCCAGCTCTTTCCAATCCTAGCCCAGCCTCTTCAGTCTTGGGCTGTAAGCCCCTCTTCCCAGTCTTGGGCTGTATAGTCTATAGACTCTATACAGCCTTGGGCTGTAGGCCCCTCATAGCTAAACCAGATAGGAATCACAATGAGATGAGTCATTTCTACTGTCTTAAAGCTACATTGCAAACCTGAGAGTACAATTCAACCTCCCCGCTTTACGGCCTGAGAAAGTAAAGATATTCCTTCACTTCTTTCTCGTCCATTATGGAGCTGTGGGCTCTGCTGTCTCTTATCTGACTGTTCCCTTGGTTGCGTCTCTTTACCCCGTCTACCAAGGTCTTTTCCACATGCCATTACTTGGGCTGAGAAAGAGAGGCGGATCCAAAGTCCTCTAATTCCATGGCTGATGGGAGATTAGTGCTTGGGTCTCCCTAGCTCAACATCTTCTCACCCTACCACAATAGTTCTTTTGCTTCCAATTTAATGCTGAAAGTCTCCTTCCTTCCCCTCTCTCTCTCTCCTTTATTTCTTCTTTCCTTCTTTTTGTCTCTCCCTTTTTCTCTCTTTCTCTTCCTCCTTTCTTCTTTTTCTTTCCTTCATTTCTCTTTCTCTCTCTCTTTCCCTTCCTTCTCACCCATCTCACCACAAGGCAACTCTGGGTGGCTTACAATGTTACAAAGAATAAAACAATATGACGTGTGTGTGTGTGTGTGTGTATATACATATATATGCAGATCTCGGCATGTTCGGGTCTTTTCCCATGTAAGATTGAGAGCATCTTGGCAACGTTTTGACGAGGTCCCACTCGCCATCTTCAGGCTGGTGCTTTCGGCTTCATGCTTGTGCGAGCAAAGTGTGATCGGAGCTGCCGTCTAGTCCCATACATATTGGTGGGGAGGTTGGCTGTGTTGTCATTTCAATTCCATGAACCAATCAAGAAATGACAACACAGCCAACCTCCCCACCAATATGTATAGGGAGACGGCAGCTCCGATCACACTTTGCTCGCACAAGCACGAAGCCGAAAGCACCAACCTGAAGATGGCGAGTGGGACCTCGTCAAAACGTTGCCAAGATGTTCTCAACATTACACGGGAAAAGACCCGAACACGCCAAGACCTAAATACCTGTACCTGTGAAAATCTACGAAAACATATACATACATACATATGTAGAGAGGGAGGGAAGGAGGGAGAGAAAGAGAGAGGGAATAAAACACTATAAAAATACAATTTATCTGCAATTATCTTAATCAGCCTGAGCTGCAAAGAACTGCCTGTGCTTTTCCCCATCATAAAAGCAGCAGCACAATTACTGAGAAGGGAGATTGGGATGAACGAACAGCTGCCTGTTCACATACAAAGAGTTTTTATGCTTTGTCTTGCAATAGAATTGAAGATGATTTCATTCGCATTGTGCAGAGGAAAACAGCCAAGTCAGATCTGAAATGGAAATCCAGGTGTCAGAGACACCTGGAAGGAATCCCTGCAATATGCCACTGTAAGCTTTGGGAAACATGCTAAGGGAAAGGGAAACCATGAGGTCACCTAGACATTTCCCCAACCGTATCATCTCTCTCCCCATTGGCCACACGGAGTAGGTTTTCCCTTGAGAAGGCGAGCAATCTTGAATTACAGCAAAAAATGCTTGTAAAAAAAGCAGAACTTAGAATCCCATTATTACACAGAGATGGAAATCAAAAGTTCGACTGGTTTTGGGGCCTGCAAAGTCAAGAAATCTTGCAAATGCTACCCTTTCTTCCTTCTACGAAAAGCTTGGAGATGTCAATGAATGTTCCACCCATTGACTTCTGCTGTCCTCAAAGCCATTCCGCATTTTTTTAAAGCAATAGAACCCGTGTCCCTTAGGTGCTTTTTCAAGAGGCACCTTTGGGGCGACCATGACCTGGATGCCTGAGAATTTCTATAGACAACAGAAGCTGTGTGTCAACTCAAAAATATTTCTCTGGTCTTTTAGAGTTGACAGCAGAAAGGGAATGGGAGAAATAGTGCATTCCTTAAATGCTTCATCGATAAGTTTTGGCAACCAAAGCTTCTGGCACGCAAGTTTATTAATGGAGAGCATGATTGATGACTCTTGGCTATGGATGTGTCCCATTGGAGAATATACATCCAGGTGGGGGGAAGACCACGATCAAGGGTGAAATGAATGATGTGTCTCAGAGTTGGCTGCACCCAGGAAACGCTGACATGTTCATTCCTAATAAATTATTATTTTTTTTAGCTCTGAGAGATGTGGCTAGAGACTCATGATTTGAATGGGGGTGGATTATCGGAACCCTGACACTGGTTTTCCTACAGTCCAACCTTTCTTCTCCTTGGAGACTTCCTAAGGACCACCAGCTTGGCCCAAAGCAACCATTCCCATTTGGAGTTGGGAGATCATAATCCTCCTTTTCCCTGCAGGGGTCCCTCTCCTGCCAATTCAACTGGAACCCAAGTATCGAACTTGCCTTTTCGAACGTTTTCCGGATGGGGAAGTGAGGAAGGTCTCCACCGCGTTCACGTACGAAGATCCAGGCTCCGGGTCTTCCTGTTTCACTCCTAGCAGGGAGCAGAGCTGGCTGTAGCTCATCACCTAGAGTAACAGGTCAACTGAGGTGGGATACTGCATTCATCCTGGCATCCAAGCTGCTCACTGCCAAATATTTGGCTGTTTCTTCTAACAACCAACTCAAACCCCCCCCCCCCACTTGATTCTTCAACTGCTCCGTTAGTTAGATGCGAAGAACCAGGATCACACTTTATCTTGCAATTCAGATTTATTGCTCAAGCCTGTAGCCAAGAGTCTAGTCCCATGATGCTGAACCTGTGACTGCTGGACTAATTACCTCATTTTGCCTTGACTGGACTTATATTTAAAGTTTTTGTTGACCACATTTTGGATTTGATTCTGTGCAGCCAAAGGCTGTTCCTGGGAGTTTTTCTCCAGCCCAGAAGGTAACCAGGGCATTGGGGGCAAAGTTGGAGCTAATAAAGGGACTCCTACTGATTTTTGAACTGTATTGCCTTTGTGCCATGCCCCTTTGGGTCATCACATATATTAAGATGACAATCTTTTAAGAAATGTTTAAAACAGTGGAAAAAACAAATCTCTACTTGATTCTTTATTTAGCCTACCTCTTCTTTTCCAATTTCTTCGTAGCGCTTATCCTCAAATCGTTGCTTCACAGCAATCAGGGAAACCTGCCTATAATCTTTGGGAGCATCTTCATGGAAGCTAGGAAGAAAAAAAAAATCAGGGAACCATCTCCATGAATCTCCAAAACAGCCATGGGTACCAGAATACCTTAATTTTCTCTGGCCTGGAATCTAGCTAAGACTGGCGACAGCTTCCCCTGTTCCCAAGTAATGGGGTGATCATTTTCTGCCCAATACGGTCCCCTTTGTGGTTCTACCAGCAGGAGGAACCCACATCAAGATCAGCTATTATATTTGGGTATATTTGATCATTCATGTATGAACTGGAGCTAGAATTGTGTTTGCTCAAAATTGGAAAAGCGAAGAGATTCCTACTGAGGAAAATGTGATTAGAAAAACATTAGAATGTACAGAAATGAATATTTAACACTTGCATTTAAAAAGGAGCAAACTGAACATTGTAAGACATGGGAACTATTTTATCGATGGCTAGAGAAAAAAATATGAAAGCCAGAAATAGCTAATAGATTAATGGAATATAGAAAATAGGTGTCAGCTCATAAAATATTTCTGTGGTCCTTTTAGAGTTGCCAAAAGAAAGGGAGAGGGGGAAAGGGGTTTGAAAGAGCAGTGTGGCAGCTTTGAAATTGAAAGTGCATTCCATAAATAGTTTTTCAAAAACAGTAACTAGGTGACCGAAGTTTCTGCCACACAAAATTCTAACTGGAGAGCATGATTGGTGACTCTTGGCTATGGATGTGTCCCATTGGAGAATATGAATTATGACACACCCAGCGGGTGGGGGAAAACCAGGGTCAAGGGTGACAATGAATGATGTGCCTCAGAGTCGGCTACACCCAGGCCGTGCTGGCATGTTTACTCCCAATAAATCTTCTTTAAGCCTTTGGAAATCTGGCTAGAGACTCATGATTTAAATTGGGGTAACTGTCGGAGCCCTGACAATAGGTTCATAGAATGAAACTTGTTAAGAAGAGGAGTGTTATAGTAATAGAGATATTATGTATATTGAAAGAGGAAAATATGTTCTTATTTTTGGATATCGCTTCTAGAATTTGTGCTTGTGCAAAAAAAAAATTGAAACTCTGATTTTGGTTTTGTTGATTAGAAAGATTTGGTGTTATAGAAATGGCTACTTATGTATTAAATGTGTAAAAGCAAAAAGTTGTGGTTGGAGTGTGTATCTTATACTGTGCTAGGAAGGGTTGGAAGTCAGTGCCCCCATTTTCTTTCTTTTTCTCTTCCTCCTTGTATTTCGAAGGCTTACCATTTCTTGTGGAGACTCAGCACACAGGGAACTAGTTCTTCTAGAGAAAATCCTGTATTTTCCGACAACTGGCTAGTCCAAGGATGAGCTGGAGGGAAGACAAATGAAAAAAAGAAACCATATCAATATTGCTAATTTTTTAAAAAATATTCTGTACAACTTAAGCTTAACTTTTATCTCGACTCAGGAATATAAGCAGCCCTCAACTTGTGACCACAATTGAGCTCCACATTTTTGCCGCTAAGCAAGGCAGCCCTAAAGTGTACTGTGCTCCATTTTACAACCTCTTGTCAAGGTTGTGAAGCTAAGTGGCTTGCGGGGTTGTTAAAACGAATCTGGCTTCCCCCATTGAAAGTCAGGAGAACTCCAAAGGTGATGTCATAACCCCGGGACAATGCAACCGTCATAAACATAAGTCAGTTGCCAGCTTTGTTCAAATTGGAACTCACCTTGTCTGTGCAACACTTTTGCTAACAACAAGGCTGCTGCAGATAAACGGGCTGGGGAGTAGCAGCAAAGGCCTGTGTTTAGCAGGGAAAGTTCACAGATAAAGCTGTACAGGGATGCTGTCCTTCTCTCCAGCGAGACGACATTCAGTAGCACTTCCTTATAGTCAACAATAGTAGGAATCTGTGTGTGGGGTTTTTTTTTACATATAAAAGAAAAAGAAAACAGGAAGTCAAACATGTTCAAATGATGTCTTCTGAGGCTTAGCTGTTATATTTATTTTAAATGTTTAAATATATTTGGTTCTTTTTAAGACTTCCAGTCCCTACCAGCTCCTTAAATTTCTAGCCCACTGTTGTGCAATATGTTTCAAAGTCAAAACGCATGAACACCAGTTTCTGGTTGCTTCTGGTTTGTGGTTGCTTCTGTGGTTGCTTATTTGTCCCAAAGGAGCTTTTTTCCAGAGGCAACTGGACTTTCTGATTTTTTCCTTGAAGACGTGAGAAGTGAAATGTCAAGAAAAAAACAAAGTCCAGTTGCCTCTTGAAAAAAAGCTCCTTTGGGAAAATCATGGCCTGGATGATTGAGAATCTCCATAGTTTCTTCTAAATCAAACAACTACAGGAAGGAAGGAAAGAAGGAAGGAAGGAGAAGAATAGAGGAAGGAAGGGAGGGAGGGAGGAAGGAGATGAATAGAAGAAGGAGGGAAGGGAGGGATAGAAGGAGGACATGGATAGAAGGAAGGAGATGAATAGAGGAAGGAAGGAAGGGATAGAAGCAAATTAATAGAAGAAGAGATGGAGGAAGGAGGGGAGAAAGACACAGATGGAAGGAGAGGAATAGAGGGAGGGAGGGAGGAAAGAAGGGAGGGAGGGAGGGATAGAAGGACATGGATAGAAGGAAAGAATGAATAGAGGATGGAAGGGAGGAGGAAAACATAAGGTTTAAATTTTTAATCTAGCTGAGAAAGTCACAGCAGAATCAAGCAGCGGTGGGAAAATTCAAAGGAATGGGATTTGTTCAATATTTTTTCATGCAGCAATAAAGTGATCACATTCATTGTCCAAAATATGCTCCAAGCACATCACTTCTAACACTGCTATCAGGAACAATTGAACAGATAGCCCTCAACTTAGAATCCCAATGTTAAAGGCCAAGTCCATCCTCTCCATACAAGTTTACCTTTATCCTGCCTTCCAGGGCAGAGATGACTTCCCCCATCATCCTCACAAGGTCTTCGTACTTGTACGTGTTGTCTGTTAACCAAACTGCTTCGCGAATCGTCAGAATCTCTTTGCTCACAAAGCTGCAACGCAAGAGAGATTTGCATGAAAAGGCCAAATCATGGGAGAAACAGCGGAGGCCCCGTTTCTTACTACTATCCCCCTTCCAGAAGCAGCTAAATCACCAAGGCTTAGTGTGATTGTTGTAAAGGGCAGAAGCTGAGAGGAATTAAAAAAAAAAAAAATCTCAGCAAAACTAACTCCAGGGTATGTGCTCAAGCTCAAGCAGCATTTGACAGGACCTCAAAGCGTGCCTGAATTTGCAGCAAAACACAGCAATTATCTTTTGGATACCTCCTGTCAGCCTTGCAGGCTAAATCAGATATGAATCACAAGCAAATGAGTTTATTCTACTTTATTGCAAAACTAACATGGATAAAGGAAAAGGTTTCCCTCGCACATCCGTGCTAGTCGTTTCCGGCTTTAGGGGGTGGTGCTCATCTCCATTACAAAGCCAAAGAGCCAGCACTGTCCAAAGACATCTCCTTGGTCAGGTGGCCGGCATGGTTAAATGCCGAAGGTGCACAGAACGCTGTTACTTTCCCACCAAGGGGGTCCCTATTTTTCTACTTGCATTTTTACGAGCTTTCGAACTGCTAGGTTGACAGAAGCTGGGACAAGTAACGGGAGCTCACTCCGTTACGCAGTGCTAGGGATTCGAACCGCCGAACTGCAGGCCTTTCTGATCGACAAGCTCAGCATTTAGGCCACTGAGTCCCTAACATAGGACTCATAAGATAGGACCTTGCAAGTCTTAAAGTATAATCCTCCCATCTCCTTTGAAGCCCAAGAAACTAGGGAGGGTGTCTTCTGAGTTCTTACCTCAGCCATCATGCAATTGTGGGTTAGGTTGTCTCTTATCTAACTATTCTCTTGGCAGCATCTTTTTCCAGTCCCCCAAGGTCTTTCACATGTACCATCTTGTCCCAAAGGTGCTTGTTCCAAAAGGCAACGGGATTTTCTTGGCTTTTTCTTTGAAAATGTTTTGCTTCTCATCCAAGAAGCTTCTTCAAAAAAGTTCTGAAGAAGCTTCTTAGATGAGAAGTGAAAACACGGAAACACCTCCAGAAATTGTGAGCGCTCTTATCACTGGATGTTTTTAAGAAGAGTCTCAACAGTCATTAATCTAAAATGGTACAGGATAGGTTCTCCTGCTTGAGCAAAGGGCTGGACTATAAGACCTCCAATGTCCCTTCCCGCTTATTCTATTCTAAATTCTCCAGTTGCTTTTTGGAAAAAGCACCTTTAGGATAACCTTGAGACCACTACATCTCCTCTCCATCTGTATTACATAATGAATGTAAATCACATGATGAAATGTATTTATGATGACTATGATCATCACTTATGTCTTTTACATACAGAGAGCTTATGCATCAAGACAAATTCCTTGTGTGTCCAATCACACTTGGCCAATAAAGAATTCTATTCTATTCTATTCCGTATTCTACTCTACTCTACAGTCTATTCTACTCCGTATTTTATTCTATTCTATTCTATTCTATTCCATTCCACTCTGTATTCTACTCTACTCTACTCTGTTTTCTATTCTATTCCATATTTTACTCTACTGCATTCTGTATTCTATTCTATTCTATTCTATTCTATATTCTATTCTACTCTCTGCTCTGTGCAGCAAAATACCGAGGCTCTAGCACCATAGCATTCAGAAACCGTTGCAATCCCCCTTAAACAAGAATTGGTAAAACCAGACCAAGCCACCCCCAGCACCTCCAAGAGCTACAGGGCTTACCGGGTACAAATAACCATGCATGCAATTCCTAAAAGCTGCAGCCGAGCCCGGGGCACAGGCCTCAGTTTCAAGTACCGATCCACGCAGCCAATGGTCATGTGAAGGCAGAGGCTAGAGAAATCTTTCATGGTGGCAACTTCTACCAGCCAATCAACCAAAATGTATCTAAAAGAATAAAACAAAATAAAATAAAAGCAATTAGAAATTCATCTTTGCTGTCAGATGAATATCAGTTATCCCACAATGCTTCTTTCATCAGTCATTCTCCTTTTTCAAAAAAATGTATATTTTAAAGATTTCTTCCAAAGTAAATAAACAGAATTTTAAAAACAAAGAAATAGGAATGACTGAAGAAACTAAAATTAGCTACTTGTCACCTTCTTTTTAATAGATGCTGAGAAATTCATTGTTGTCAGTAGCTAAACAAATGGTTGTAACCGAGGTCTACCTGTATGGCACTTGCACATAATGATTTTTTAAAAATCCACATTAACTTTGTTGTGTCATCAAACTCTAAACCATTTCCCTAAAAAAATCAGTTTTAGCAAAACCAATTTGACACTTGAAACATTTCACCATTTAGCAATGGAGTGCAAGACCATTTCTTGCAAGTTTTTAGCACGATGAGTGGCCACATGGTGTTTGAGGATGCTTTAAGGAATACAAATTGAACCCCCCCCCAAGCCACATTCAGCCGAATGTTTTTTAAAAACTGACAGAAGCCGGGTGAGGTTGCTAAATTTTGTGACATCTCAAACCTTTCAAAACCTACTTTTGAGCTCCAGACTGTTTCAGGAGCAACTTGTAACCCAGCAGCAATTAATAAATGGTGTTTTCCTGCCCCCCGATGAGAGATTAAAATTCCAAGTTAAAAAACAACTTCGTTTTGTAAAGTGGTTTTATTCCTGCTGGCCCAGCTAATTAAGCTGCTCAGGGTCACTCGGTGGTGAGATGGATGGCATATAAATTGAATAAATAAATGACAAAAACAGTAGGATGGACATCTTTACCTCATTGTCTCATTCATGCCCTTCTGGACGGTGAAAATGCTCTGCTTGCTCAGAGGAACCGAGGCGTGGAAAAACTGGGAGACCGCCTCGATGGACATCTTGCTTTCCAGCCCCAGTTGGTTTCTGTTCCCGCAAGCTTTGGCAAGAGTGATCTGCACAAGGTAGAAAAGCAACTCAAGTTAAGACAACGGCGCTCAGCCTGAAGGGAATCAACCCTGCAGGACAGAACCTGAAGCTCAAATACTTCAGCCACCTAATGAGAAGAGAGGGCTCCTTGGCAAAGACCCTGACATTGGGAAAGATGGAAGGAGGAAGGGAGAAGGGGATGGCAGAGGATGAGATGGTGAGATGATGTCCTTGACGCAAGGAACGTGAATTTGGGCAAACTCCACTGAGACAGTGGAAGCCCTGGCATGCTATGGTCCATGCAGTTGTGAAGAGTAGGCACAACTTAACAACCAAACAACAATACAAAGCTCAGCTTGTGATGGGCAACAAAGGAAAGACCAACTGTTCAGTTAGATTTTTTTCCCCTAAGGATGCCAAGATTTCAAGGAATATTCAAATTAGTTGCTTTTAAAAAGAGCCAAAGTGGCATAGTGGTTAGAATGCTGTATTGCGGGTTGACTCTACAGTTCGATCCTGACCATCTCAAGGTTGACTCAGTGTTCCCTCCTTCCAAGGTGGGTAAAACAAGGAGCCAGATTGTTGGGGGGCAAGAGGCTGACTCTGTAAACCACTTAGAGAAGGGTGGAAAGCACTGTGAAGCAGGATATAAGTCTATTGCTATTCGGTGACTGAACCCTCAACACTGGGGAGTGGGGGAGATTTGGAGATGACATCACTGTCTGGCACCCAGTTGCAGCTGTTGGGGGCCAAGTTCCAAGCAGTGCAACTGTGTTTTGGCTCTTCTCTCAGTGGCAGGCTCACCAGTGAGCAAGATACTTCCTTTCTTGGGAAATCCAACCTGGCCATGCCAGATTTGCCTACCGCTGTCAAATTGTTAACCACCTGGGTTGTCTGCCGCTTAGCTTTGCCAAGGGACCTTTTACAACTGGACAGAGAGGTGCCGATGAAGGCTGGCTGCAGCAGGGACCAAGCCAAGCCAAGGGCTTGTGATTCCTGTTCATTGACTAGGTCCATCAACCTTTGTGGATCAAAAAGCTGTTAGCTATAAGGGTAGGAAAAGATTTCTGGTCTGGGAATGGCACTGAGTATACATGCAGAGCGTTGCAGTTTAGAAGAAACCCAGGAAGGTACAGAAGCATGCAAAATCCATCCATCCAAATTGCAATAGTATGTGAGAATGGCCTTGATCAAGGGTTTTCAAACTTGGCAAGTTTAAGACTTGGGGACTTCAACTCCCAGAATTCCTGAACTAACATGACTGGAGAAGGAATTCTGGAAGTTGAAGTCCACAAGTCTTAAAGTTGTCAAGTTGGAAGACCCCTGGCCTTGGTAGAAAAGAGCTGCTGCCTAGAGATTGATAGAGGGGAGCCGCAGTGACTTAACACGCAGAGAATGAAATTTAAGGAGCAACCACCCTAATGGATCAGGCTGCTAAAAGGTGATGGTGGGAAATTGGTACCTTCGGACATGCAAGATTAATGTCAGCCTTGCCAGTTAAACCAGATAAGGTAATTCTACTTAACTGTAAAGCTACATGAACAGAATCTTGCAAGTCTGAAAATACAAAATTCCCACCATCACTTTTAACAGCTTAGACTTCCCAAGTTTTTTTTCCTCCACCCATGGGGTGACTGAGGGCTCCTAGGCAACTTCTCTTTCCCTCATCCCTCAGTCACGTTCAACCATTCGAGCAATTAGGTCAGGTCCTTCCTAAGTTACTTCCTCTACCTAAAACCATTGGGGGGGGGGAGGCTCCTGCCTCTTTTCTCTGGTTGTTTCATGGACAGCCTCTCTCCTCTTCATCCCCTGAAGCCATGCTCATACCTTTACAAAGTGGAAAACTTTGGATCCAGGAGCTATGACCATACCTGAGCTTCCCAAGACCCTTTGGCTGCGTAGTCCCTAAGTTGTCTGAGGCTCTGAAGGTATCGACCAGGATCTAACATCTGTAAGAAAGGAAGGAAGTCATCACACCTTCTATCCTCACAGGTGGCCAAGGAACTCTTCCCAGAAGCCCCTTCCCGTTGCAGTCTCTTACACCAAAACTTGTGAACTCACAGCAATTTTTTTATTATTTTCCCACAAGAGGTAAGAGCTGTGCAAGCAGCCTTGCTTTGAGGAGTCATCAAACATCTCCAAGGCTTCTTTCCTCTTCTCTTCATCCTAATAAAAGAAAGAGGGAACATGGGGAAACAATGCAATCCTCTTTTAACAGTCCTGGATGCAGAAGTGTCAGCAGTCCTGGATTTTATTTTGTTTTAAATTTCAAGGTATATATATAGCTGCCAAGTTCATATAGGGAAAGGTAAAGGTTCCTTTCACACATATGTGCTAATAGTTTCCAGCTCTAGGGGAGGGTGCTCATCTCTGTTACAAAGCCGAAGAGCTTTGTCCAAAGACGTCTCCATGGTCATGTGGCCGGCAGGACTAAATGCCGAAGGCGCACGGAAGGCTGTTCCCTTCCCACCAAAGGGGTCCCTATTTTTCTGCTTGCATTTTTAACATGCTTTCGAACTGCTAGGTTGGCAAAAGCTGGGACAAGTGACGGGAGCTCACCCCGTTGTGCGGCGCTAGGGACTCGAACCGCCGACCTTTCTGATCGACAAGCTCAGCGTCTTAGCCACTGAGCACCATGTGACCATTAAACCCAAAAAATAAAAACACCACAGCAACTCAGCATCATAAAACAGTCACAATCTGTCTGACAGATCTGATTGTAGGAGCCTGACACATTCTGGTCCCCTTTGATTAAACAATGTCATCTATAGGGATCTTGGGAACAGGAATATAGGATATTATGAAGCTGAAAACATAACCTCTTTTATCTTCCCCAGCCCACCCAGCAGAGTGTAGAGTTTGGAGCGGAAGGGATTACAAGAGAGTAAGCAGGCACACAAAGGGGGATGTTTTGCATAGTGTGTTCACAGCTGCTGGTGCTAGCACATTCCTTTGGATGTGTATTCCTCACTGTGTGCCTGCTTACTTTCTTGTAATCCCTTCCTCTCCAATGAATGTAAATAGAGATTAACTCTCCTGTTAATTATCCCCGTGCTGGAGTATGCATTTGAAAGGTGAGGGGAGTAAGAAAAACAAAAGCTGTCACATTCATGTGATTTTCCACTTAGCAACTGCTTCGCACAACGGCCAAATTTGCTGCCCAATGATGGTTGCTTTCAAGAGGCAACTTGTGTCGTTAGTATTATTCAGAGCATCAAAATTCAAAAGATACTTCCAACACATGTTGACGGAGTGGACAATAAAATGGTCCTTACCTCAAAAAGACTCAAAACTTTTGCCAAACAGTACAAAATCGATCCTCGAGTCTACAGAAAGATCAAAGTGGAATGGGTGGGTGAAGTACACGTTTCGTATAAAGAGAAACTAGAAATCAACATTTTCAGAATTGTCTTATGCTTTTTTTCTTTTGAACTTGCAAAGATAGGTTCTTTTTCATTACTATTGCAAATTAATCTGAGAACCGTCACGTAAATGAACCGGTCCATTATAGTTCAATATATATGTTGCCACTGCTCAGGGACCTGAAAAATTTAAAAATCCTGATTATTGCAGAGACTGGTTGAGTCAGGGGCAGGAGTCAAATGGGGACTAAGGCTGGAATCCCTATGTGGGCACAAAAGAGTGAAACCTGACTCCCCTTGAATGCTGCTGAACCTTATCTAGTCTTGCCTGGTCAGTCTGAGAAGATTCCTGTTTATAGACTTAAGCAATAAACCAGCTAATTGAACTCTTCATGGTTGTTTGCACCTGACACTGATTTAGATTATGGTTTTATCCGCTTTAGAATATATACTCATAGCTCCTTTGGCATAGCAAAAATCTATCGGTCCATCATCATCCTCTTTTAATGACCCTATAAATCCCTTGTGGGGTGAAATCTGGGCAACTGAATGGAGCTGAGTATTTACTGGCCAAATGCCCTTCCTGTCACCAATGCGGAGTTTTGTCAGCAGATATTCATTCTCAGTGTGCCCAGAGAGAGAAATATCTGCCTCTGCCTAGGATCGAATTCACAGCCTCCTGATTGTGAGGCAAGAACTCCATGTCTAGGCCACCACACCACTCAAAAAATCTATCAGTCTATCTCCTGAAATAAGTAAGGACTAGAAAATTAAAGCAAGTCAAAGATTTTTTCAAGATTTGCACTGTGTGGCTGGTACATTCATGTTAACTTCCCTGAATGCAAATTACTGCGCCCATTCTGGGCAACCATAATGAGTGTGGTGGCCTAGAGGTGGAGCTCTCACCTCAAAATCAGGAGGCTGCGAGTTCAATCCTAGGTAGAGGCAGATATTTCTCTCTCTGGGCACGTTGAGTATGTCTGCTGAATATAATTCCACATTGGCAACAGGAAGGGCATCCAGCCAGTAAACGCTCAGCTCCATTCAGTTGCCCAGACCCCACCCTGCAAGGGATTATGGGTCATTAAAAGACGATGAATCTGGGCAACCACAGGCTCTGCAAATCAAAGATCGAAAGACACAGGACCAAGATGCTTTACTTTTCGCTGCTGACAGTCCCTTCGGAGGCTCTCGTAGACCACAGCTTTGCAACAGCTCCCGCCCAGAGACCAGGGTGGCCGTATGAACAGCCAGACAAAAGGCACAGTGGAGACGTTCAGGCACTCGGCCAGGCTGAAAAAGTGGGATGCCTTGAGCCCATTCACTTCTGCACGGCCTTCATCGGAAACGGATGCTTAAAAAGAGAGAGAGAGAGAGAAGAGATGATGAACCTTGGAGGCAGGATGAAAATTCAACTACCCGCTAAGTTCCGTGCTCGTGGCTCTGCTGTCGCGTAAGGGGCAAGAGACCCCCATAAAGCAGGGCCCATCTGTGTTTTCTGCCCACCCCAGGAGGTCTGGCAAGGCAGGCGTTCTCCAGGTTTCCTTGGCGAAACAGGAAGAAAGAAAGAAGGAAAGAAAGAGAGATTTGGTGAGAACTACAATGGATGGATGGAAGGAAGGAAAGGATTTGATGAGAACCAGGAAGGGAAAGGAGGAAAAAAAGAAAGATTTGGTGAGAACTATGACAGAAGAAGGGAGGAAAGAAGGATTTGATGAGAACCAGGAAGGGAAGGGAGGAAAAAAGATTTGCTGAGAACCAGGATGGATGGAAGGAAAGAAAAGGGAGGGAGGGAAGAAGGAAAGGAGAAAAGGAAAGACAGAAAGGAGAAAGAAGCAGAAAGGAGGGAAAGCAAGGAAAAGGAAGGAAAGGAGAGGGAGGGAAGGATGGTGATTGAACAGAGGGCTTCTTTTTCAGACATGTACATCTACGTGTCGACTTATTTGACACAGCCAAGGTCCCTGTGTCAAGCAACACTGGGCCTGGCTCAACCTGGCAGGGCCAGAACAACTGTCTCCAAAGTGGGGTGCACACACACTTACGGCCTTCATTGTAGAGGTAGGCTATTCCAAGTTTAACAGCAGCTTCAAAGTTACCCTTTTCTGCAGCCCTGAATAAACAGAGGGGGCGGGAAACCGAAAAGCAGACTCATTACTTGCAGGAATTCAGAGCTCAGAGAAATACAGGGAAGTTGTAAACCAAACCCGGGTTTTATTCTCCCCTTAACTGTCTTAGCATTTGGCAGGTCACCCGACATCCCCTCTCGAAGAGACCATCATCAGAATAGAACAGAATAACAGAGTTGGAAGGGACCTTGGAGGTCTTCTAATCCAACCCCTGTTTAGGCAGGAAACTCTAAAACATTTCAAATAAATGGTTGTCCAATCTCTTCTTTAAAACGTCCAGTGTTGGAGCATTCACAGCTTCTGGAGGCAAGTTGTTCCATTGGTTAATTGTTCTCACTGTCAGGAAGTTTCTCCTTAGTTCTAAGTTGCTTCTCTCCTTGATTAGTTTCCACCCATTGCTTCTTGTCCTGCCTTCAGGTGCTTTGGAGAATCGCTTGACTCCCTCTTCTCTGGGGCAGCCCCTGAGATATTGGAAGATTGCTATCATGTCTCCCTCTAGTCCTTCTTTTCATTAAACTAGACATACCCAGTTCCTGCAACCGTTTTTCCTATGGTTTAGTCTCCAGTTCCCTAATCCCTTGTTGCTTTTCTCTGCACTCTTTCTAGAGTCTCAACTTCTTTCTTTACATCGTGGTGACCAAAACTGAATGCAGAATTCCAAGTGTGGCCTTACCAAGGCATTATAAAGTGGTATTAACACTTCACGTGATCTGGATTTCATCCCTCTGTTTATGCAGGAACCCTGAGAGAATCTCTCAGTTACCCTGGGAGATGGTGAAAATTGGAAAGATTGAAGACTTTTTTGCACTAAAACTCACTGTTCTGTCCACTGTGATAACCTCTACAATCGGTCACTTAATAACTCTTCTTGCATAGCGCAACATAGCTGATGATTGCCCAGGTTCTAAAAAGCTACCTTCCAAGTTAACCTTTTTATTGAGTTGTGAAGGAATATAAAATACAAAATACAAAGTAAATAAGGGAAACAGCAGGGAGGGAAAGGGAAAGGAGAAGTGAGGAAAGAAAACAAAAAAGAAAAAAGAAGCATTGACTAATATAGAATACATGATGAGGAAATTGAATGAGTTTTGAACTTGGGCAAGTTTCAGAATAAACAAACAGAAAACAGCAATGCTGACCAAGAATATGTCTTTCTCAGAATATTGACATATTGAATAAAAAGTCGGGTTTTAGGATTGGTTGAGAAAAAGGTGAAGTATTTAAAAAGTTACCTTTCAAAGATTTTCAAGTTTCTCGGAGACGGCCACTCTTCCTGAAAGCTTGCACAGGCCCAAATGCAGGTGTGGTTATCTATAAGATACTTAAGATGAGAATGCACCTGGAAGAGAGCGAAGAAGCAGACCATAATAGCCAAGGGATCCTCAATTCAGGGCAATTAACATTCAGCCAGGTGGAATACCCTGGAAAACAATTCTGCGAGACTGGAAGGACAAGTTATCCTGTTTGCATCAATGGATAGTTGGCGCAAGCAACCATTTTGGCCTCAATGTAGGACTAACTATTCAGCAAGAACACCTATGTGGAAAGTGCAAAATAAAAACAAACAAGTTTTGGACTTACAGCTCGGAGAGAAAGGATGTCTTCTATTGGAAGACCTTTGAGAACGTGGAAGAGAATATCTTCTGGAAGAGACAGCAGGGTCAGGATACGGGGTCTCTTCTTCACCCTTCTCTTGGAAGGGACCGAGAAGCACCGGGAACATCGGCAGTGTGTAACTGCAAAAAAGCCAGTTGTCAACTCATAAAGTATTTCCCTGGTCTTTTTAGTTGCCAACAGAAAGGGAGGGGGGAGCAGTGCAGCAGCTTGCAAACTGAAAGTGCATTCCATAAATGTTTTCAGAGACAGTAACTAGGTGACTGAAGTTTCTGCCATGCAAAATTCTAACTGGAGAGGATGATTGATGGCTCTTGGCTATGGATGTGTCCCATTGGAGACTATGAATTAGGATACACCCAGGGGGTGGGGAAAACCAGGGTCAAGGGTGAAAACGAATGATGTGTCTCAGAGTTGGCTACACCCAGGCAGTGCCGGACAATTTAACTCCTAATAAGTCCTTTTTAAGTTTTGGAAGTTTGGCTCGAGAGTCATGATTTAAATGGGGGTAACTGCCGGAATCCTGACACCAGTGCCATAAAATGAGAGGAACTATGAAAGAATCAGGGCCATCTACTAAGGTGCAGTTCAGAAGATTCATTGCTCAAGGGCAAAAACAAGAAACTAGTCAAGTGAAGTTTAATATTAAATTGGTATCAGATGAGGGTCAACAGAATTCGGGAGTCGGAACGTTTGTGGCTACATAATGACTCTTGGCTAATGACTTGCTTAACTCCGTCCACAGATCTGCCTGCTCTTCTCCAATAGGAACCGATGTGGAAGCAGTAGAACTCCCAAGTCAAATGACATCGCCAGGTCTTGAGAAACTACACCAATTCCCACAATGGACCTACTCTCATAAAAATCCTGTGCCTGTTTATTTTAAAGAAAGCTCTACAAAATTCAGTGTGACTTTTCTTTTGAGCAAAGATGCAAACGTTTGACCCATTTCTTTGACTGATGGAAACATTAGCATATGTCAGGATTTATAAACCGGGAATCCTATCCTTTCAAATTCTTTCCCTGCTCATGCAGGTAATCAGACGGATCACCTGGATCTCTTAGGCTAGAAGCTATCTAGGAAACCCGACCCACCCTTTGTGAAATGGTCTGTCTTGGAATTTTAGCAAGACTCCAGGAAGCTGCAGGAGACATGGCGATTTCCTAAGACTCCTTAAACCATTGTTGAAAAGCTATTTTTTTTTTGCTAATTATGGAATCTCCCCAGATTGTGCAATAGCAAATTGTTGCTAAAGAGGATTGCCACATTTCAGCTCATTTTAAAATGGGCAAAATTGGCAATTTTATTCATTTGTATTCCTGCCTTTGCTATATTTTTACAATAACTCAAAAGTCAGCAAACATACATAATGGCCCTTCCTCTTCCTATTTTCTCCAGAACAACTCTGTAAATGTGAGCTGGGCTGAGAAGAGTCAGCCAACCAGCTTTCATGCTTAAGGCAGGATTTGAACTCAAGATCTCCTGCTTTCCAGCCTGATGCCTTTTGGATCCATTTTAATAAGAATTACATACAGGTAGTCCTTGACTTACAATAGCAATAGCACTTAGACTTATGTACCGCTTCATGGTGTTTTATATCCCTCTCAAAGCGGTTTAGAGCTAGCATCTTGCCCTCAATAATTTGGGTCTTCATTCTACCGACCTCGAAAGTAAAGCTTGAGTCAACCTTGAGCCTGTTGAGATTCGAACTGCTAACAGTCGGCAGAATTAGCCTGCAGTACTGCATTCTAACTACTGCACCACCATGGCTCAATACTTCCTTTAGTTACCAGAGTTAAAACAGTACTGAAAAAAGTTAGTTATGACCATTGCAAGTATCCCCATGGTCATGTGATCAAAATCCAGATGCTTGGCAACTGACTCATATTTATGACAACTGCAGTGTCCTGTGGTCACCTGATCACTTTCTGTGACCTCCTGACAAGCAAAGTCAACAAGGAAGCCGGATTCACTAAACAACTGTGTAACTTACTGCAGCGATTCATTTAAGAACGGTGGCAAGACAAGTCATAAAATGGGACAAAAATCACTTAACTGTCTCACTAGCAGAAACTTTGGGTTCCATTGTGATTGCAAGTCAAGGACTACCTATATTTAGTAATTAGTATTTACTATTATTTAGTAGTAGCTAACTAATTTTAAATAACTTTAAAATTAATATTTTAAAGCAAGAAAGGATTTTTAATTAAGGCCTATACATTGATTTTTTCCTCAAGACGGGATGCCATTGCACACTTTAATAGATTATAGTGCAAACATAAGTTTTATACTCACAGGGAAACAAAAAAAAAAATCATGTGACTCTATATTCTCTTTATTGGGGTAGTCTGGAATTAAACCGACAATATATCTGAGATGTGCTTCTATTCAGATTGCATTAGAGTAACTCATCTTTGGGGGGGGGGGAATGCTTGGATTCAAACATGTTTAGGGAAGTCAAAACAAGAAAATCTATTTATTCTTTCCTCCCAAAATCCTAATTTTCTTTTACAAAAGAGAGAAAAACAGCAAAATTCTACCGAGTGAAACCTCATGGCACAGCTTTGAAGCCAGCAGTTAAGATTCTTTTAAAAGCTGGAAGCTGCTTAAAATATACACAACTGTATTTCTTTCTTTGAAAACTTCTCATCAAAGTGAGTTCTGGTTTTACCCTACATGAAAAAAAAAAAAGATAACTATGTTCCTTTCAAAGACTTTGAATCTTTTTTCCCCATATCAAATTTTGCTCTGAATCCATGAAAAAACCTGGATTTGTGAGCTAACTGTCCTTTTGGTACAAGGGGGGAGGAAAATATATATACCCCAAAGGCAATTGCTGTTGTAAAAAAAGAAAAATCTTGTATTATGGTCTTATGGAGCCCATGCAGAAGCTTTAAGCCAATCCCCTCCGCTGACAAGCCAGCTCTGATCTTCTTATAGGCTCGGCTCACTTTTTAAATCGACCCGCCCAAAACTACGGACGTCCTCCCCGTTGAGGTTTTAAAGAGTTTTTTATATATATATATATATATAATTATATGATATAATTATATAATTAAAAATATAGGAATCAATAAACCACTTCGACTCCAGCAAGGTGGCTAAACCATTTCCAAAAGAAAAAAGTGGGATTTAAAAACAAGCTAGCCCAAGTTGGAAAAGTTCTAACCAGCCACGAGAAGCTCAACTTTCAACCAAGTTTTTTTTGCAAAGACATCCGGTGGCGCCTCTGCCTCGGGACGGCGGGTTTGTCCGGTTGACGGGCTGCTGGAGAATCAAAAGGGTCTGCATCGACATTGGGAGGAAAAAAGGAGGACCTTTTTTCCTCGCAAGAGTCCCGTTTCTCCCAGCCCGGTTTTTGCCTTGCGACCTAGTTTTGGGGCACCGTTCTCACGTTCCCCTCCCGTGCCCGGATTAGGCTTTCCGACGACTGCACGGGGGTATTTAAAAAAAAAAAAAAAAAAAAGGGGGGGGGGGGAAAGAAAGAAGACCCATTTGAGGGAAGACGGGATAAAGTGATGGATTAACAGATGAGTTTGGAAGGGACCTCGGAGGTCATCTAGTCCAACCCCCTACTTTGCATCCCCCGCGTACCCAGGCGATGCTCCCTTCTCCAAAAAAAGCAGGGTGGAAGGGGGCAAAAACCACCTGTCCCCCGGGGATGAACGGTCGTGGGGATGAGTCACTCCCGTGTAGGACATCCCAGCAGCGTGAGCAAAGCTTGAACCCCTCCTCTTCAGTGAAGACCCCCCCAAAATAAAGGTTTAATATGGGGTACATCCCCCTCCCCAAGTTTAACGAGCAACTCCCGGTCGTGGGGATGAGTCACTCCCGTGTAGGACCTTCCAGCAATGGAAGCAAAGCTTGAAACCGCCCCCCCCCCCCCACCAAAGACCCCCCCCCAAGTAAAAGTTTAATGTAGGGTACATCCCCCTCCCCAAGCTCTACGGGCAACTCCCAGGCTTTTGCAAACAGGGGACCCGCGGAGACCGCTCACCGCCCACTTTCATCCTTGCCAGCCGGCCGGTTAATTCTCGCCTCCCCGGGCAGCGCTCGCAGAACGGCCGCCGCGGCGCCAAGCAGCTAGTTCGCAGTGAGCGCCGAGCCTGCCGGGGGGCGGAGCCCAGCGAAGGTTCCTCCCCCTTCACTCAAGCTGCCTACCGCTCTCAAACCTTTAGCCCCGCCCTTCGGAGGCTCGCGAACTGGCCAATCGCCTGGGAGCGGGCGGGCCAAGTTAGAACCACGCCCCCTCTTCTTTTCTTTTTTCTCTTTTTTCTTAAGGGCCGGCCACCTCGCGCTCTCTCTTTTTTAAACCTAGCAAGAGCCGGGGATTGGACGGAGGGCGGGGGCGAGGGGCGGGGCGAGGGGCGGGGCGAGCGGGAAGAAAAAAAAAGCTCCCCCGCCCTGGGGAAAAGGAGAAGGATTCGGAGGCGGCGTTAAAGCGCAGGCGCAGAAGCCGTCCGGTGAAGGTTAGCGGTGTCGTCTCGTGGGTCCCGTGGAAAGAAACGGAGGATGGGTTTCCCGATCCCCGTTGCCATGCCTCTGGAGGGAGGGCCAGTACCAGCTTGGATTCGCACCCGGTGCTTTAGCCCAGGCTTCTTCATTCTTTTTTTTTTTTTTTTCCTTTTAAAGGTTATCCACACAATGGAACCCCGCCTCTAAGAGAGAGGCGCAGCACGTACATTTAAATATAAAATATAAAATATAAATATATATTGCCCCCCCCCCCGAAAAAAGAGTCAAATAAACAATGCAAAAGCAGAGAACAATAGCAAAAAAATCTAAGCAAACAGTGCATTTCTGATTTAGTTCTATTATTGTAATTATTTTAATTTTTGAATACTCTCGTGTGATTCTGCTGTGTTTAGGGCACTGAGCTGGAGTAGCTTTCAAATTTCATTTCGTGGAATGCAATGACAATAAAGGTATTCTGTCAACAGAAAGAGGGGAGAGGGGGAAAAAATCAAGGAAAGCAATGACTTAAGTATCCAACTTGGGCATTTATTTATTTGTTTATTTGTCAAGCATGTACAAGATAGCAAGTATAGGTATGAACATCACAAAGGAAGTAAATACAGATAAATGGGGACAGTAAAACAGGGACACTGGTGCGCTTATACAGGCCCCCTTTAAGGACTTCTTAGGAATGGGGTGAGGTCTTGAAATAAAAAAAAAACCCTAATGATATTGTAATAATGATATGATATATAAAGTTGATCAGAATATAACATGAACGTAAACTCAATAAGAAATGTATACAAATATTATGTGCACAAGATATATAGAATACTTTATTGGCCAAGTGTGATTGGACACAAGGAATTTATCTTGGTGTAAATACTCTCAGTATACATAAAGAAAAGGTACATTCGTTAAGAATCAAGAATAATGTACACTTAGTAATAGTCATTGAGTTCAATCAGCAATCAAATCATACTAGGAAACAGTCAAAATAAATCATAAGGAGACAAGCAACAAAGTTATAGTCATACGGCAACAACAATATATGTACCCAGCCGACACACTGTATAACTGAAAGGTTTTATTTGTTGGTTTTGTTAAAAAAATAAAATAAACTTTTTTTTAAAAAAGGAATGGGGTGAGATCCATGGTAGACAGTTTGAGGTTGAAGCTGTGAGGGGTTGAGGCTGTGACAGTGGAGTCAGATGGGGCATTCCAGGCATTGACCACTCTGTTGCTGAAGTCGTATTTTCTGCTATCAAGTTTGAAGTGGTTTACCTTGAATTTGTATCTGTTTATTTTTATTTATTTATTTATTTGATTTGTCAATCGCTTACAAGATAATTGGTACAAATATAAACATGAGTAAGAACACAGGAAATAAGTACAGATAAATAGGGACAGGGATGGAAGGCATGATCAGGTAGGATTCTGCCAGTTCACCTGCACCTATTCGCTAGAACCGGTTGTTAACATTCTGAGCAGTTCAGAGAACCGGTTGTTCGAAGAAATTACTGGGCTAATCCTGTAAGGAAAGCAGGAAGGAAACATTCTGGTGTTGCTTACAGAAACTGCCTCTCCATTAACCTTTATTACGTTCTTGGCAGGACTAGACTTCCTGTCTCAGGAACTTCTCTGGAGGTTTTTTCCCCTCCTTTGCTGGTACTTTGCTTGTGTGGAGGGACCATTCCAAGTTACAATGGCACTGAAAAAAGTGACATGACCATTTTTCACATTTACGACTGTTGCAGCATCCCCACAGTCATGAGAGGCCAGGCGAGGAGATGCGTGCCTCGATGTGAGTGATATTGAATTGGCCACGCCCAGCCAATAATATGACCACCAAGTCATGTCCACCCAGTCACATGACCACCAAGCCATGCCCACAAACTAAGCCACGCCCATAGAACTGGTTGTTAAAAATTTGAATCCCACCCCCTGGGCACGATGGTGCACTTATGCCCGCCCCTTACAGACTTCTTAGGAATGGGGTGAAGTCGATAGTGGTTAGTTTAAGGTTAAAGGAGTGGGGGTTAGAGGATGTAATAACAGAGTCAGGTAATGCATTCCAGACATTGACCACTCTGTTGCTGAAGTCATACTTTCTGCAATCAAGTTTGGAGCAGTTTACATTGAGTTTGTACCTGTTGTGTGCTCTTGCATTGTTGCAGTTGAAGCTGAAGTAGTCATTGACTGGTAGGAAATTGTAGCAGATAATGGTGTGCACTACGCTTAAGTCCAACTGTAGGCGGCGTAGTTCAAGGTTGTCCAAGCCCCAAATCCCAAGCCTGGTGATATAGGGTATTCTGTTGCGAGCAGAGTAGCATAGTGCTCTTCTTGTGAAATATTTCTGGACTCACTCAGTTGTATTAATGTCCGACATACAGTGCGGATTCCAGATGGATGAGCTGTATGGTTGTTTGCCCGTGTATTATTGTGGTCGAAGCCGAAGAAGTCGTTGACAGGCAAGATGTTGTAGCAGACAACTTTGTGAACTATGCTTCGATCGGACTGCAGGCAGCGCGGTTCCAAATTATCCAGGCCCAAAATTTCGAGCCTGGAAGCATAGGGAATACAATTGTGAGTGGAGGAGAAATACCTCTGAACCTGCTTCATCAGCTTAATGTCCGATACACAGTGCAGGTTCCAGGAGGGACGAGCTATATTCGAGAATTGGTCTGGCAAAGATTTTGTATGCCCTACTTAGCCATTCAATGTTGCCGAAGGAGAAGCTTCGCAAAATAAGGTGAACAACTCTTTAGGGTGTCTGGATTTCAATTCCCAGAATTCTCTAGCCAGAAGGGGGTGGAGGGAATTCCCCTCCTGGCTGGGGAATTCTGGGAATTGGAGTCCATGCCTCTGAAAGCTGCCATGGTTGAGAAACAGAAATAAAAGTATGTAAATAAATTATGTAAATGTATTATGTAAATAAATATATATTGGAGGTCGTGACCCTTTGAGAGCTGTATGCAATGAAATTTCACTTGAATGTATGCCGATTAGTGTACATTGAAAGCGACAAAGTTATTATTCTATTCTATTCTATTCTATTCTATTCTACATTCCAATATTCTATTCTTCATTCCAATATTCTATTCTGTTCTACTTCTATTCTATTCTTCATTCCAATGTACTATTCCATTCTTTATTCCAAATTCTATTATTCTATTCTATTTCTTCATTCCAATATTCTATTCTATTCTATTCTATTCTATTCTATTCTATTCTATTCTATTCTATTCTATTCTATTCTATTCTATTC
>BLBF01000067.1:3855058-3866743 GCA_015471245.1 Laticauda colubrina
TCTATTCTATTCTATTCTATTCTATTCTATTCTATTCTATTCTATTCCTTCATTCCATTATTCTATTCTGTTCTGTTCTGTTCTGTTCTATTCTATTCTATTCTATTCTATTCTATTCTATTCTATTCTATTCTATTCTATTCTATTCTATTTCTTCATTCCAATATTCTACTATATTCTTCATTCCAATATTCCATCCCATCCTATCCTGTTTTATTTTGTATTCTGTTTTCTATTCTATTCTAGCCTAGCCTACTCTCTTGCTTTATGTAATTTCTTCAGCCGCAAATCACCAACCCCTTCACTGTCATCAGGTGTCCACCAGGGGACATCCCATCCAAACTGTCTTGCATACCCTTTTCCTTCTTCCACAGGCTGAACACAAACCAGCTAAAAAGTGGTTTAAAAACTGATTTGGTCTCTTGACTTATGTTGGAGAGACACCCCCCCCACCCCCCACCCCAAGAAGCAAAGAAAGGTTTCTGCAGTAAGCTTATCACATAAATAAGCCTGATGACACCAAGAGGAGCATCACGTTACAACCATTTGAGCAGGGGGTTGGACTAGAAGACCTTTCGAGAGCCCTTTCAGCTCCATGAGTCGATGTTCTAAATTGCTGAGTGGTGCATAAAACATACATGATGCCCCATGATGATATTAACTTACCAACTGCACTGCAGTGATTCACTAAACAACAGGCAAGAAAGGTCGTAAAATGGGGTGAAATTCAAGAAATGCCTCACTTAACGACAGAAATTTGTGGCTCAGTTGTGGACATTAGGGTTACCTGCACTTTAATTGCTCATATATAATGCTAAAATATGATCCAAACATAATGTAGGAAATTAGCACCCACCCGTCTCCTAGAAGAATGAAATATTTTAGGGGAGATATTTTGTCCTGCTTTTTTAATATTTCCTAAAACATTCTCTTCTCTTCTCTTCTCTTCTCTTCTCTTCTCTTCTCTTCTCTTCTCTTCTCTTCTCTTCTCTTCTCTTCTCTCCTCTCCTCTCCTCTCCTCTCCTCTCCTCTTCTCTGGCTAAGATGCTGAGCTTGTCGATCAGAAAGGTCGGCAGTTCGACGGTTTGAATCCCTCTGCGTAACGGAGTAAGCTCCCATCACTTGTCCCAACTTCTGCCAACCTAGCAGTTCAAAAACACATAAAAAATGCAAGTAGAAAAATAGGGACCACTTGGGTGGGAAAGTTGCAATGTTCCGTGCGCCTTCGGCATTTAGTCATGCTAGCCACATGACCACGGAGACGTCTTCAGACAGCGATGGCTCTTTGGCTTTGTAACGGAGATGAGCATTGCCCCCTTGAGCCAGGAACGTCTAGCACATATGCGCTAGGGGAACCCTTTACTTTTACCTTTAAAACATTTCATTCTTCTAAGAGAGGGGTGTTTGGCAACTTCCTACCTAATAATCCGTTCCTTGTTTTCCCTCCATTTGAAGGAAGCAACTTGCAAACACACACAAACTCACACTCGCTTTAACACAGCCTTCAATGCATTCCCAGCTCTGAAATGAAAAACATACTCCCTTCAAGGGACAGAATGGAATGGGAAAGAAATAAAAAATAAAAAAATAGCACAGTATATTAACCTCCCTATGCAAGAATCATTTTTGTACTCATAAATTGACTTCAGAAAACCCACCAAGCCCTCGTTTGCTTCTCTCACGTTAATTGCATACATCCCAGATTTATACGGTTACACGGTTACACCGCTTGTGAGAATCCACCCCGTTGTGGTGCACACAAGCATTGCATTAGCAAGCGATAACTTTATTGCAGTGGGTGAATCATGGGGATGAGTGATAGATCTTCCCTGGACACCAGTTGATTGCTAGGAAGGATCGCTCCAGTTCTCTAAGATTCTGTCTGATTTCCCTGGGTGTAATAAGCCATTTATTAAAAGAAAAAAGAAAGAAACTCACTTTGGTAATTCAGCAGAGCAGAGAGAGAGAGAGAGAGAGAGAGCTTGCAGTAATTTAGGAATTTGACACTGGGAGGAAAAACGCCATTCAAGTGGCAAAGGATGGGTAAACATTTCAATGTGCTTTTTTGCAGTGAGGTTTCATTTGAATGCCTGTTTTTAATAAGCCCAGAATTAAAAGATCTGAAAAGGGCTTACAAATGGCTAAGTAGCCCTCAGAGTATGACTGGTTCGGGAGGCCAAAATTTCTATCCTAAGGCATGATGGTTGTAAGTCAAGGCGCCCACTTGACAAAAGACAACTTTATAACCTTTTTTTTTCCTCCAATGGTGCTGCAGTTTTAAGTGCAGTTTAAGCATTCTGGATTTTTGCTGGAAACCTGCAAAAAAATAAAAAATAAAGCCATTGTGTGATGACCCAGGACGTGGTACAAAGATCAACAATAAGAGTCCCTTTATTACCTCCAGCTTTGCGCCCAATGTTCAGGTTACCTTCAGCTGGAGAAAAACTCTACGAGAAACAGCCTTTGACTAGAAAATTCAGTCCAAAACAAGGTACACACAAACTGTAATTTAAAATCCAAACAAACCAAACTGAAATAATTAATTAGGCAGGGCAGGAGCAGGAACTTCAAACTTGAAAGTATGGCAAAACTCATACAGTTGGGAAGATGCCAGGAATACAGATAAGCCACGATGATACAAAATAAAGTCACATTTACTCCTCTACATTTACTTGCTGCATGCAGCTTGCCTTTTTTATACACTGTGTTCTCAGCTGCAGCTAATGAAGGGAATCAGGGCCCTTTCCTCCCCCGTAAGACATGCAACCCACATTGCTCTTTTCTCCATTCTTCCCTGCGTGCCCTAAGATGAAGAGGGAGTGAGCCTGGGTCTTCCTTGAATGTCCTCTCACTTGTTCTACCTCTGCCCTGCTCTGTCCAGCCAGACTTTGCCCTTCCCCAGTTTCTTCCACAACCAACAGAGCCACACTCCCGCTCTCTGTCGGCTGGTTCAGCTTCCTCCTCTGAGTCAGATTTCAACAGGGGCATGACATATTGTAAATTGTGAGCCAATTGCCAACTGCCCAAAATGCAGCCATGGATATTTCTGGACTTTATCCTGTATCCAGCCCTTAAGAATCCAAGATGTTGAAAGCCATTCGTTTGAGAAAGGTTTAGCAAATCCCAGGCTTGTCTCTCTATCCAATGCCTTAAAAAAGGGCCATGACAATAAAGATTGTTTCTAATAATCTTCTAAAGGACACAGCAAGCCACAAAAATCCAAGCTGGGCATAACTGGGGGAGATGGAAAAGTACAGCTCGACAAGGAGATCCTTTTGACAGTCCAAAGGAGGTCAAGGAATCTTTAAAAGACCTGTTACTATAGCAGCCCAGATAGTAATTTAGTGCGAGAGTAGCTCCCAAAATCATCATTATTTTTTTCTCCAGCCTCTCCTTTCTCCAGCTGCATCACCACCTATCTAGCTCATCTCTCCAAATTACTCCCCAGTATTTCTGTGACATCCTATGTTTATGAGTCTTGGGGAGAGAGAGGGAAGGACCTACCATGACATTAGAACAAGCCTCCGGCACTAAGGAAGAGAGACTTGGAAAAAAATAAATCTTGCTCCACAGGAGGGGAATGGAAGAGGAGAAGAAGGCTTCTGTTCTCTTCAGCTCAAGAGCTGGTTTTATTTGATAGAATCATAGGGCTGGAAAGGGGACCTCAGAGGTCTTGTAGTCCAACCCCCTGCTCAAAGGCAGGAATCCTTATTCCATCCCAGTCAAAGGGTTGTCCAGTGTATTTTTGAGAGCGCCCACAATGCCAGGAGGAAAACTATTCCATTGATTAATTGTCCTCAGTGTTGGAAAATTTCTCCTTAATTCTTAATTCTCCTTAATTCTCTTTAATGGTGTTCCACCCGTTACTTTGTGTCCTGACCTCAGGTTTTATTTTTTATTTATTTATTTTTATTTGTCAATTGCTTACAAGATAATAGGTATAAGTAAAAACATAATTATGAATACATGGATACATATAAGAAAAAATAAAAGAAACAACAGGACAGGGATGGTAGGCACGTTGGTGCACTTATGCACGCCCCCTGCAGACCTCTTAAGAAAGGGGTGAAGTCAATAGTAGACAGTCTAAGGTTAAAGTTTTTGGGGTTTGGGGAAAAAAACCATAGAGTGCTTTGAAAAACAGATCTCTGTGGTAAAAGGTAAAGTTTCCTCTCACACATACATACTAGTTATTTCTGCCTCTAGTGGACAGTGCTCATCTCCATTACAAAACCGAAGAGCCAGTGCTGTCCGAAGACATTTCTGTGGTCATGTGGCCGGCAGGACTAACCCCGAAGGCGCACGGAACGCTGCTCCCTTCCCACCAAAGGGGTTCCTATTTTTCTACTTGCATTATTCGTGCTTTCAAACTGCTAGGTTGGCAGAAGCTGGGACAAGAAATGGGAGCTCACGGCATCACACAGCACTAGGGATTCAAACCACCGAACTGCTGACCTTTCTGATCAACAAGCTCAGCGTCTGAGCCACTGAGCCACCGCGTCCCTTTCTTCTACGTGATAACCCCTCAATTATTGGAAGACTGCTGGGAACTCCCCCACCTATCCTTTTCTTTATACCTAGTTCTTAATTCTTTGGAAAGGAAGGTTTAATTCAGAATGTAGTTTGGGGGAAGAGAGAGAATTGGAAGAACATGTTCTTTCTTATTTATTTATTTATTTATTTATTCGTTTATTTATTTATTTATTTATTTATTTGTCTATTTATTTATCTATTTATTTAGTCAAGAGCTTACAATATAACAGAAACAAGAACAAACATGTTTAAATACAAGAAATAGGAACCGATAATTGGGAACAATAGGACAGGGACGGTAGGCACGATTGTGTACTTGTGCATGCCCCTTACGAAACCATTGGCTGAACATATCACACACAGGTACACAGTCCTCAACTTATCATGATTTGTTTAGTGACAACAATGCTGAAAAAGGACATATAACCAACCGGTCCTCACCTTATGACCACTGTAGTGTGTCCCTGGTCACATGATCAAAATTCAGGCGCTTACCAGCTGGTTTACAATCATTGCACTGTCCCAGGGAGATAGGATGATCATTTGTGACCTTCCCAGTTGCCTTCTGATACAGATTAACCTAGTTGAAAGGGACCTTGTAGGTCATCTAGTCAAGTGGTCACCAACCAGTGGGCCAGGGACCACTGGTGGTCCATGAGAAAATTTTGATGTCAGCAGAGAAATGTCCCCCCCAAAGCAATTAATCCAGGCTGCGCAGGAACACAAGGCTGTGCCACCCACATGGCCCATGGGAAGACAAGGCTTGTGTCACTTGCATTGCAAACAACATGAGGTAGTGAGGGGGGGAAAGGGCCGAGGGGGGAACTTGCCCCACTCACCCTACGCACCTGGCCTGGCCAGCTGGCTGCTTTTTTCTGCTTCTTTCTTCTTCTGCTTTTGGCTGCACACAAGGAAAACAGCAAAAGTCCTTCCTTCTCTTCCCCAGACTCTGCCAGAAATGAATCTTTGGGACCCTGCAAGGCCTCCTGCTCCAAGAGGCTGCACTGCAAAAGACTCATTTTTGGTGGAGTTTGGGAGAGAGAAATAAAAACTTCTGTTGCTTCTGCTGCTTTCCTTGCATGAAGCCAAAAGTCTCTCTCTCTCTCTCCCCCTGAGAATGGAGCTGGAGCTGCAATCTCAAATAAAGAATGATCGATCGGTAGGAAAACGGGTGAGGAATTTCCTGCCGACTTTTTCGGGGATTTTCCCAGGATTTCTGGGATTTCTGGATTTAAAATTATGAGTTTGGTGGTCCTTCAGGTCCAAAAGGTTGGTGACCCCTGATCTAGTCCAACCCACCCGCAGAAGCAGACCCTACACCCTTGTTGACAGATGGCAGTCCAGTCCCTTCTTGAAAGCTAATGGGGAATTCGCTTAACAATTGACTTAACAACCATGTGATCCACTTAATGACTGTATGATTGACTTAACAACCATGGCAAAAAGAGAAGGTCACAAAAACAGGTGCGACTCACTGTTACCATTTAACCTCTCCTCGGAAATGATTCTCAGCTGCTTTTCAGGCTCAGGAATCAAAAAATAAAGAACCTAACCATTTTCTTTCTCTTTATGGAGCTCTTTCTTTCTCCTTCATCATTCTGCCATTATCTCAGGGAACTGAGCTCTAATCATCTGTCGCAATTACACGGAAGCGAATGGGAGTGGAATCATTTATATCAGAAAACAGGCAGCCTGTGAGAAATTTCACCGAGCTGATGACAGGCAGAAAGTACCGTACTTGACTCTGAAGAAAAGACTACTTTAGAAGAATCAGAGAGGATATTTTCCTACGCTTATTATCTTCTTGGGCTTTGCATTAGGATCACATCAGTACTCAATGAGGTGGGGTGAGGGCTAGGATTATAAATTCACACTTATTCTGCTGGCCCTAAGATGGAAAAGTTGGTGCTTTATGGTGTTGTTTATGGATAAGAGATGGGATGTCAGATGAAGAGATTGATGTGTGTAACTGGAAGAATTGTGATGAAACTTCTTTATACATTTCCTTCTATTTTGTTATATTTTTACTTTTCCTTGATTTTTTCCCCTTTATTTTTCCTTCCATTTTTTTTGTATTTTTTTTTTTTTTTGTATTTCTAACTCTGTATTTTTAGAGTTAGAATTAGAATAACGATTTGGAAGGGACCCTTGGAGGTCTTCTAGTCCAACCCCTTGCTTAGGCAGGAAACTCCATACCATTTCAGATAAATGGTTATCCAATCTCTTCTTAAAAACTTCCAGTGTTGGAGCATTTGCAACTTCTGGAGGCAAGTGTCATATATATTTCAACACAATTTTCATTTAAATCTTCAAAATAATCTTTTCCAAGCCTGATTGGAATTGTTTGAAACAAATATAAAATTCTATATATAATATACAGATATAAAATATATTTATAAAATATAAAATATATTTATCTTGATTATTGATATTCTTCCACTGATTAATTGTCAGGAAATTTCTCCTTAATTCTAGGTTGCTTCTCTCCTTGATTCCTTGTCTCCATCCATTGTTCCTTGTCCTGCCTTCGGGTGCTTTGGAGAATAGCTTGACTCCCTCTTCTTTGGCACAGCCCCTGAGATATTGGAAGACTGCTATCATGTCACCCCTAGTCCTCTTCATCAAACTACACTATTTTCTCCTCTTCCTTTTAAAGTTTAAGGTATACCACAGCTGTCAATGAATGATGGTGATTTCCCTTGGGTGCAGAGTCAGCCAGTGACTTACCTGGCAGGAGAGAAACCTCATTATTAAAGGAGGATTACTTAAGATGCAGCTTTGTCTATTGCAATCCAGGTGCATTAACCCCCGTGATTTCTCCAAAGGCAGGAAACTGGGCTGCACTTGGTTGGCCCCTGTGAGAAAAGAGAGTACAGGTAATCCTTGACTTACAACCACAATGGAGCCGAAAGTTGCTAAGTGAGACAGTTATTAAGTGAATTTCGCCCTATTTTGTGGCCACAGTCATTAAGGCAATCACTGCAGTTGTTATGTTCATAACACGGCTGTGAAGCGAATTGGATTTCCTTCCGCCAAAGGGAAATACAGGACTGCAACTGCCATAAATATGAGTCAGTTGCCAAGCGCCTGAATGTTGATCTTCTGACCGTGGGGATGCTGAAAATGGTCGTACGTATGAAAAGCCAACATAAGTCACTTTTTTTCAGTGGCGTTGCGACTTTGAATGGCCACTAAAAGGACTGTTGTGAGTCAAAGATTTCCGGTACAGGAACAGAAATCTAATCCAGCATGCATGATTTACAGTTGTGGGATTCGAATTTTTTTACTGCCGGGGTTCTGTGGGCATGGCTTGATGGGCATGGCAGGGGAAGGATACTGCAAAATGCCCCTTCCCTCCCCACCCCACTAACCTGCTTTCCAGCTCCGTTCTCCTGTACAGGGCAACCAAAGGAGACCCAGCTGATCAACTGGGACTCAGGAGGCGGAGGAGAGATGGGGTTGGTGGGGCCAGTCAGAGGTGGGATTTGCTGATTCTCTGAACTACTCAAACTTTCTGCTACTGGTTCTCCAGAACGGGTCAGAACTGGCTGAATATCGCCTCTGATGATTTATGTTCAAAGTTGTTCGTCTTTAGACAGTCTCTAAATGCTCCTCCATACAGGAGGTATAAATGGATCAATAAATAAAGACCCATCAATTTGCAAGAGATCCATTTCTTCTGACAGCCAGCAAGTCCGTAAGGTTGTTTCTCTGACTCATGTTGCAACAGGACCTTCCTCACTCTCTTCCACCCACCCACCCACTCTCCCCTCCCCTCCTCTTCTTCTGACTTGGCTGTGGGGAGAGACAGATTGACGTAGACAGGCAGTTAATCTGCAGGAAATGTTTCTTCTTTCCTCTCCACCATCAACTACGTTTCCCAGATGACAGATTTGCTCCAGCACCTGGACTTGGCTGAGGATTACGTCAATCATAAAATGGTCTCTTTGTTCTGGAGTGTTTCCTGAAGCCAGTCAACCATAGCTCATTCAAGCAACCACGGTTAAGCAAAGCGGGGCTGAATGCCTTAGCTCAGGGGTCTCCAAACTCAGCAACTTTAAGACTTGTGGACTTCAGCTCCCATAATTCCCCATTTAGGGTCTCCATTCTCGACAACTTTAAGACTTGTGAATTTCAATTCCCAGAATCCCATGCTGACTGGCTAATTCTGGGAGTTGAAGTCCGCATGTTTTAAAGTTGCCAAGTTTGAAGACCCCCCTGCCCTAGCCAAATCTCTTCTCTGGATCCATTGCTGTGTACAGCAACACTGAGGATAAAAGGTTTGCAGTTTCAAAACATCCTGACCACAGTCTGATCACCATGTGTTCTTCTGACCCAAACAGATTATGCTGTCTCAAACTCTGTTATGGAAGAAAAGAAAAATTTCAAAATTATTGATGGGAACTTTGCTCGCAAAGTTATTGCAGGGCCTCACCAAGCAATGAGCTGTGATTTTGCATGGCATGCGACTGGCAAGGAGTTTTATTATTTCTCCTTCCTCTTCTTTCATTTTAATCATATTTTCTCTCAAAAGAAATCATGAGCCCAGCCAATTTCCAGTCACAGGAGAAGCAAAATGCAATGCGAATTAGAAAAATAAAAATAAATGTAGGCTGGTGGAAATGGCATCATAAAAGCCATTAAAATTGTCTCGGCAGCAGTGAAATTTTTTTTAAAAAATCTCAGATTTAATAAACTAAAATGTAATTCTAGAAGAACACAAAGGGTGTGTGTGTGGAAATATATCTTTAACAACCTGTGAACGATGAGTCTGGGGCAAAGGAATTTGAGTCTGGCAGCAAATTGCCGATAAAGGAAGTCCTTTGACTTATGACCACAATTGAGCCCAGAATTGATGATGCTAAGTGAGGAATTTGTTAAGTTATTTTTGCCCCATTTTACAATATTTTTTGACCACGTTTGCTAAGTGAATCACTGCTGTTGTTAAATTAGTAACATGGTTGTTAAGTGAATCTATCTATGGAAATTCTGAGTTATCCAGGTCATGGTTGTGCCAAAGGTGCTTTTTCAAAAAGACCAGAAAGTCCAATTGCCTCTTGAAAAAGCACCTTTGGGATAAGTGAATCTGGCTTCCCCATTGACTTTGCTTGTCAGTAGTATTTAGCCAGTAGCTGGCACGTTTACAAGTTTGGATCTATGGTATATATACTCTAGCTCTTTTGTTCTAAGTAGAGTTTCCTATTTCCTGTTACAGTTATACCGATGAGCAGTAAAACACATGGTGACTGTACACTTTCTTTGCTCTCTGGTGCTGTATTTAAATAGAATTTTTAACAGAAACATCTCTGATGTTTCTGAGTTTGAAGCTCTGCCATTGTGGAAGGCAATGGGGAATCTGGTAAGGAAATAACTCTGAAACAATGACCAGAGGGATCGTGGATTGTCTGAAATAACTATATAAATGAGATTCTAAATTGGTTGTTTAAAAGGGTTGTCGTGCTCTGCCAAAGGATAGGACTGGCTCGAAGAGACAAATGACTGAACTTTCATTCCAGGGATCATCTGTTATATCTGCAACAAGACTCTGAAGGAGAAGATTTTGTTTCTGAACTTGAGATGTGGTGGGTGATGAAGAAGGAAGCATGGAGTGTCTGTCATCCTCAAGTTTTGGATGTGGAATGAGTCATCTCTTGAGATCTGTGTTGGAAGTTTTTTTTTAATGTTTTTTATGTTTCTGTTAATATAATTCTGGTTATTTGTCACAAAGTGATCTTCTTGTTCTTCTTAACGGAATAACAAGTTGGAAGGGACTTTGGGGAGTTCTAGTCCAATCCTTTCCTCAAGTTGGAGGCTCTAGTCTATAGCATTTCAGACAAATGGTTGTCCAATATCTTCTTAGAAGTCTCCAGGAATGGAGCATCACAAACATTCCTCCTCCTCCTGCCTTCCTCCTCTTACTTCCTTTTTCCCCCCTCCCTTCCTTCTGCACTGCATGATAAAATATATGAATTCCTTCCTTCCTTCCTTCTTCCTTTCTTTCCTTCTTTCCTTCTTCCCTCCCGCCCTTCTTCTTTCTGCACTGCATGATAAAATATATGAATTCCTTCCTTCTTTCTTTCCTTCCTTCCTTCTTCTTTGTTTCCTTCTTCCCTCCCTCCCTCCTTCCTTCTGCACTGCATGATAAAATATATGAATTAATGCCTTCCTTCCTTCTTTCCTTCCTTCTTCCTTCTTCCCTCCCTCTCTCCCTTCTTCCTTCTGCACGGCATGATAAAATATATGATTAATTCCTTCCTTCCTTCTTTCTTTCCTTTCTTCTTTCTTCTTTTCTTCTTCCCTCCCTTCTTCCTTCTGCACTGCATGATAAAATGTATGAATTAATTCCTTCCTTTCTTCTTTCTTTCCTTCTTCCTTCTTTCCTTCTTCCCTCCCTCCCTTCTTCCTTCTGCACGGCATGATAAAAAAAAAAATTAATTCCTTCCTTCCTCCTTTCTTTCTTTCCTTCTTTCTTCTTTCCTTCTTCCCTCCCTCCCTTCTTCCTTCTGCACGGCATGATAAAATATATGAATTGTTACAGGTAAGTCCTCCAGTTCTGTCCAGGAATTTGGACTGGAATTTCCACCACAAAGTAACGGAGTAGTTGAGCAAGCTGCATCCTATTTCATAATCTATTTCCCCCCCCTGTGGTTGTTAGGCAAATCAAATAATTTTTTCAGTGTCATCGTAACTTGAAATGGTCGCTAACAGACATTGTGGACTACAAATGTGCAGGCAGCATTAAAAACTTATTTGTTGTTAGCCGAGTTGAAGGAAGGCAAAAGGTTCTCAGCAAAAAGAGGCATCTGTAGCCAAAGTCAAATCCAGCATTTTCATCAGATTTGCCTCCTGCTCGAGAAACAGCAAAAGAACAGGTGGATGCATAATGCAGCTTTGCTAAACCAGTAATTATCCCGAGTGACTTACAAGTCCTTCTCTTTAACATTTAATGAGATTGACTTTCCATTTAATTCTTCTCTTTTTTTTGTATTTGGCTTCAAAAGCGCAGCCTGACCTATTCCCGCTGAGCTCTTAAGTCCAGGGATGGTTGTTAAACAAGGCTGGAAATGCCAATTTAGTTCTACCTTCTAAGGAAAAACAGCTTCTCTCTTTCTTTCTTTCTTTCTTTCTTTCTTTCTTTCTTTCTTTCTTTCT
>BLBF01000067.1:3868734-3891852 GCA_015471245.1 Laticauda colubrina
ATCTATCTATCTATCTATCTATCTATCTATCTATCTATCTATCTATCTATCTATCTATCCATCCTACTGTAGCATCTCCACTCAGTGTATTTTGTGAGATACCCAGTTACTTCCCTTCCCAGGAAGGGAGGGTTTCTCAGCCTGAGAAATCAACCTTCAGGTTAGAGAGTCAGGCTTAGATTTCCTTCTGTTTGTGACCTGCTGTAAAAAGCCCTCTGATTTTTAATACTACACTCATCCTATTTTTATCTCTTGTTTTGGGACCTCTGACGTGAATTGCACTTCTCTCCTCCTTTTGTGGGCCTTTTTAACTGGAGATAGCTGACTTTTTCCCAACGAAATACATAAACATTTTTTTCCCTGGGTAACCAGAAGATAAAGTAGAGGGAGCAGGAAAGCAGATATTCACGTGATTGGAAAATCTGCTTAAAAAAAAAAAAAAGATACAATTTAACAAGGATAGATTTGAGACCCATTTTTTTTTTTTCCATTCATCCCTCCAGCAAGGTAGATAAATGGGTAACAACACGCCTTTCATCCATACCACTGAGTTGAACTGATCCTGCAAGACAACTTACAACAAATTAATGCAAAGCATTCTCTCATCAATTCTGCCTTCTGCCAAACCTCTGAATGAGCTGGAGGCTTTTTTTAAAAAAAGTTGCTCATATGCTTCCATTTTCACTCACTTCTCATTTACGAAAAAGAAGAATGGTGTTTTGTTTCTGTCCTTCATTGAGCAGCCATTTCAGCGTCTCAAGAAAGAGAGAGAGAGAGAGAGAGAGAGAGAGAGGTGTCTTGGGAACATCAGAGGAATTAATTGGGCACTGCTATCCTTAGCCAAGTCCTGCAAATTGTCAAAACTCTGCTTTATTTTTTAAGAAGCCTGGAAAAGAAAAATAAATCTCTAATAAACTGAACAGAAGCTTTCAAGTAATTAAGAGAAGCAGAATTGTCTTAACAGAATAACACAGCAAAATAATAATAAGAGTTGGAATCTTAACACTATTACCTTATGCTAGGTAAGATTATCTAACTGTCTAGGGCTGGTGACTCATTATGGCTCCATGGAGTAAAAGATAAATTGGGTGCTTGCAGTTCTCGGGTCACAGACATCCCTTCTGTCAACAGCCAACTTCTGCTTAGCTTCAAAGTCATGAAGGGTGGAACAGAGCCTACTGAAACATGGACAAAGTGAGATGCAGCAGCAGTCGCGTTAACCTTCTAGAGCTGAAGAAACTTCTTGGATGAGAAGTGAAACCTCTTCAAAGAAATGGCATGGGAACAAACTCCATCCCAGTATTAATATGGAAAGGAGTTAGCCCAGTGTTGCTATGCACAACCTTATTATAAGCAACCTCAGCAAACAGCAGCAAATTGGCCCAGTTGGATTGTTGATAATGATGATACCGATGTTGCTATCTAATTTCACAAGTGACTTAGGTAAATAGCTGGAAATTTAATGCTGATTGACTGGTGGATTTCATCACTTGGAAACCTGACAACCAGAAACCCCAGTTGCCTCTTGAAAAAAGCACCTTTGGGACAAACGTGACAAGGATAGCTGAGAATCTCCATAACAAGGGAGAATCATCATATCTCATTCCTGGTTTGGATTCAAAAATTGTGGTGGTGGGATTCAAATTTTTTTATGACTGGTTCTGTGGGCATGGCTTGGTGGGCATGGCAGAGGAAGGTTACTGCAAAATCCCATTCCCTCCCCACTCCACTAACCTACTTTCCAGCTCCATTCTCCTGTGCAGGACAACAGAAGGAGACCTAGCCAATCAGCTGGGACTCGGGAGACAGAGAATAGATGAGATTGGTGGGGCCAGTCAGAGGTGGGATTTGCCAGTTCTTCCGAGCTACACAAAATTTCTGCTACTGGTTCTCCAGAACTGGTCAGAACCTGCTGAATACCGCCTCTGGTTTGGACCTGACATCATGCTGGCTGCAGATTCTAGGAGTTGTAGACCCACGCAACCTGGTCAGCATGGCCATGAGGATAGTGGGGATGCTGCAGTGGTCACTAAGTATGAAAAACAATCATTTTTCCCAGTGTTGTTGTAACTCCAAATGGTCATTAAACAAATGGTTCTAAGTCAAGGACTATCTGTACCATGTTTCTCATATAATAAAGCCGGGTCTTTTTTTTTTTTTTTTTGAGCCCCCCAAAAATGGCTCAAATGGGTGACTTAATCCCCCCCCCCTTGCATCTTCGGGCGGGCAGGCGGTGATGGCTTGGATGTTGATCTTGGCGTTGGTGGGGCACTTCGTATCGGGGTCAATGCAGGCAGCACCATATCCGGGTGTGCAACAAAGTACTTCCTAATGGCAAGCCACCCCACACAATTTCCCCCCACTTTGCATGTTTTAATATAGGCCTTAATTTGGGGGGAGGGGCTTAATTTCATTTCATGCCTATAAAACATGCTGGGACTTCCTATTGAGGGAGGCCGTATTGTTGGAAAAACAGAGTTGTTCCAAAGTTTCGAATTGCACAGTTAACCTCATTGATAAACATGGATTGCAATGTTTATCAATCATAGCAACTTAAAGATGTGTGGACTACGATTCCCAGAATTCCCCAAACCTTCCACTGTGGCCTTTTCACCAATCCCAAGAATGCCATCTTAGCCAGATTCCTAGGATTTTGTGAATCATTCACGTGTTTCATCCCAAAACCCGCAGAACCTGCAATCCCAAATAATAATCGATTGGTAGGAAAACTGTGGGATTTTCCCACAGAGCTTTTGGGGGATTTTCCCAGCCTTGTGTTCCTGCACAGCCTGGATTAATTGCTTTGGAGGTTCCTTTCTCTGCAGACCACCAACATTTTCTCATGGACCACCAGTGGTCCCCGGCCCACTGGTTGTCAACCACTGGTATAGGGTCTTTTGCTTGAGCAGGGGGATTGGACAACAAGATCTCCAGGTCCTTTCCAACTCTGATAGTCTATGTTCTATTTTTGATTTAGTTCTTGGATGGTGGGACTTCCAGGAAGCCCATGAGCTGTAAGCTAGCTTGGAAAGTCCTACAAATATCCTGAAGACAGCAGTGAGAGATAATTCATGCTGCCTACATGATTTGGATGAATCGCTGAAGTTATCAGGAGGAAGATTCGACATAAGGCCACCTTTATCTCTCTCATTTCTGTGAAAATTTCTACTACAAATTTATACTTTTTCCTCTTGAGTGTTCCTCTTCAGCACTTTTCCATTTCAGATCCTTCCCGTTTGTATCAATGATATCATCCGATGTGATAACTAGGCAATTAAGGGAGGGGGAAGAGAACTTCAGGCTCAAAAAAAGAAATCACTTCTCAAAAGGATGGGAGGTTTAATGTGGTGTCATCAGTTCCAGGCACTTCACCAAGCTGCTACTTAAGTACCCGGCTTCTTTAGCCTCTTTCTTTCAGAACTGCACCCTGCTTAATTACTGTCTTTATGATTTCCTCTCTCTTGCCAATATTGGTCAAACGGAGAAAGGGAGTAGAGAAAAGATTGCATTAAAAAAAAAATAGCAAGAGAAGTAACTTATGATGTGTTGGAAGAAATATCCTTCTGGGTTCAGTTCCAAGTGGGGAAGAAAACTGGAAACACGGAGGGCTGTCTGAAAAGATGGTGGACAGGACCACATGGCTTGGAGCTCCAAAGTGAAAGGGATGATCACATGCTTCAAGATGTTGGGTGAAGAAAAAGAGGGGCCAAAAATGCTGAGAGACCCTTAGTTACATACCCTCTGTTGGGCCCTATCTTAGTGGTTCCTGTTCCTGTGTAAGAAATGTATCCCATTGGCTGTCAGACTCCCAGGGGCAGGAGTCTTAGCTAATTTTGTAGGCTTTGTCTGGACCATATGGCTTCACCTGAGTGCTGGCTGATGCAATCTTCCCAGGCCAGGTGGTGAGGTGAGTAGAGGCCTTTGTTATGTAGAATACTCTGGCCCAGGCCTGAATGGCCCACCCATTGACAAAAGTGTGTGTGGGGGTGAGCTTCTGCTTCTGAGGTGAGTTTCTGTTTCTGAGTTTCTACTCCTCTTTTTAGGGGAAATATTCTGCCTTTTTAATATTTCCTAGGATATTTCATTTTTCTAGGAGAGGGGTGGGTGCTAACTTCCTACAGATTCACAGGAGAAATACACAGGGAAGGCAACAGATGGAAGGAGAGCAGAAGGAGACCTGAGAGGCTTTGGATGAGAAGGCAAGTTGAGCATCTCCCAGAAAAGAACTTATTGGTCTTGGATGGTGCTATGAGAAAACGATTGGAATCCGAGGGACCCAGCTTCCCACGCTGATGACTCTCTCAAGAATTAATGTTCCTGGTTCTGCAGTTAAACCTCTCCCATTCCTGTTTAATTTCACGGATTCAGAAAACCAGAGTGCCTTCGCTGAATTCAGGATTGTTGAATCTGCAAACATGCCGCAATTTATTGATTTACTTATTAAATTTTCTTATGCCATCCATCTTCACGATAGGGCATATTAGCAATCGCCTTTAGACTTATATACCGCTTCACAGGGCTTTTACAGCCCTTTCTAAGCTGTTTGCAGAGTCAGCCTATTTTCCCCCAACAATCTGGGTCCTCATTTTACCCACCTCACAAGGAGGGAAGGCTGAGTCAACTTTGAGCCTGGTGGGATTTGAACTGCCAAATTGCAGGCAGGCAGCAGAAGTAGCCTGCAGTACTGCACTCTAACCACTGTCCCATCACAGCTAATCAGCAATAGCCCTTAGACTTATATACCGCTTCACAGTGCTTTCCAGCCCTGCATAAACGATTTACAGAATCAGCCTCTTGCTCCCAACAATCTGAGTCCTCATTTTACCCATCTCACAAGGAGGGAAGGCTTGAGTCAACATTGAGCCTATCAGAATTGAACTGCTGGCAGTTGGTAGAATTAACTTGCAATACTGCATTCTAACCATTGCACACCATGGATGGATGGATGGATGGATGGATGGGTGGGTGGAGGGATGGAAGGAAGGAAGGAAGGAAGGAAGGAAGGAGGGAAGGAAGGAAGGACAGACAATAGCAATAGCTCTTAGACTTATATACCGCTTCACAGTGCTTTACAGCCCCCTCTAAGTAGTTTACAGAGTCAGCTTCTTGCCCTCAACAATCTGGGTCCTCATTTTATCCACCTTGGAAGGAGGGAAGGCTTGAGTCAACCTTCAGCCTTCCAACTCTGTTAATCTATAATCTATAAAGACAGATTGTTTCAGGACATGTATGAAAGGCTGACCTCTTTCAAACCCAGGTAATTCTCACATCCAAGCCAGTGACTGATGAGGTTTACCTAAGAGATTTAACTTTTTCTTGTGGGTCACAAGTATTACAAGCAAAGCATCCCGAAGCATTTTTTTTTTCCTCCCGAAGTGTTTTCTTTGACACTTTTTTTGCAAGAAAAAAAATATTGTTATTTTCCCAGAAAAGCAGGAACTGTCTCCTGGGGGAATTGTGCTTCAGCACAACTCCCCAGCCGTCGTGTGTGATCTTGTCTTGACAAATGGAGCGAGGCTGGAGAAAGTGCCATTGTTTTTAGCTGAGGGTCTAAATGCCTCTATTTCAAGCATCTTTCTCTTTTAGTGTTCATCAATTTTAAAAAGCCACTTTTTCTTTAATTGGTTCTCTTTAAATAATGTAAACAAGTCTGGCAGAGGCACCAAGAATACAGATAGTCCTTAATTTAAACACAACTGTTCAATTAATTCAGAACACAACTGACCCAAAATTTCCATTGCACAGTATAAGTGACTTTTGCCCCATTTTAAAACCTTTCTTGCCACAGCCATTAAGTGAATCACTGCAGTTGTTCAGTTTGTGACATGGTTGTTAAGTGAATCTGGCTTTCCCTTGGACTTTGCTTGATCAGAAAGTTGCAGAGGGGGATTGTATGACTCCCCGGGACACTGCAACCATCCTAACTATGAACCAGCAGCTGAATTTTCATCACGTGACCATGGGGATATTTCAACAGTTGTAAGCGTGAAAAACAGTCATGTCACTTTTTTTTAGTACCGTTGCAACTTGGAGCAGTTGAAGTTGAACTTTTTTCAGTGCCATTGAAACGAATTGTTGTACGTCGAGGATTGCCTATATTGTAGATGAAGGCAGCAGAGTTTTCACATCTGGGAAGATTTTGTCTACAGGTGAGAAATAATACTAATACTAATACTACTACTAATAATAATACCATGGAGGATCCAAAGGGGCTTTTTTTTCAAGAGGCAACTGGACTTTCTGGTTTTTCTTTGAAGACATTTCACTTCTCATCCAAGAAGTTTCTTCAGTTCTGACTGTATGGTGGGGAATGGAAGGATTTATATTCCTTGCAGGCAGCTGGTCATTTGCATCCTTTTTGGAGAGTCATTGAGGCCACTTGGAGGTTTATCTGCAACAATTCCAAGAAGGCTCCAGATCCATTTTCACGACTCAGATGACCCTGAGGACACAGATAAACCTGCAAAGGGCCTAAAAAGATGCAAAGGACCAGCTGTCTGCAAGGAACATAAATCCTTCCATTCCCAACCATCCAGTAGGAGCTGAAGAAGCTTCTTGGATGAGAAGTGAAACATCTTCAAAGGAAAAAAACCAGAAAATCCAGTTTCTTCTTGATAAAAGCACCTTTGGGACAACCATGACCTGAATGACTGAGAATCTCTGGAACATGGAAGAATCATGTCTCATTATTGGTTTGGACCTGACACCACACTGGCTGCAGATTCTAGGAGTTGTAGACAAACAACCTGGTCAGCAAGGCCATGGGGATGCTACAATGGTCGTTAGTATGAAAAACAATCATTTTTCCCCAGTGTTGTTACTCCAAATGATTATTAAATGAAGGATTGCAAGTACAAGGACTATATGTAGTTCCAAAGCTTCGAATCACACCATTAACCTCATTGATTGGAAAGAAGTGATTGATTTGGCCTCAAAGGCAGCTCTTTCAGCCTCATGCCTTTCAGAGCTGCGAGACTACCATTCCCATCATCCTTTATCCATGGTGATAACTAAGAATCATGGAAGATAGAGTCCAGTGTATGTGGAAGATGCCAAAAATACTCTAAAGCCCAACATTTCTTTCTCCCAGAGAGAAATCAATAAGGCTATCTCAGAAGGCAAGAGATCCATATTTCTGCCACAGGTTTCCAAACTACACATAGGTCAATTTTGGGCTTGAGAGGTTGCCCTCCCTCAACTGAAAAACAAAAACAAAAACCCTGCAACGGTATAAAATACACAAATACTGAAACCTGACATTATTCTGGATCTGCCAAAACCCATAATCCCTGACAGGGGTTGTTATTCAGGGTCCTGAGCCCTGGCTGTTTACCTGGAGCTCTGGGTAACAGTAAAGACTCGGGGAAGACGGCAGAAGGACGGGATCCAGGAGATCCGGAATAATATTAGGTTTCCAAGTGATCCATTTAAAAAGAAAAGAACAAAGTCCACCTTCCAAGACAATTTCTTTTATTTAGGAAAGCATCAAATTGGCAAAGCCCGTGGTAATTCCGGATCTGACACAACCCGGAATTACCCCACAATATTAGAAGTTAGAAACAACCCCCAAAAGCCACATTCTCCAATATAAGTAATTCAGTGTTGCTTGATGTCATAAATCTCCAGCTCAAGGGGCCTAAGCATGGACAGCTCATTTTCCCACGGGAAGAAGACTCACCTAGTCTAAACAACTTTATCTCCACTCCTCCCCCTTTAGGAATGTGGCAAGCCCGAAACCCTTCCCCCCATGCCTGCCAAAGAGAAAGTAAGAAAAAGAATATATACTAATAATAATAATATACAATTTCAGGCTTGACACAGGGATGTCTCCATGAAATTTCTAGAGGTCCATCTGAAATCAAGGCAGACTGTATTTTTCTTTTATTAATCCAAACAGAAAACCAAATTCACCATAAGAGATGCTATTATTATTTTTTAATGAAATGCAATTGCAACAATCATGAAAGGCCCTAAGAGAAACAGCCTCTCTCCATGAGGTAAATAAGCATCTTCCCAAGACTGTTTAGTAGCACAGATTTCAATCTCCCTGAGACAGGAGTCACATTTTGATTTACAGGCCATTAGCAGAGTTTCCCCTCCCCAGTTTCCCCTCCAGTTCTTTTAAAGAGTAGTAATGGCAGGAGAGGAAGAAAAAAAAACTTAATTTAGCAGCAGACATCTAAGGCCCTACTTAACTCACCAGTCATTTTCAGCTCTCTGGCTTCTCTTGATTGTTCTACTGAAACCTGGTGTCAAGATCATCAAATTTAAGAGATAAAAACTTAGGGGAAAAAAGGGCTAAAAGCTTCTTTTTTTGGGGGGCTAGGTGGATCTCATTCTCCTTTTTTAAAATCTTAATCCCAACATGAAAAACTAGGACTCAACCAAATCTCAACCCTATCTTCCTCACGTTCTCCTATAATGCAGGAAGGAGAGAGCCAAGGCTATGGATTTCATTTTATAAATGAAGAATTACGGTAGTGCCACACAAGTGCCTGTATAATAATTAAGAAAGAAAGATATTATTCAACGAGTTCTGAGAATTTTATTATGAACATCAATATGAATTGTTAGCGACCTACAAATAGTTCTCAACTTACAGTTGAGACCGGAATTTCTATTGCTATGTTGGTGAAGATTCTCAATCATCCAGGCAGAAATGTCTGGAAGTTGATTTCTGGCAACTGGGTTTATTTTTGTTGTTTTGAGATATTTCGCTGAATATCCAAGTAGCTTGATGGACGAAGCTACTTGGATAAGCAGCAAAACACCTTGAACCAACAAGTGGAAGTCCAGTCACTATGACTCAATGTCCACTCAACAACCAAGGAGGTTGTTAAGTAAGTTGTGCCTGATTTTACAATCTTTTTTTGGGGGGGAAAGCAGGACTGAGAGTGTTGTGGTTCGCTGGCAGCAAGTACAAACAACAGTGGAATTGGACAGTGAGAAGAACGGGGACCAGTCCAGGAATCTGGGGAGGACTCAGATGAACGTCCTGTGTTCGATGCAGAGATGGGGCCAGGACCATCTGGGAGTGGAGTGCTCAATCTGAAGCCTCCGGAGCCTGGCAGCAGTAAGGCAGAGGATCCAGGGGAGCCTGTTCCCAGTGTGCGTGTGTGCAGTGTATGAAACAAAAGGCAGCCCTGCCAACTCTCACGGTTCTGCCGTGAGTCTCCTGATTTTTTGTCATTTCTCACGGTCTCACGACAAGGCTCCTCAATCTCACGCCGAATTTAAAATGTTTTTTTTTTTCCAAATTTGGGGGTCGGCTTATATGTAAGTATATACGGTAATTGTTTTTCTTCGTGTCTGTCCGTCATTTTGAAAGGGGAGTAGGCTAGTTTCCCAGTAGTCTTTGTAAGTTCAGCGCGGGAAAGCGATCCAACATGGCGAAAAGAGGTGGTGATTTTTCAAAAGAAGAAAGAAAGCTGCATCTTCTTACAACAGGGAACACAAATAAAACATTTAAATAAACTGTTCATGACTTTCCTCGATGGTAAAGGGGTTTGTTTAATCTTGATCAGGAAAAAAATAGAATCTCACTATTTTTTATAGAATCTCCAGATTTTTTTTCATGGGTCTTCAGATTTTCCTTTATCAGGGGTTGGCAGGTCTGAAAAGGGGCAACTCGGGAGTAAGGCTGGGAGGTGATTGCTCCTCCTCTAAGGGAAAAAGGACAGGCCAAGATGATGAAATCTTTGCAGGAAGCAAAGTAGTTTGATCGGTTCAGGGTCATTCTGGAAGCTCTTTGTACTTTGGTTAAGGCCTGGTCCCACTGCCCGACGGACGCAAAACATATGCATAAAGGACACAGCAGACGAGCAAAATTTCAGGGGTGGCTCCATCCGTTGTCATCCGCTCCAAAAAGTGGTGAAAATTTGCATAAACAGAACGGAAAAGAATGGAAAAGAACAGACGTAGGTGGTATGTAGCGGGAATGTTAAATGGATGTTCATAGGAAACCTAGCGGATGAAAGCGGATGACACCTCCGAAGGGGTTCCGGGGGAGAATTTCAAAGCAGACGCATAGCGGAAAGGGTGGATGCATAGCGGATGAAGTGGATGCATCACGGATGCCTATAGAAAACAAAAGGGATGCAGCGCAGATGTATATCGGATGCAAAGCGTTCACTGTGCATGCAGGGAGTATGAATTGCGTCAGCTCTGTGGATATAAAAGGATGCAGCACGCACGCAGTCAGCATACAGGGGAAAGACGTGCTGCCAGATACATCTTGCAGGAACACCATGGTTCATCAGTCAGGCAAGAAGAGGAAGCCCGTGCCTACTCGTTCAAGCCCTGGCAAGGTGAATAAGGCCAGAACCAGCATCCCACCCCCTGGCATTGACTCTGAAGCTGCTGCTGATGTGGTGACCAGCCCCAAGGCTCTCAAAGCCCTGCTGCTGAAGGCCCTGCTGCTGAAGCCCCTGAAGGCCCTGCTGAAGCCCCTGCCAGAGGGAGGAAGAGGCAAGGGAAGGAGAAGGGGGAGAGGAAGCAGTACACCGTTTCCGAGGAGCATGAGGATGAGGTGCTGGAATGGCTGAGGGAGAACGAGTCCCTCTGGAGAAAGGGCCACAGACTGTATCGGGACACCAAGAAGAAGCAGGCAGCTTGGAGAGACAAGGCAGAGAGCATGGGGTACACTGCAGAAGTACTCCTTGGATGGTGGAAGCACATGCACACCTGGTATGGTAAGCTACACCTCAAGAAATCCCGGCAGGCCGCTGTCAAGCTCACTGACTGGGAGATGTACGTCATGGCCAAGTGCAGTTTCCTGGAGGGTGAGATCCCCCACCGAGGAGCAGCCCCTCTGAGACCCCTCTCCTCAGACAGCCCACAGACAGCCAGTCCTCTTCCAGCCAGGAGCCAGCTACCCTGTCCTGGCAGGTGTCTTCAGAGGGCCCCACATCAGAGATCCCCCCCGACAGCTGCACTCCCCATGCCAGTGGACTTGGAGGATCCCGTGGAGAATGACGCCCTGCTGTCACAAATGGAGGAAGAAGCAGCAGCCACCAGAGGCCAACCCACCCCCAGCTCCAGAGGATGCAGGCAGAGAGGCAGACTGGAGGGCCAGGACCACAGTGTGCTGTTGGAGATCAGGGACACAATGAAGACCAGCACAGAACTTCTCTCTCAGCTGGTCCCCTTGGACAGAGCATCCTCAGGCCGGAACACCTTCATCACCTACGTGAGCCAGACCCTGAGGGACCTGCCCGAGGCCCAGTACCAGGTGATGAAGCAGAAGATCACAGCACTTCTGCACAACCCTCAAGGCCCAGCTGAAGCTGCTCCTACCCACTCCAGGTCTGCTCCTCCAACCCAGGAGATGTCACAGCCCTTCCACGGCTTTCAACAGCCCTTCACCTACCAAGGCTTCAACTACCAGGACTTCCCACAGCAGAAGCAGAACTTCCCAGTCCAGGCCCAGGTTCATGGCATGCCACAGACGCCAGTCCTCACCCAGCTGCAGACCAGACAGCCCCACTACACTCCTCCCAACCCTTCTTCCACCCCACAGCCAAGCCCGTCAACGGACAATCTGTCATCAGTATTGGACCTGACATCTCAAGTCCTTGATGAAGGGCCTCTCAACCTCACGGGACCGAGTCAGCTCTCGGATAGCTTCCTGAACACACCACCACCTGTTGTACCCTTGGGGCCAAGCACCCCAATGGTGCCTCAAACCAGCACTCAAGCCACAGCCACCTCCACAGTCCCTGCCCGCTTAACAGGTGAGACCATGGACATGACTCAGAGTGACTGAGAATAGTGTCAGAGACTGAGTTGTTTACTTGTTAAGTTTATCTTTGCTTAAGACACTTTACTTGGTTCATTTTGCTTATTTAATACATTCATAAAGTTTACCTAAGAAAGTTTATCTTTGCTTAAGACACTTAATACAGTTTACTTGGTTCATTTGCTTATTTAATAAAGTCATAAAGTTTACCTAAGAAAGTGAATAAAGGTTATCTTTGCTTAACACACTTAGTTTGCTTGGTTCATTTTTTTACTTAATAAAGTGTTGGTGGAAACTTTGAAAAAATGGTTAAGCCTTTGTATGCTTGTGGGATAGATAAGGATAGTTGTGGGATAGATAAACCTCCAGTGCAACCATAGTGGGACTGTATGGTCCACCATCCCAGCGATCCAGATGATTTTCTCCCCCTTTTTATAGAAAATATTGGTTGTCTGCTATGGGGCCTTCTCCATACTCTAGACATACTGCAGACATCCTAAATATATGAGATACATCCCAGATACAAACGTTTTGTCCGTTTTTAATACTTTATATATGAGATGCATACGCTTACATCCTTTCTATTTCCGTGCTACTAATGCTGTGTAGACATTCCGTGTACCTTTTGTTTCCTCACTCTTTCCGTTTTCAGCTGCAGAGGATGTGAGTTGCGGGGATGGCCAGAGGATTCAGAGAGGATACAGTGGACGTTTAACAGATGATAACGGACATAGAACGTTTGTTGCCCATATATGTCGCGGATGTACATCGTATGCGGCGGAAAGTTCATCCATTCACAAAGTTTTGTGCAGCTCAAAACTTCTTGCGGGGATGAAATCGCAGTGGACGGATGCTCAAGGGATAGAACGTATGAAACACGTATGCAGTGAGTACACAATGGATGCATCGCATTTTCCAACAGATGGCAAGCTGTTTTTAACGTTTTACATCCTCTTTGCATCCGTAAGTGCAGTGGGACAGGGCCTTTAGGTTTTTTTTGTACTTCAGTTGGTTTCTTCTCTAGTTCATTTGATACTTCTGTTTTTGGCAGCACTTCACAGAGCTGAAAGGTGGGTGCTTATCTCGGGGAATTATTTGAGATTCATTACCGGCTAGGAATGAAAATATTTCCCAGCATTGCAATAAAACAAGACTTGTTTTTAAAATAAGCATGTGGGTAATTACATTCTCAGAAGCCTGGGTCAGAACAGAGGGCCTTTGAAGCTGTTGTATGTCTTTTCTGGAGCCAACGGGAGAAGAAGAATAACGGATAAGATACATGGGGTCCTTGGTGCTCTCTGAGCTTGGCTGTTTTCTTGAACACATTTCATTACCCAACTGGGTAACATCCTCAGTGCTAGAAGGGATAATAACAGACAGTAAACCCCACTCCCTTCTAACACTAATGCTGTTACCTAGTTTGGTAATGAAAGGTCTGCAAGAAAACAACCAAGCTCAGAGAGCACCAAAGATACCATGGTTCAACCCTGAGCTACGACTATTCTTTTCCATCAGATTATATTTAATCCGATCTAGGAAGACTCTTCCTAAATTCTAACCTTATAACGTAAACCTTGGCTGGATTGGTGCTAAAACATGGTTGCTTGGTTTTGCCTGGGGGATGTCCTTGACCACAAAACAGGATGGCTGCTTTGTTCCATTACAGTCCAAGCACTGGATTGCTTTGCAACTAAGACTAGAGAAGTACCATTGAATTTTGAAGATAGATATTACAAAACACTACCTTCTTTCTTTAATACTTGATATGCTTCTGCAACAGTGACAGGACAGCTGCAAAGAGGACACTTAGCCCCAAACAGAAGAAAGTTGCAAGTCACACTAAATGTTATTTCCATTACAGGTTTCCCTCCCTCCCTCCCTCCCTCCCTATTTTACACTGCTTTCTGTGCTATTAATAACGTCAGTAAAATTATTTCTTCGCATTGTTTTTTTTACCATGGAGTTGCACTATAACAATTCAGCCTGGAATTTTGACAGTAAAGCAGAGGATATATACAGTAGTTGAAATGATGAGGCAGCTGTGAATTGGCACTCTTTTACTTCCTTTTCAGGACAAAAATCTTTCAACCCCCAAATCTTTTCCAACTTTCTGGAGAGAAAATGTCTCAGGAACAAAGCATTCTTCCCTTTGCAGCCCAATATGGCTGTGAAGAGGGTTGATTGACAGGCTTCAATTAGCATCACAAAGTCAATCTCATTTACCCTCCAAGCACCAAACAATAGCTATAAAGACATGGATTAAGGGGGCTTTTAATTAGTGTTTTGGCCCTGGGATAAAACACAAGCCACCCTTGAAGCAGAAGGACAATTCCCAAAATTACAGAATTGAGAGATTCAGAAGCTGTGGCTTATTTATCCTTAGAGGAGGAAAGTTGCGTTCTGATCATAAACAGAGAAAGAACCGGATGAACGTTTTATTTTTATTTTTTAAAATAAAGTCCTGTGATTTCAAATCTGCGCCTAAGCTCCTGAGTTCAAAAATCCAGAAGGTGCGACACATGCAACAAATTTCCGCCGGAGAGGAAATGCCACTGAAATTATTTTGTTTTCAGTGGGGGATGTATTTGGTTACCCGGGGCACAGAAATAGAAGAAAGTGACATATCTTGGCAGCTCTGTTTAAAGGAAATCCGCCAGGCTCCCCTGCTGTGGCAAAAGAGCGAAGAATTGAAAAGTGAGCTCTGTTCTATTTTTTGCTCTGCTTCAACAGAAGATAAAAAGCAGCCATTTCCCCCCCCCTCCCTTCTTCCTATTCCCACCTGTAGACAAAGCGTCTCTAGAGGATTTAAACCAGGGATCGCCAACCTTTTGGACCTCAGGGACCACCAAATTCATAATTTTAAATCCCGCAGACTAGAGACCCTGGAAAAATCTCCACAAAACTCCCTGTTTTCCTACTGATTGATCATTCTTTATTTGAGATTGCAGGATACTGTCTCCAGCTCTGTTCTCAGGGGGAAAGAGAGAGAGAGACTTTTGGCTTCATGCAAGGAAAGCAGCAGAAGCAGCAAAAGTCTTTCTTTCTCTCCCTCGAACTCCATCAGATATTAGTCTTTGTGAGACTTGTTGCACCAGCGCAGCAGGATGCTTTGCAGGGTCCCAAAGACTCATTTCTGGCAGAGTTTGCAGAAGAGAAAGAAAAACTTTTGTTGCTTTCCTTGCATGCAGCCAAAAGCAGAAGAAGAAAGAAGTGGAAAGAAGCTGCCCGGTGTCCACATCAGGTGCATGGGGTGAGTGGGGCAAGTCCCCCTCTCCACCCTTTCCCCCCTCCCCTCACTACTTCATGTTGTTCACAATGCAAGCGACACAAGCCTTGTGTTCCCACAGGCCATGTGGGCAGCACAGGCTTGTGTTCCTGCGCAGCCTGGATTAATTGCTTTTGGGGGGGACATTTCTCTGCAGACCATCAACATTTTCTCACAACCACCAATGGTCCCCAGCCCAATGGTTGGCGACCACTGATTTAAACTACTGTACCGTTTAAAATCAGAAGAGCAAAGGACTTCCATGCTTTGCTTGTTTGACTTTAAATTCATGGAGTTACAACATGAAAAGGAAGAATTCTGAAAACGAGGCTGGAGGAGAGAAATGAGAATGGGCACATCAACAGGGAGATTGATGTTGTTGTTGTTGTTTTTAAATATATCCTCTATTACAGGGGATGCGGGTGGTAGAAGGGGATGGTTTTGCACAGGCCTAGTTCCCAATGAGCTGCGGCCCAGCACTGGGCTGCAGACCAGGGATTGGGGACTCCCTGTCCTAGAAGAGATATGGAGAAGACCTACCCTGTTTTCCCGAAAATATAACCTACCCTGAAATTAAGTCCTTGTTAATTAAGTCCTAATTAAGCTTGATTTTTACATGTGTGCCCAATATAAGCCCTACCCACAAAATAATCCCTAATTAAGATCCCGCCCACTCCAGAGTGGATGAGTAAAAATTAAGCTAGGGTGGGGATGGGGTTGTGGAGCTGCCCTACTACTTCCCTTCGGACAGCTGTAGCCAGGCCTCGCACACCCCGACACCTGCCTTGCTGGCCCATTTATTCTGGAGCCAGCAAGGCTTGCTTAAAGGCCTCTGGAGCCCTGTTGTCAACTGTAGAGGCCTTCAGGAAAGTCTTCCCAGCCACAGAAGAAGAAGTTCCTGAAGGCCTCTGACAGTGAAAAGGAGGCCAGGGGTTTAGTCAATGGATGACATCCCCCGAAAATAAGACCTGGTGCCTTTTTTGGGGGGTGGCAAAAAAAATAAAACAGGGTCTTATTTTGGGAGAAATGTGGTATCTCCTGAAGCCTGCATCACCTTAGGAAGTCTCTTCCTGCAAAATGGACCACAATTCTACTTCCATGGGGGGGGGGGGGGGGGGTGGGGGGGGGGGGGTTAAATGTGTCTCAAAGTTTCCAGAACTCAAAGCCATCCCCACTGACTGTATGCAGAAACCAAATGATGTGTATTGTGATGACTCAACCCTAGTGATACATCGGTTCTCATTTAGCTACTAAACTTCCAGGAAGATGTGAGATCAATCAGTCTTCCTCCTGCATCACCAGCTTATAAAATTGGCTTGAGGATTAAAAGAAGAAAAGGGGGCAGGGGTGAGAAGTGAATATATATATATATATATATATATATATATATATATATATATGTATGTATGTATGTATGTGCTGTTCAGCTTCCTTCGGGTATTATCCCACGTCACTGTAGTGCTTTTAAAGTTGTAGCAACATTTCAGCAGAATCTCATCTGCCATCATAAGATACAAACTCAATACAGAAGCCTGATGATGGCAGATGAGATTCTGCTGAAACGTTGCTACAACTTTAAAAGCACTACAATGACGTGGGATAATACCCGAAGGAAGCTGAACAGCACACATGTAAGTACCCGCGAAAGCTTAAAAAAACATTCTGTATATATATTCTGTATATATATTCTGTATTCTCAGAAACGAACTCAATACAGAAGCCTGATGATGGCAGATGAGATTCTGCCAAAACGTTGCTACAACTTTAAAAGCACAACTACAATGACGTGGGATAATACCCGAAGGAAGCTGAACAGCATATATATATATATATATATATATATATATATATATATATATATATATATATATATGTGTGTGTGTGTGTGTGTGTGTGTGTGTGTGTGTGTGTGTGTGTGTGTGTGTGTGTGTATACACACATATATACACATACATACATACATACATACATACATACATACATACATAATTAGCAATATCTTTTGTACAAATGCTGGACTTGTGCAGGCAACGACATGACTCTCCTCTGCTCCTTTTTATCAGACAGCACCTGAAAGGATTATATCTTCTTGCAAACAGTCTTCAACGACAGGCAGTCCTTGAGTTACGATGACAGTTGAGCCCCCCAAATGTCCATCGCAAAGCGAGGGAGTGGTTAAATGAGTTTTGGCCCATTTATGACCTGCCACTGTTATTCAGCGAACTGGCTGTTAGTCACACTGGTTGTTAAGTGAATCTTGTTTCCCCATTGCTTGTCAGAAGGGCATGACCCCGGGATGTTGCAACCAACGTAAATATGAGTCGGTTGCCAAGGGCCTGTAATTTTTTATCACATCACTGTGGGCATTCCGCGACGGTCAGAAGTGCGAAAAATAGTCCCAAGTCATGTTTTCAGTGTAATTATTATAACTTTGAACGGTCAGTAAATGAAAGGTTATAAGTCGAGGATTACCTGTGCAGAACTCCCATTCCTTTTTATCAGAGAATGCCAGATCTTCCTGCAAACACTTCAAATAATCCATCTTCTCCTTTCCAAAAAAATTTACTTCATTCTTGTCTTCTTCTCCTGGCTCCATTAACACTCCCAGGCTATAAATCTGGAACCCCACTAACTATTTCTGCTCTAGATCCTCCCTTTTTCCAGGGTTTGGTCTTCCGTTGTTTTTTTTTTGGGCAAGCCATTATGCTTTTACTTCCACATCTGTTGCATCTGGGCCAAGCCTGGCTGAACCACCCTCACTTGGGGGATTTTCTGCCACTGTGAAGCTGTGAAGTTTGTAGCCAGGGACGTGATGGATGTGCCCGGTCTGTGTTCTCTGTTCTCCCTACCCACCTGCCCTTCACCCCAGACAGCTGTGTCTCCTTGGACAGAAATCCAGTTTTGCTTCTTTCCAGCTGCATGTCCAGAGGTGGGCTGAGGTCCAGGTGCTAAGGAGCAGCTGAGTTAGCCTTTAACCTCTGCTAACAACCCTTCTGGGTGTGTTATGAGACAACAGCTGGAGGACCAAACAACAAAGTAGAGAACCGGAGCCTTCTATAGCTATCATGGACCTCTGAATCAAGAAAGTCAAGTCAAAACCCAATTGTCTGCAGTCATTCCAGGTCCTGGTTGTCCCAAAGGTGCTTTTTTTCAAGAGGCAACTGGACTTTCTGTTTTTTTCCCCTTTTGAAGCCGTTTCGTTTCTCATTCAATAAGCTTCTTCTGCTCTTGCATCCCCCACATATCCTGTCAGAGCTGAGAGAGTCTTTGAGGCCACTTGAAGGTTTATCTGTAGCAGTTCCAAGAAGGCTCCACACCCATTTTCACTACTCAGGTGACCCTGAGGTCACAGATAAACCTCCAAGGGGCCTCAAGGACTCTCCAAAAAGGATGCAAATGACCAGCTGTCTTGCAAGAAGTATAAATCCTTCTATTCCCCACCATTCAGTCAGAGCTGAAAAAGCTTCTTGGATGAGAAGCAAAACATCTTCAAAAGAAAAAAACCAAGAAAGTCCAGTTCCCTCTTGAAAAACTTTGGGTCAAAACCCAGTTGCACTATTGTTTGGCCCAGGGATCTACCTTTGGTTTTGAGGAGACAGCCAGGATCAGCTTTCCCTGAGAAGGATGCTTGGTCCAGCCCAACACAAGTAGTCCTCGACTTACAACCACAATTGAGCCCAAAATTTCTGTGGCTCAGTGAAACATTTAAGAGAATTTTGTCCCATTTGGTGTGCTTTCCGGCCGACTGTTTGAGAGGTGAATCACCGCAGTTTGTTCAGTTGGTAACCCAGTTATGAAGTGAATTTGGCTTCCCCATGGAGTTTGCTTGTCAGAAGGTCGCAAAAGCGGATCGCGTGATTTCCTCCCCCCTTGCAGGGGACACTGCAATCATTATAGATGTGAATCGTTTGCCACACGGCCAAATTTTGATCATGTGATCACGAGGGCTCTGCAATGGTTGTAAGTGTGAAAAAACACACTTTTCCCCCCAGTGCCATCGTAGCTTTGAATGGACACTCAGTGAATTGTGGTAAGTTGAGGACTACCTGTAGAGTAGACTTCATTTCCATGCAATGCAATGAAAAGCAATGAAATGCAGAAGAACCTTCATCCCCCATGACCTCCTCTCTTCTTAAGGCAGAAGATAATTTTTGGAAAGGCTTTGGAGGCCTGCTCTCCAGCTGTGATGACTGGGGGCATAGCACAAAAGCAACAAAGTCACAAAAATAGGTAAAGTCCTTTTAATACCTCCAACTTGGTCCCCAATGTCCAGTTATCATTGGCTGGAGGAAAAAAAAACTCTTCCAAAAACAGTTTTCAAAAGGAAGAAATTCCATCCAAACTCAATGTACAAATAAATTATAAATAAAAACTAACACAAACCACACTACAGCAATTAATGAGACAGGGCAGGATAAGGGATTGAAGAAGTCAAAAGATAACAAAACACACACACTTGGGAGGATGCCAGAACTCAGATAAGACTTGACAAACCAGAATAATTTCACACTTTGCTTCCAGCAACTTTGCCATGTGCAGTTTGCCCTTTTAAAGTCTTCCCAGCTGCAGCCAATGAAGGGGATCAGGGCCTTTTCCTCTCCTGTAAACCACGCAACTCACGTTGCTCCCTTATACATTCCTCCCTGTGTGCCCTAGGATGAAGAGGAGGGTGGGCCTGGGTCTTCCTCTGAATGGCCAGCTGGCCTATGCCCTTCCCCAGTTTCCTCCACAGCCACCAGAGCCACACTCCCACTCCCTGTCAGCTGTTCCAACTCTCCCTGGGAATCAGATTCCAACAGGGGCAGGACACCAGCTTTCAGAGGGCAAGTTTGATACACACCCACACAAGCTTCTGGAGCACACACTGGATTTAATGGGATGATGGAGAAGGCATGAAAAACAGCCTACGAGCTATCTTTCCAGAATTTGAAAACGCCTTCCAAAGAATGACTTCAAAGGGTGAAGCTGGCAATTCTCTTATGCATCTCTTTGTAATACACATTACTGCATCTCATTTTTCACTCTTTATAGCCCAAGCTTGCTCCATGGAGAGAAGGTCAAACAAATGTGCTTTTTCACCCTTCCAGACTCCCAACCAAGGAGGACAACACTCAATCTATTTTTGCAACTCTTGTCCAGAAGCAGCTAATGGAAACAGCATTGGGCACTTTCACGCACAAAATCCTTTCAGTGTTACAAGCACCAGTGCACACCTCTCTGGTGTAGCCTGACCCAGATCGAATTTATCCAAAGTGAGGGCCAGTAAGAGAGATCGAGGGCAGGATCAAATTTTAAAATCAAATCAAGTTTTAATGTGCCCTTTGCGAGCTCCACTCTCTATGTACTCAGTGCTTGCAAAGGAGGGGGTCCATGGCTACATTGTCTTTATAGGCACCAAATGGCTACTCCATAATAAATCAAAACCCCCCCTCCCATTTCCCCCCTCCCTCCCTCAAATCCTGACAGTCAGAAGCTGTACCACTTTACAAGTAGCAGTAACGGTTGCTGCAGCTCAGCGTTTTCGTGAGACCTCGCAAACCGAGGTGGGCATCTTGGCACATCGCCCTCTTTCCCATCCAAGAACAAAGCAAGTTCTCCACCTAACTTGCTGGACGTCTTGGCCGCAGAGGGGAAATCCTTGCTTGTTCCTAAATGCTGCGTAGTAACTTTCAACCTGGTTTCCCACGTGTGGGGAAACGAGGGTGGCTGTTGCAGCCCAGATGGAATCCTGGTCTCCTTCCTCATCCCCCCTTCGCTGGAGGGCAGGTAACCCAAGGCAGGAAAACTGATTCTCACTTAAGAAGCCACTTGGAACTTCTCACAGCCTCCAGCTCCATGCCCTGGGATTGAAGTTTCAGGTTTTTCTTTTTTTTCCCCTGAAAGGATATTTTGGTTGGTTTGTTTTTCACAGTCAGGCAGAGGTGGGCGTAGCTGCACTGGAAAGTAGCAGTCAGTATCTTCAAGGAAAGGATTTTTGTTACTCTCTTCCTGAAGTTGGGGTGTTTTTGGTCTGCACCCACATTGGCTGAGATCAAACCATCTTCATAGAGGGGGGAGGGGAAAGGCTGAAATATGGTCAGCTGGGCCTCTCACCTGCAGGGACTGATTCTCCCTTCTTCTTCTTGGCCTCAGCTGACCACCTGAACTAGTCTATAATACCACTCATCACACTGAGTTAAGGGAGCTCCAAAGGCCCCCTGGATGGCTGGATGGCTTCTACGCTTCTCCATCCCCAAGTCATGGGACACGTGTCTCCATAGCTTCTTTCCCCAACGCCTGCCATGGATGACATGAAAAAGATAGGGTTCTCTACAGCAAAGATTGGTTCCTGGAGGAGGGGGTTGGCTCAAGGGTGGGCTTTCAGAGACCCCCTGGTTCTAAGGGAAGGGGCTCTTCCTGCTGCTTCTTCCGTTGACGCTCTCGTTTGGCCCGCCAGCAGACCAACGCGGCCACCAGGAGGCCGACTCCAAAAATCAAGGTGGCCACCGAGACCACCTTGGCAATGTCCATCTGGGGCCCGTTGATGGTGAAGGTGATGCAGGTGGCGGCAATGCCGATCACCAAGGCAACGATGCCAAAGGGAAAGATGCAACGGTACCACGACTTCTCAGTACCTCCCGTGGCCAGGGCTAGCTTATTCAAGGTGGCGGTGGAGTCCGTGGTGACAGCGACGGGCATTCCAGATTTTCCTCCTTGGAGGCAAGTCAACGAGTTGGACTTACAGTTCATCATTCTGGCAGGTGCCCGGTGGAAGATTCTTACCCCAACTCCCTGGGAAGGCAAAGATCCAGAACTCTTGCAATGCAGCTTCTTTCTGGGAGTAGAGAACCACAAGGAAAGTCCTCTCCTTCCTTTCTGCTCTTGTTGCGTTCTCTCTCTCTCTCTCTCTCTTTCTCTGGCTGCTTCTGGCTGGTGAAGGCTTCTGGCTCCCACTGATTCTTTTGCTGTAGCAGCCAATGGCTGGGATTGGCAGCAGGAGAAATGAGATCATGTGTGTGTGGGCTGAAGCTCGGCCGCTGTTAACCATTTCGGAGAAAAATCCTGACAGGGAGAAGGAGGAGGGGGGGTGCTGAATTAAGCATCTTTCCTCCTTTCTCCTCCCCTGGAATTGTGGGGGCAGGGGGGATGACAGAAGGGGGTGCTTGCTTTCATCGTTTGGGGATGACAACTTCTATCTTGGCCAACGAATCCTGACCAAAGAGCTTATGTTGGTGTCTTTGGGATTTGTTGACCTGCTTGAGCTGTTTGGAGGGGTCAGTCTCTTTTAGCTTTCCTTGACAAAGAAGGGAACAGACAGAAGAATCTGATAGACTCTGTTTTCTGTTCAGTGTGGGGCAACTATGAAGGTCCAAGATTCATGGAGTGGGAAGACCAGATTAGTATCAGGATAACAGAGTTGGAAAGGGACCCTGGAGGTCTTCTAGTCCAACCCCCTGCTCAAGAAAGAAACCCTATACCATTTCAGATAAATGGTGGTCCTATATCTTCTTGCAAACCTCCAGGGATAGAGCGCTCACAGGTTTTTGAAGACAAACTTTCCAATGGTTGATTTTTGTCACTGTCAGGAAATTTCTCTTTAATTCTAGGATGGAATCTTTCTTTGATAATCTCCCATCTGTTACATCTCTGTGCTATGGAGAATAAGTTCACCCCCCCCCCTTTGTGGCAGCATCTCAAATATTGGAAGATTGCTATCATGTTACCCCCTAGTCATACTTCAGGCACAGAAGGACCCTGAGGGAACTGAGGCCAATCCATCCTTCTCAGTCCAAAAGCCTAGGTAAATCATGGTGAAAATACTGGATTTGGAGCAGTGGTGGGATTCAACATTTTTTCCTACTGGTTCTGTGGGCATGGCTTGGTGAGCATGGCTTGGTGGGCAGGGCAGGGGAAGGTTACTGTAAAATCCCCATTCCCTCCCCATCCCACTAACCTGTCAGCTTTGGAAGCCATATTGACACCAGACGCTTCCACACTGCCACATTCTTGAGCCTGGGAAAATGGGAGGTGGAGTGTATGTGGTTAGACATAATAGCATTCTTTTTCTAAATCAAGGTCATGTTATTTCTGCACCTGGGTGAGGGGAAGTCTCAAGTTGGGATGGATAGTGATTGGG
>BLBF01000067.1:3891862-3949201 GCA_015471245.1 Laticauda colubrina
GAGGGGAAGTCTCAAGTTGGGATGGATAGTGATTGGGGCATGTGATGCGATGATGAGTCCAGGGGGTGGATTTGTAGTTTTTATTTATTGCAAGGAAACCCTGAACTTTCAGATTCGGGATTCCCCAGATGTGCCAGTTTACTATCCAAATAAAGCAGAACTTTTGAGAAGATGTCTGTCTCAGAGTTAATGGTTGGAGTGGAGGTTTTCTGGAATGCTGACATAAGCTGCTTTCCAGCTCCCTTCTCCTGCGCAGGGCAACAAAAGAAGACCCAACTGATCAGCTAGGACTTGGGAGGCAGAGAATAGATGGGGGGCAGGGCCAGTTAGAGGTTGTATTTGCTGGTTCTCCGAACGACTCAAAATTTCCACTACCAGTCAGAACCGGCTGAATACCACCTCCAGATTAGGAGTGTGGAGACCCAAATTCTTGTTCTTCTTTACGGAATGAAGGTGAACTTTGGGTCAGTCCCTTTCTCTCAGCTCAACTTCCCTCAGATGATGCTACCCTGAGCTCTTGCATTACATCAATCTAACAAACAGATATGTCTTTCTTTCTTTCTTTCTTTCTTTCTTTCTTTCTTTCTTTCTTTCTTTCTTTCTTTCTTTCTTTCTTTCTTTCCTTCTTAATGTTTTTATTGCACTTTTTTCTCTTTACACATCTTAAACATCTTTTACAGTACAGAGGCGTTTGTTACAAATACACATTTCCATACATTTCTAATTATTCATATACATTTCATATACATTTCTTCTTCTTATCTCTGCAATTCTTATTCCTATTGCCTATCCATTCATACCATTTTCCCCATACCACATAATACTCCGAATCTTCTTTACCTTTTAATTCTAGGGTGAGTTTATCCATTTCCACACAATCTAAGATCTTTTGGATCGCTAGGCCTTCTGACGGTATGCTATCTTTTTTCCAGCATTGGGCGAGTGTGTTGTAGTCATGTGCAAGATCATATATTTTATCTTTTTGTTATATTTCCCCTTAATAATCCCTAAAAGGAACAATTCTGGCTTCAGTTTTGTTTGACAATTTGTTATTTCATACAGCCATTTTTGTATTTTAATCCAATACTTTTTTTACTTCGGGGCATAACCACCATGAGTGAAAGAAGGTACTTTGTCCTTGTTGGCATTTCCAACAGTTTGGGTTCAGATTTGGGTACATTTTTGCCAACCTTGTTGGGGCCAGATACCAATTATAAAACAGTTTATATTGATTTTCCTTATATGCAGCAGATTTTGTTATTATATAATTTTTATTCCAAATTGTTTCCCAATCTTTGAGCTCAATATTATGTCCAAAAATTTTGGCCCATGTTATCATTAAACCAATATGTCTTTCAGTGCCAGCTGAAGAAGAATTTACAACTATTTTATTCTAGTGTTTTTGTTTCTCATTAAGCTTTCAGTACTCTCTGTGTGCTGTTCCTGCCTCAGTTGATAGGATCTTTCTGGAGATAAATTCTAACACTGTTTTCTCTCCAATTGCTTTACCTTGCTTATCTTTAGATCTGCTTTCTGACATCTAATTTATCTGCAACTCTCCTGAGTTTGGGTTTTTATTTTCCAAAGGCTGCTGATTTTTAATATCTGCCCTAAGCTCAATTCAGGGTATTGAATCCTGTCAAGCATCTATGGAGATTCTCAGTCATCCAGGTCATAGTTGTCCCAAAGGTCCTTTTTCAAGAGGCAAATGGATTTTCCTGGTCTTTCTGAAGCAATTAAGGGAACCAGGCAATATAAGAGCTTGAAGACATCCATAGATATTGGAACATACACTGGGAAGGACACCAAACTTAGAGAAGAACGACAGACTAGAGATATTTCCACACTTTGTTTCCAGCACTGGCCCATACACATGTCCGTCCTTTTAACCAGTTCTCACAGCTCCAGCCCATGAAGGGGATCAAGGCCCTTTCCTCCCCCATAGTCCATGCCACTCACGTCTCTCCCTTATCCTCTCCTCCCAGCGTGCCCTAGGATAGAGAGGGGATGGGCCTGGTACTCCTCTGACTGCTCAGCTGGCCTCTGCCCTTCCCCAGCCTCCTCCACAACCTCTGGAGCCACACTTCCACTCCCTGTCGGCTGTTCCTCCTCTCCCTCTGAGTCAATCTCCAACAGGGGCATGACATCTATCTTGAGGGTACTTACAACCTGGCTCATGGGTTCACTTAACAACCATGCAATTTGTTTAATGACCACTACAAACAAATTCATAAAATTAGGTTGGCCCCATGACCCACCCGCTTTAAGGTCGGCACAAGTTATGACTGTGATAGGCAGGCTCCATTATGGTTGTAACTTGAGGATTTCTTCTCAGGAATCCTCTGTTCCTTGTTTCCCCCCCCCCCCCCCCCCCAGAGATGAGTATGTTGTTGGATTACACATTTTAAAAACATTTGACAGGATTGTCCCATAGGTGCTTATTTTTTCAAGAGGCAACTGGACTTTCTGGTTTTTCTTTGAAGACGTTTTGCTTCTCATCCAAGAAGCTTCTTCAGCTCTGACTGAATGGTGGGGAATTGAAGGATTTATACTCCTTGCAAGACAGCTGGTCATTTGCATCCTTTTTAGAGAGTCCTTGAAGCCCCTTGAAGATTTATCTGTGTTCTCAAGCAAAACATCTTCAAAGAAAGAAAGAAGAATTTTTATCAGATTAAACATTACTTCAAGAGAATTTTTTTTCTCCTCCAGCCTCAGTCTGTCTTCAGAAGATTATAAGAACAAGGGTGGGCCTGGCTTAAGAAATAAACTAAGCTGTGTTTCATTTAAATGTAAACTGACTTGTGTTACATTCAAAAACTTAATATTTTCCATCGGAAATATTTTACTTGTTTACTTCCTAGCCTTGGCTACGGTCTTGGTGTTTCCTTTTGGTGTTCCATCCAAGAACTAACCTGGTTTGCTACAGAGCTTTTCAGACTCAGCCAAGGTTAAAAGTAGCCATGGTTTGTATACATCACCCAAATAGTCATCCTGGATTAAGCAGACCACAGGCTAGGTTCTAGTGAAAACTGTCATTGATGTGTCTGAGGAAGCTCTTTATTTATCCATTATTTGCACCACCATCCATTAGGCAGATGGTCAGTCACTAATTATATATATAATTATATTATAATTAATTTAACTAATTATATATATAACCACCAGGGATGAGATACTCTCTCTCTCTCTCTCTCTCTCTCTCTCTCTCTCTCTCTCTCTCTCACACACACACACACACACACACACACACACACACACACACAATTCCCTGGTGGTCTAACCAGGGTCAGAAGTTCTGTAAATGAGTGAGGATTATGCAATTTGGGAATTTGGCAAACACCATGTATTTCCCAGCAGCTTCTGGCAAGCAAAGTTCATGAATTCATTAAGTGAATCATGCAGTCATGAGGGAATCCAGATTCACTTAATGACTATATGATTCACTTAACGAATTCAGTGATTCTCTCAGTGAAAAATGGCAAAAAGAAAGGTTATAAAATCGGGCGTGACTCATTGAACAACTGGTCGGCTTAGCAATGGAAATTCTAGTCCCCTTTGAGGTCGTAAATTGAGGATTACCTGGATTAAATTTATTAGCATGTAATTTTCACCTTCTACATAAATCCAGCACCAGGGAACTGTCCAGAGTACCAAGTCATCCCCTGGACATCTATTTTTGGTGAAATCATCACTTGGATTATAGGTGAATGAGGAATGACCAACAGAAAGCAAGCAAATATTTTTGCTTTCCAGCTAATAGATTGGATACGTCTTGTGTGTTCCTCAGCCTGCCCGTTTCTCTTGTGTCAATCGGGCTAGACTAAAGGTTGGCTTGCATATAAAACATCAGCATATATCTCTTCTTCAGTTGTCTGGATGGAGGGTGAATCATGCATCTGTTTCCTTAAAGGAAATACTTTTCTAGTCATAGAACTGTCCTTGATTTAATTTACTGTTATTTAATTCTAATTGTTTAGTATTAGTTTGGACAGCTTTGAAGGATATTTCAATGTTACCATCGTCCAACTCCCCCCCTCCCGCCCAAGCGGGAGACCCTACACCATTTCTGACAAATGGCAGTCCAATCTCTTCTTGAAGGGCTCAAGTGATGGCACTCCCACAACTTCCGAGGGCAACTTCTATTCCATGGGTTGATTGTTCTCCCTGTCTCCTTATTTCCAGGTTGAATCTCTCCTTGCTCAGTTTCCATCCATTATTCCTTGTCTGACCTTCGGGTGCCTTGGAAAAGAGCTTGACCCCTTTCTCCTCTCTGGGGCAGCCCCTCAAGTATTGGAAGATGCTCTCCTGCCTCCCCTGGTCCTACTCTTCACTAGACTAGCCATGCCTAGTTTTTGCTACCGTTCTTCATATGTTTCAGCCTCCAGTCCCCTAATCATCTTGGTTGCTCTTCTCTGTACTTTTTCTAGAGTCTCAACATCTTTTTTATAATGTGGTGTAAAAACTGGATGCAGTACTCTAAGTGTGGTTTTACTAAGGTTTTATAGAGTGGTATTAGTACCCACTTGATCTTGATTGTATCCCTCTGTTTATGCAATTTAGGATTGCGTTAGCTTTTTTGGCTGCCGCTGCACACTGCTGGTTCATATTCAGCTGGTTGTCCATGAAGACTCTGAGATCCCTCTCCCAGTTCCTGCTATTGAGCCTGGTTTCACCCAGTCTATATGTGTCCTTTTGGTTTTTCTTGCCTAAGTGTAGGACTTTGCTTTCCGCTACCTTCAATTTCATTTTGTTAGATATGGCCCAGTGTTCTAGTCTGTCAAAATCATCTGGATCTTGAGCCTATCTTCTTGGGTGTTAGCTGTTCCTGCCAGCTTAGTATCACTTGCAAATTTGGTAAGTGCCCCTTCTATTCTCTGACAGTGAGGACAATTAATCAGTGGAACTGGCTTGCCTTCAGAAGTTGTAAATACTCCAATATTGGAAGTTTTAAAGAAGAGATTGGATACTCATTTGTCTGAAGTGGTGTAGGGTTTCCTGCCTGAGCAGGAGGTTGAAATAGAAGAGTACCAAGATCCCTTTGAATGTTGTTATTATGTTATTGTTATAATTTTATTTAAGTATTCCTTCAGGACAGTTTTAATGCATTTTTAAGAGCTGTGTGGATTTTAAATATGGGTCTATTCATTTTTAAAGTCATTTAGATTCTAGTATTCTAGGTTATTATACTGTATGTATTTCATTATATTTGCACTGATAATAGTTTATAATTAGATTGGAAGCATGCTAACGTACAGTTTGCAGTAATATGCGGGCTGAAAATCAAAATGCAATAAACGAAAAGAAAATATTGCACAGTTTATTCCTTTATGAAGAGGAAGGTGTTCAAACAATGCAACATTATACAATTCCTTTCTTTTGGACTTAGCTTTATGTAGTTGCAGCTCAGAACTGCAGCTACAGAAAATAAATCACTTAGGAGAAACCTTGAAAGAGAGGCTGGACTTTTACACATTATTCAGATCTGCTATAATGCATGGAATTGGGTATGTCTAGTTTAATGAAAAGAAGGACACAATAGCAGCATTCCAATATCAATACTATATAATATACCAATAACAAAAAAGAGGGAATCAAGCTATTTTCCAAAGCACCTGAAGGCAAGACAAGAAGCAGTAGATACAATATAAATAAAACATATGAAGAACAGTTGTAGGAATTGGGTATGTCTCATCTACTGAAAAGAAAGAGCAGGGATGATATGATAGCAGTCTTCCAATATCTGAGGGTCTGCCCCCAAGAAGAGGGAGTCAACGTATACTCCAAAGCACCTGAAGGCAAGACAATGGATGCAATGGATGGAAACTAATCAAGGAGAGAAGCAACCTAGAACCAAGGAGAAATTCCTAACAGTGAAAAATAATTATTTAGTGGAACAGCTTGTCTCCAGAAATTGTGGGAGCTCCATCACTGGAGGTTTTTAAGAAGAGGTTGGACAGCCATTTGTCTGAAATGGTATAGGATTTCCTGCCTAACCAGGAGGTTGGACTAGAAGATCTCCAAGGTCCCTTCCAACTCTTGTTATTCTAATTCTAATTCTAAAAATAGAGAGGAATAAAAAGTGGAAGGGAAAATAAAGGGGGGCAAATCAGAGAAAAGTAAAAATATTATTCTGTTATTCTCTCCTTGATTTTGGTGAGTTGTGTGAATCCAACCATTGCAGTTTCTAAGGTGACAAACCCTGCCAGTTCTAGTTTAATATCACACTGAGGCAAACCATGATTTAATTGCAATGTGCAGCCTTCACCCACAAATAATTATTTGGGGTTTTCTTAACCCCCAATTGGGACAGAAGATCAGAGTGATTTTCTTGATCCAGGCCATTCTGCCTTCAAATGTCTCTCAAATTTTCAAAGCTCTTGAAAATGCAATTAGTTTGCCTTCTTGGAAGCTCACAAAGAGAAAGTTTTGGAAAATCAACAGAGGTTGACTGCTGTAGGGAACTGATTCACATCAAAGGATTTTCAAGGCAAGGGTTTCCAATCTTGTTCTGGGCTGACCAAAGAAGAAAGTACAGCCCTGATTTATTTCCCATCACCAAACCAAAGGGGGAGAATTAATCCTTGTCTCCACCCTTGCACAAAATCAGCCAAGTGAGAGACCCCTGTCCCAAGAACCCAACTCTTCCAGAAAGATGCAGGAAACTCAACGCCTTTATTCTATGTATAAAATGGACACAATCTTTTTCCTTGTGATCCAGCATCATCTTACCAAATTCCTGGCTCTTAAAGTTTGGCTTTTTCTCCAGGAAGCAGGAGTGGAATTCTCCCCTATTCGCAAGAACCTCTTCTTAACTTTTTAAGCAGTTTGGAGAACAGGTTGTGGGAAGAAATCTCCTTTTGTTTTTTTTCCCTACTTTACAGGGCCAATGCAGGAAGGTGTTTCTTTCATTCAGTCCAGCTGATAATGGGAGAAAAAATTGTTCTGCTGCACTTTAACCAAACCAGAATGTAGCTGAGCCGCTGAAATCATCTGTCATGAATTCAGTGGAGCAGAAAACTAGTAAGTCACATTAAGTTCAGGAGCCAAGCTGAGGTTCCCCTATGGCATTCTTGCAGAAAATGAGCCATCAAATTAAGACAGAATCCAGGCCTTGTTTCAGAATCAAAAGCAAAAGCTGGAGTTTCCGAAAATCTATGTTGATTAGAACCAACCAATTAGGCTGAGTTAATATGATCTTATTCAGTCACAGCTACAGCCATTCAAAAACATGAGTAACAGCTTATTCCTAAGTATATCTTTACTGTGCAGTCCTTGGTGCTCTCTGTGCTTCATTATTTTCTTGCAGAACTTTCATTACCAAACTAGGTAATATCATCAGGCACTGAGGACATCAGTTACTTAGTTTGGTAACGAAACGTCTGCAAGAAAACAACCAAGCACAGAGAGCACTAAGGATTCTACAGTTCAACCCTGAGTTACAAATGTTCTTCTCTGTTGGCACTTGTATACAAACAAAGAGCAAACCCCATTATTCCCTTCTAGCACTGATGGCGTTACTCAGTTTGGAAATGAAACGTCTGCAACTAAACCACCAAGCTTAAGGAACACTAAGGACACTACAATTTAACCTTGATCTACAAATATTTTCTTCTTTCTGAATTTTACACTTTCAGCTATCTCCTCTGAATTTGCACAGCCTGGTAATCCACAGGGCACAGTATACAAGGCATATGGTTTCCTCTAGCATGTCCAGCCAAATGTGTGTTTATGGCGGAGCATATGCAGTGACCTCATTATGGCATTTCCTAGGATTCCTTTTTTTGCAGAATTAGCAAGAGAGAGAGAGAGTTGGGGGCTGAGAACATTTCATTCAATTAACAGAATAACAGAGTTGGAGGTCTCTGAATCCAATTTAGTCCTCCTCAGGCAGGGAACTCAATAGCAATTCAGACAAATGGCTGTCCAACCTCTTCTTAAAATCCTCCAGTGTTGTATCCACAACTTCTGGAGGCAAGCTGTTCCACTGGTGAATTTTTCAGTTGGGAAATTTCTCCTTAATTCAAGGTTGCTTCTTTCTTTGGTTAGTTTCCTTCCATTGCTTCTTGTCCTGCCCTCAGGTGCTTTGAAAATAGCTTGACTCCCTCTTCTTTGGGGCAGCCCCGGAGATATTGGAACATTGCTTATATCATATTATGAGCCGTGGTGGTGCAATGGTTAGAATTCAGAATTTCAGGGTATTTCTACTGACTGCAATTTGGCAGTTCAAATCCCACCAGGCTCAAGGTTGACTCAGCCTTCCATCCTTCCAAGGTGGATAAAATGAGGACCCTATTTTTTTTTTAATAAAAAGTGTTTTTATTTTTAACAACAAATATAGACAAAGGTAAGCATAAAACAACAAATAAAACTTTATTTCAATTATACAGTGTGTTGGTTGGTATATATCTCTTGTGCACAATATCAATAGTCTTTTCCTCTTAGATTTAAATTTACATTCGTATTATATTAATCAACTTTCCATGCCATATTATATTATTATTGTATCATCACTAGACTTTAATTTCAAATCCGCATTATTCTTTAGAGCAAATCTCAGTTCTTACTTATTTTAATTCATATTATAATTCATTCCATAATAATCAATTATAACACATCATTGCTATTGTATTATATTTCAGTTTCTTATTTTTCTATCTAACCATTGGTAAAATAAATCCCATATTTTAAAATATTATTGTTCTTCTTGATCTCTAAATGCTAATATTAATATACTCATTTCTGCACATTCCATTATTTTCTTAATCACCTCCTTGGTGGGAATTTTCTCATTTTTCCAATTTTGAGCAAAGACAATTCTAGCTGCAGTTAAAACATTAATAATCAAATATAACAATTCTCTGTTATAACCTTCAGGTAAAAGTCCCAATAAAAATATCTCTGGTTTCAAATCTATATGCTGTTTTGAATGAGGACCCAAAATTGTTGGGGGGGGGGGGCAGTAGGCAGTAGGTTTAGAGAGTGCTATAAAGCAGTATGTAAGTCTAAGTGCTATTACTATATCACCCCTAGTCCTTCCTTTCATTAAACTAGACATAACCAATCCCAGTAACCATTCGTTATATGTTTTAGCCAGGGGTGGGATTCAATTTTTTAACAACTGGTTCTGTGGGCGTGGCTTAGTTGGTGAGTGTGGCTTGGTGGCTGGGTGTGGCCAACTCAACATCACTTACATCGAGGCATGCATCTCCTTGCCTGGCCTCTCATGACTGTGGGGATGCTGCAACAGTCGTAAGTGTGAAAAACAGTCATAAATCACTTTTTTCAGTGCCATTGTAACTTTGAATGGTCCCTCCACACAAGCAAAGTCCCAGCAAAGGAGGGGAAAAATACTCCAGAGAAGTTCCTGAGACAGGAAGTCTAGTCCCGCCAAGAATGTAATAAGGGTTAACGGAGAGGCAGTTTCTGTAAGCAACCCCAGAATGTTTCCTTCCTGCCTTCCTTACAGGATTAGCCCTGTAATTTCTTCTAACAACCGGTTCTCCGAACTGCTTAGAATGTTAACAACTGGTTCTAGCGAATAGGTGCAAACTGGTAGAATCCCACTCCTGCTTTTAGCCTCCAGTCCTAATTGTTATGTTCTCTCCTTGAAAGGATGGGCATGTTCGTGAAAAAGAGTTGTCCTTCATGAGAGACTATAACAAGCTCAGAAAACATCAGGAACCACTCAATAAACACCACCCAACCTCTCAGACATGATGCTTTGTACTCCCTGCCACTGTTGTGGTTTGCCAGCAGCAGGTGTGGACAGCTGAGGCCTTGGAGAGTGAGGACTCAGATGAGGAGCCTGCGTGGGATGCAGGGATGGGGCCAGGACTATCAGGGAGTGGAGTGCTGCCTTCGGAGTTTGTGGAGGCTGGCAGCAGTGATGAAGAGGTCCCCGAGGAGCCTCTGTCCAGGCTGCATGCATGCAGGGCTGCTTGAAGGAAAGAGCAACTGCAGTAGCACGGGTGACTCAGGAGTAAGGCTGCAAGGTCATGGCCCCTCCCTTAAGGGATTCTTCGCAGAAAGCAAAGAAGTTCTTGCACTTCAAGCCTTGTGGAAGTTCGGACTATCCTGGTTTGTGTTTTTGTTTGGAATATTTCTTGGCAACTTTAACTTGTGTTCTTGGCAGCCTTGCACAACCTTGGCAAGGCTTGTTCTTATCAGAGACAATTTAGTTTTAGTAGCCTTTTAACTGTGAATGAATGGAATTCTGCAGAGAAGCATTAAAAGGTTTTGCTTTTACCTCTGTTTGGTGTTTGTTTCCTTGGAACAAGTTTTGGGTCAGAACAGCCACCAGTTTCCGTTAGTCCAGAATTTGCTGCCAAAAAACACATCTTGTGCCTGGATGGAGCTCGGTTCTGATTCCCAAACAGTGATTGCACCTGAGGCTTCTTTTTGTATGTGAGAGCTGGTGAGCCACGCACAATGGCAGCCTTCTTCTGCTGACCCTCAGCCTTAGGGGCCAATTAATTAATCAGGCCCTCTTCTTCTCTTCATCTCAACTTCCAGATCAAGCACCTTCATCCATTTTGCCTCGCAAAAGGTCTTTCTTTCTCTTCCTAGGAACAAAACCCCCACTTTTCAGTTGGACAAGGGGAGGGTTGATGTGGCAAGCCAGTTCTGCAAAAAGCAATTGGATCCTGGAGAGAAAAGAGAGGAAGGGGTGAGGGAGAGGGGTTTCGAGAGGGATTGCAAGCTTAATTGAATCCATTCAAGAATTAGGAAAATTGTTCCATTCTCATTCAATTCAGGACAGGTTTCAAAAGGGAGAAAAAAAGAGACTTGGACAAAGGACATTTCCCAGAATGTACCTTTGTAAAGGGAGGTTTTCTTTTCTCTTGCTAAGTTTTTCAGGAGACCAAGCCAGAAAAGAAGCTCTTTGTGCTTGGAAAAGCTTAATGAGGTGCCCAGGAAAATGAGCACTTCTGATGTCCATGAAGGATGTGCCTAGAAAATGAAGAGTTTAGAAACAGAAAGAGGGACCTTGCACTCCTCATGAACATGAAGCTTTGGATGCAGGAATTCCCATGTGTTCCACCAGTATTGTGTCCCATTAAAATAATCAGGCATTGGGGTTTTATACACCGTTGTAAAAATACTTTACTCAAACTGCTGCCAGACAGAGTAGGAAAGATTGGGTTGGCAAGTTATTCTCTGAATCCAAAGCATCCAGAAGTAACAGGTGGAAGATTCATTAAAGACAGACCCAACCTAGAACTAAGGTAAGGAGAATTAATGAGTGAAAGAGCTGGCCTCCAGAAGTTGTGGTGCTCCATCACTGGAGGATTTTAAGAAGAAATTGGACAGCCATTTGTCTGGAATGATATTGCTTGGGTGGGGGGTTGGACTAGAAGACCTCCAAGGTCTCCTCCAACCTTATTATTCTACGTTCTAATTGTCAGATCTCGCATTCCGTAGCTTTTTACAGTTGCCAATTTTTGAATTCTATCTGCCTTACTTTATGGTTCCCACCACCCCTTTGAAATGTGTTCAGAGGTAATTTGAGACCGCCTTTTCCCAGTTGCAGATATCTGATATGCCAGTGTGAGGAGGAGGAATATGTGATGGACCTTCTGCAGTATGGAAGTCCAAGGGCCTTCTCCACGGGGATTCCTTCCTTGGGGAACAACATTCCCATGGCTGTTTTTAAGTCTGCCCCTTACCTTGATCATCTTCATTTAATGATCCCATAATCCCTTGCAGGGTGGAGTCTGAATGGAGCTAGCAGAGCATTTTGATGGCTGGATGCCCTTCCTATCACCAGTGAGTTTTGTTCAGCAGATATATTCTCAGTGTGTCCAGAGAAATATCTGCATCTACCTAGGATTGAACTCACAGCCTCTTGACTATGAGGTGAGAGCTCCATCTCCAAGCCACTGCACCACTCACCTTGGTCCTCTTCCAAAAGACCCTGAAGATACGTTTTTGCAAGCAGGCCTGGGGGTCCCAGGGTGATATAGAGCCTATCAGGTAGTTTCTAGCTAAACATTAATTTGCAATCATCAACTTTAGCCAAATGCACATAAAAATCCATACATCATATCCGTTCAATACAACTGCCTTTAGTGTTAACAGCACTGGTTGACAGGATGTGGTTTCGTGTCTTCTTTGCTGTCATTGCAAACAAGTTGTTTCTTTGAATGTTTTCACTGGACGTGTGTGGTTGTGTTGGGTTTTCTATTTGATGTTTCATTCCTTATTCCGTGGATTGGGTGGCCAGATCAATGTCCCTAATAAATAAAGAATAAAGATGCCTTACTTCATAAGGGAAATGTTAGCTGAGCCTGTTTTTTACAATATAACTCGAAGCAAACATACCCTACACATTTTCTTCCTCCTATTTTTTTGCACAACAACCCTGTGAGGTGAGTTGGGCTGAGAGAATGACCGGTCTAAAGTCACCCATCCAGATTTCATGGCTAAAGCAGAACTAGAACTCACCGTCTCCTGGTGATTGTCTCAAAGTCACCTCATCCTTGGTAAATGCACAACCCACCAATATTGGAAACCAAGAGAAATTTCAGCTCATCTTTGAATCTCGGAAAAGACTGGTAAGCAAACCGCCATAGGTTACCATTCTTCTGCAATTCTGGTGTGACTATTACACTGTTTTCAGATCATTCTCTTCATCCTCAACTAGGAAAGTAAATTTGACCAGTTTCTTTATTTAAATTCGTGCCTTCAGGGAGCTCCAAAAATCCAACCACACAAGATTCAACTAGCAACCTGCAATTTTATTTTATTTTACACTTCCTTTCCCCTTTATTATTTTCACATATAATTCAAGGCGGTGAAGATATCCAAATACTTCTTCTTTCTGCTACATTCCCCACAACAACCCTGTGAGGTATATTGGATTGAGAGAGAATGACTGGCTGACTGGCCCAAAGTCACCCAGCCAACTTTCATACCTAAGGTGGACCTAGAACTCAACATCTCCTGGTGATTGGCCCAAAATCACCTAGCTGGCTTTCATGCCTAAGGCAGGACTAGAATTTACCATCTTCTGGTGATTGGTCCAAAGTAGCCCACTCGGCTTTCCAGGCTAAGAGACTTGAACTCATGATCTCCTGCTTGGTACCTTTAACCACTGGACCAAATTAGCTCATTTCATGGTCCTCTGAAGTTTGCAGCCCAGATGAGCTTGTCTCCAACTTTTCCCTACTTGGCATCCTTTAGAGGAGCTGAATGTACTGATCATCCCAGAATATTTTTACCAGCCTGCTGTTCATGGACATGGTTATTCCAATGCACTCGGGAGCACTTGGAAAAAGTGTAAATTAACAAATTGTTCGTAGAATCTGGAAGGCAACAGTAAAAAATGACAGTTTGGGAGCAAAATTGAGCCATTGTTCTAGGCATGGACAGTATGTCTTCTGTCTTAGGCATGTGTGAAGCAATAAACTACTCTTCAAGGATGCTGGGAAGTTGACACCCTGTTGCAGAGAAGAGCAACAAAGGCGATAAGACAGGAAGCTAAATCATAGGAATGGTTGCAGGAATTATGTCTAGCCTAACCCAGAGACCGACTAGGGATAACATGATAGTAGTCTTCCAGTATTTGAGGGTCTGTCACAAAGAAGAGGGAGGGTGTCAATCTATCCTCCAAAGCCCCAGAAGGCAGGACAAGAAGCAATGGATGGAAACTAACCAAGGGGAGAAGCAACCTAGAACGAAGGAGATATTTCCTGACAGTTGGAACAATTAACCAGTGGAACAACTTGCCTCCAGAAGTTGTGGATGCTCCATCGCTGGAGGTTTTCAAGAGACTGGACAGCTATTTGTCTCCTGCTTGTGCTGGAGGCTGAAATGAAAGCAGGGGTGGATTACAAAAAATTTAGCAACGGGTTCTCTGCCCGGTTGCTGGGTGGGTGTGGCCATGGTGGGCGTGGCCTAGTTGGCCTCTTGCACTACAGTTGTGGGGGGGCATTTTTGCCATCCCCGGCCTCCGGAGGCTTTCCTCGAGCCTCTGGGAGGATGAAATGACCTCCCCGGGCTCCGGAGGCTCTCTGGAAGCTGAAAATGGGCCCATTTCTGGCCTTCCCGAACTTCCGGAAGGCCCGTTTTTTTTGCCCTCCCTGAGCTTGCGTCCTGCACTTACCTGCATCCAAAATCAGCCGCCTGGAGGGGCGGGGCAGGGTCAGCCAGGAATGGAATTTGGGGGTTCTCTGAAATGCGCAGAATCTTAACTAGGGGCTCTCCTGAACCTCCAGCAGCCCACCCCTGAATGAAAGGCCTCTTAAGGCTCCTTCCCACCCTATTTTCCGATGTTCTGAAGGGATTGGAGCATAAACAGAGTGCATATACAGTGTGTGTGTCTGGCCCAATCTTTGATTTCCTTGATGAACCCCACTGTAACTTATGCTGAGTTGGGAGATGAGCCAACTGCAGAGATAAAAACTTCTGGGCAAACAACCAACCTTAGCCTACTTGAGAAATGCAAAATGCATCTATCTGCTTGCTGTAACTAACTTAGAATGGGTTCTAACCAGTAACTTAAAATGTGAGAAACGAAAATGTATTTCTTTCCAATCCATCTCAGTAAGGTCTCTTTGTTTGTAGAGGCGCTGAGAAAGTCATGAGGTTTGCTTGATATGAAATAATGTTTCCATAGCAATGACAGTCTTTGCTAGCTGTGTAATCTATAAAAGTTCAAGAAAAATTTTTTGCACGCGCCTGCATTTCTTTCTGGGTGGGAAACGGAAAGGTCACCCAGTTTTTGCTTTCTGATCAGAAAATAAAGCTGATTCTCAGTAGCCTCATGTTCAGAGTTTCATTGGATTTATTAGATTCTGAGCTGCGCTTGAAAAACCTTACAGTTCTATTCAATGCGAGCTGGCTGGGAGAATTCTGGGAGTTGACGTCCACACATCTTAACGTTGCCAAGGATTGAGAAACTCTGGGCAGGATGGAATAAGGGCAAAAAAAAAAAACCATCCTGAAATGGCAGCCATTCAATCTCTGTCTATCTCAGCATTTGGATTTGCAAACAGGGCTGGCTGAAATGCAGTTTCTGCCCGAAAAAAAAAAACGAATGTCAGGAAGGATTTGTAGCACATTTTATGGGCCTGAACTACAATCCCTACCATACACACACAGCCTCCCGTTCAGCTTGGGTTTCACTGAGGGAAATGAAAACAAACTTCCCAGGCACCACCAGGATTGGCCTGAAAGAAAATGTTCATAAGCCAAGCTACCACGGGTCTGAGTTTTGGCAGAAGAGCCATGAACAGGGAAGGGGAGGGAAGGGGTATATGCTTAAAAAGTTAATGAGGAAGTACAAAATCTTTTTTTATTTGCTGGACAAGTGCATGCAGGTGAAGGCCTTGCCACTGACCTTCACCTGTCATGAAAGGGTGGACAATTTAAGGACGGAGGGCAAAAGTGAACAGCTTCCTAGGTATGGCTACTGGTCATCCCTTTTCACTTCAGCTCAGCAGGACACTTCTTCATCCTTCACCAGAACAGGAACGTGCTCTCCGCTTTCACACATCAAGGAATACACAGCACGGATCGCAGAAGGTCTAGAACTTTCTGGAAGGCGGCCCGGTTCTAGAAGGGGAAGCAGTTCCGTTTCCATAGCCTGCATAGAGGACAACATTCAGGGGTGGAGAAGATGTAGTAGCAATAGCACTTAGATCCGGGGTCCCCAAACTTGGCAACTTTAAGACTTGTGGACTCTAACTCCCAGCTATGCTGGCTGGAGAATTCTGGGAGTTGAAGTCCACAACTTTTAAAGTTGCCAAGTTTGGAGACCTCTGACTTAGACGTATATTCCGCTCCATAGTACTTTGCAGCATTCTGAGTGGTTTACAGAGTTAGCCTATTTGCCCCCCAAAACTTGGGTCCTCATTTTACCGACCTCAGAAGGATGGAAGGCTGAGTCAGCCTTGAGCCGGTCAGGATCGAACTGCTGGCAGTGGGCAGAGGGCTTTCCCTCTCCCTTCCCTTTCCCTCTTCCTTCCCGTCCCTTCCTTTTCCCTCTTCCTTCCCTTCCTTTCTTCCCCTTCCCTTCTTCCTTTCCTTCCATTTTTCCTTTCTTTTCCTTTCCTCCTCCTTCTCTTCCCTTCCTTTACTTCCTGTTTCCTTTCCTTCTTTCCTTTCTTCCCCTTCCTGCCTTTATTATTTTCACATATAACTCAAGGCGGTGAAGATATCCAATACTTCTTCCTCCTCTTCCCACAACAACCTTGTGAGGTGTGTTGGACTGAGAGACTGACTGGCAGTCAGTCACCCAGCCAGCTTTCATGCCTAAAGTGGAACTAGAACTCCCACCCTCCTGGTGTTTGGCTTAAAGTCACCCAGCTGACTTTCTTGCCTAAGATTCTACTAGAAATCCCAGTCTCCTGGTGACTGGCTCAAGTCACCCAGCCAGCTTTCATGCCTACCACATCTCCTCTCTTAGGTTGGCTCTAGAATCAGGAATGGACAGTCTGGGCAAAAATAAGAGAAGTGGGAAGAAAATTACCGTCTGGATCTGAAGTTTCTGGTCCAGCATCGCCACCTGCAGTTTTAAAGCCTCCATCTCTTTCAGCTCATCCAAGCTGGAGTAAAAAAGAAGTCGTGGAGGCCCCAGTAAATCTGGATCCGAGCAGGTTTGCTCTCCAAGTGAAGCATGACAGAAGTCCCAAAAATCATGGTCACTGTCGTCCTTGTCGTTCATGCAGAGCGAGGCAAACTCTGCATGAGACACCAGGGCTGTCCGAGAAGGAAAAGCATCTTTGTTACTGTATTATTTACAAGATATGATTATTACAATTCAGACGTTGTGGGGAGCTTCAGGTCTGGAAGCTTTCAAGAAGAGACTGGACTGCCATTTGTCAGAAATGGTGTAGGGGGCAGGGGATGGGATTCTACTGGTTCAGACTGGTTTGGGCGAACCGGTTGTTAAATTTGCATCTGGTTCGCTGAACTGGTATTTAAACCGACCGGTTGGCCCTGCCCACCTACCCACCCCCACTCCCCTCCCCGGAGTCTCCACGTGGCCCTTTTTCGATGCAGGTAAGTGCAGGGTCCACGTGGAGGCTCTGGGATAGGGGAAAATGGGCCTCCCAGAAGCCCGGAAACAGGCCTGTTTCCGGCTTCTGGTGGGCCTCCAAAGCCCGGGAAAGGCCATTTTTGCCTTCCCAGAGGCCCAAGGGAAGCCTCTGGGCCCTTGGGAAGGCGAAAAACAGCCCTCCTGGATGTTCTGGTAGGCCACGCATACCATGGCCATGCCCACCCAGCAACCATAGGACCGTGGCAGCATCTTTGTGGTCACCTGATCGATAAGAAGCATCGATCAGGATGTTTCCCAGATATGTAAATGGACCCCTCCTCCCAAAAAACCCCCCACACAAATTGGATGCAGCACAAGGACGCAACTTGTCTGCTGCCAACAACAAAAGTATGAGCTGGGATGGAAGAACTCCTAACTTCTGTCATGTTGTGGCCCAGCAGCGGCCAGCTGGAGCCTGTTTCCTGTGTGTGCATGCACAGAGCTGCCAGGAGAAGAGAACAGTCAAGCAACAAGGGTTGACTTGGGAGTAAGGGCAGAGGTGGACGAAGAATGGCCCTTCCCACAGGGAATAAAGAGGAGTGAAACAGGAGTGGTGTTTGCAGGAGACAATTAGTTCAATTCATTAGGGTGAAGATCAGTTCCCGACTTCTTGCCAAGTAGTGTCTGCTACAGAATGGTGTTTGGAAGATATCGGCCTGGCAGCTCTCCAAGCCCGATAAAGGTCTATAGCTGTGAAATCTCATGAAAAGACTGTTGGCCGGGACTTTGCTGGAAAGGAATTCACTTTAAACTAAATAAAAGGAGTTTTATCAAACACAGGTGCTTCACGCTTTTGGGAAGACTAGGTCAGAACAGTTGCTGCACTGCGTCCTTTCACAATTGGGAAAACTTTTAAGATGGGGTGGACTTCAACTCCCAGAATTCCCCAGCGCAGCCGCACCATCACAACTGGTTTGTGCAAAGTCATGGTTGATTGATATTTTTTCATTGAAAATGCAGGTAATTCTCAACATGCAACAGTTTTTGGGGGGACTGAAGTTACAATGATCCTTGGAAAAAGAGATCTACGATTATTTTTCACAGGATGGTTGTAGCCTCCCCGTGGTCACGTGATCAAAATTGAGACGCTTGGCAACTGGCATGTATTTATGACGGTTGCAATGTTCGCCTTTTGTGACCTTCTGACCAGCAAAATGAAATGGGAAGCCAGATTCACTTAACCGTGTTACTAACCAAACAATTGTGGCAAGAAAGGTTGTAAAATGGAGGAAACTTCACCCAACAAATGTCTCACTTAGCAACATTAATCTGGGGTTCAGCTGTGGTCATAAGTTGAGGACTACCTATGTGGAAAGAAGCTGCGGAATCCAGAGCACGTCGGTTGAACAAAACTGGGAATAAGGGCATTTTTTCGTTCTAATGATGCCTCGAGGAGTTACCTCTCACCTTCTCGCATCCGGTCCAGTTTGCCAAGATGCTGCTCTACTACCTCTTGTAAGGCTTGCACAGTCAGAAGGCTTTCGTACTCTCTGTCCCAGGTTGGGTTTTCTCCAAGTGCCTCTGAGAAGGAAGATTGCAGGTAAGACAACATTGCGCTGCACCAACACTAAAACATATGAAGAACGGCTGCAGGATTTGGGGTCTGGCTAGTCTAAGGAAAAGAAGAATTAGGGTGACATGATAGCAGTCTTCCAGTATTTGAGGGGCTGCCACAAAGAAGAAGGAGTCAAGCTATTCTCCAAAGCAACGGAAATAAACAATGGATGGAAACTAATCCAGGAGAGAAGCAACCTGGAATTAAGGAGAAACTTCCTAACAGTGAGGACAATTAACTCGTGGAACAGCTTGCCACCAGAAGTTGTGGGTGCTCCATCACTGGAGATTTTTAAGAAGAGACTGAACAGCCACTTGTCTGAAATGGTCTAGGTTCCCTTGCTTGAGCAGGGAGCTGGACTAGAAGACCTCCAGGGTCCCTTCCAGATTCTGTTCTATCCTACCCTATTCCTACCCTATTCCTATTCTATGTTCTATTCCTGTTCTATTCCTATTCTATTCTATTCTATTCCTGTTCTATTCTATTCCATTCTATTCTATTCCTATTCTATTCTTTCCCACTCTACTCTACTCTATTCCTATTCTATATTCTATTCTATTCTATTCTATTCCTATTAGTCCTATCCTATCCTATTCCATTGGAATTCTGGGAGTTGAAGTCCACAGGTCTTAAAAGTTGATGAGGTTGGACACCTCTGCTTTAAACAAAGGTCCAATGATTGCAATGTTCCTACACTCCCTTGCAAATCCATGCCCAGGTGGGCGTGAAGAAATTGGTTCAGTGACCTCTTCTCACCTGGTCTTTCAGCTTCCATGTGCTGAGTGATGAGCAAGTGAAGGTCACGTAGATGCACCAACTCCTGCTTCACCTCCATTGGGGTAAAGGCTGGTGTAGGAGAGAAGAACTGACCATCTGCTTAAGGAAAGGGGACAATACTGTACACTGATGTTGTTACCTAGCGTGGTGATGAAACGTCTGCAAGAAAGCTGCCAAGGTCAGACAGCACCAAGGATCCCACAGTTTTCCTCCTTTTCCTCTTTGCATCTAGCACTGATGATGTTGCTTAACTTGGTAATGTGCAAGAAAACTATCAAGTTCAGAGAACACCAAGGACCCCAGTCTTCCTCCTTTTCCTCCTCCTCTCCACAAACCCAACTCCCTTCTAGCACTGATGATGTTACCTTGTGGGGTAATGAAACATCTGCAAGAAAACCACCAAGCTCAGAGAGCACCAAGAACTCCACAGTCTTCCTCCACCTCCCCTCTGCAAACCCCACCTAGCACTGATGATGCTACCTAGTTTGGTAATGAAACATCTGCAAGAAAACTATCAAGCTCAGGAAACCCCACAGTTGTCTCCTTCTCCTCCTCCCCTTTATATCGACAGCAGTTTTTGCAAGTTGAAGTTCTCCAGATGTATCAAGACTCCAAGCCTGAGAATTTCCATCTGTCTGGGGAATATATTTCATATAACGTGGGTCATGCATGAAAGCTATTCCATATTAAAGTCTATATTGCTTAGAATCAAAACAGAAATTGACATGAGAGAAATCAATAAAATTGGAACTGTTTTGGGAAGCCAAAGGAGTTTGAATGGAGTTAACAACCCCATTCAAAGCCTAAGGAAATGCATTCTGGCAATTTTTGTTTTTTAAAAAAGTCTAAAAGTAGACATAACAAAATACCTGTGTCAGCACCAGGAAAAACTAGACAGCTAGCCCTCGTCATACCTGCAAATATATTTTTCTTCTTCTGCAAAAGGCCAAATTAGCAAAAGGATACAGTTGCTTGCAGCTTCTCTAAAAATTGGCTCCTGGTGACAGCTGCTTCGGGGTCTGTTTTCAAATCCTGGCACTTTTCCAACAACCTTTGTGTCAAGAAGCAGAAGAGTGGGAAATAGCAACAGCCCTTGAGACTTATATACCACTTCCCAGTGCTTTACAGAGTCAGCTTTTTGCCCCTAACAGTCTGGCTCCTCATTTTACCCATCTTGGAAGGATGAAAGGCTGAGTTAACCTTGAGCCTGGTGGGATCTGAACTGCCAAATTGTAGACAGTTGGACCACAAAGGCTCCTGGCAAATAATAAGCTTCCCCCACCCCCCAAAAAAGAAGAAAACCCCCAGGATATGCTCCAATCTTTAGACCTGGCCTCTTACTGCCTGAAGAAGCAATGGAGATATTCTTGCCAGTTACTCTCACACTACTTGCAGAATTGTATATTTTGAAGAATTCTTCAGGCTTTCTAGTCCTGTGCAGTGCAAGATCTCTTAAGAGCAGGGGGCCTCCAACCTTGGCTGCTGTAAGTAAGTCATGTGGGCTTCAACATCCAGCGCTGGCTGGGGAATTCTGGGAGTTGAAGTTCACAGCTCTTAAAGTCACCAAGGTTAGAGATCTCTTTTGGCAAGGATGAAATATATTTTTGAAAGATAATAACTACAGTGTTAATGATAATATAACAATTGGCCAATGTGATATAAAATAGTGACTAGAACGGTTATAAATATAAACAAGTAAGACATGTATGATAATATTATTATGTGCACAAGGTATTATGTGCCCAACTGACATACTGCTGAACTGAAAGATGGTTTTGTTTGTTTTTGTGATAAAAATAAAAAACTTTTTCAAACAAACAAACAAACAAAAAGAGATCTCTGCCTAAGAGGAGTGTTTCTCCCGTCTTGGCAACTTCAAAATGTGTAGACTTGGAACCTAGAATAATACAGTTGGAAGGGACTTTGGAGATCTTCTAGTCCGGGGGTGTCAAACTGGAAACAGTGAAGGACTGGCCTGTGGTGCTTCTGCCAGCGAAAATAGAGCTCAAGAGGGTTGCACAAAGCTCTCCCAGGCTCCGTTTTCAGCCATGATGGCCTCCTGCAGCCCTCTGCCAATGAAAGTGGAGCCCAAGGGGCCATGTGTGCCCTCCCCAGCTCTGTATTTTGCTGGCAGAGGGCTGCAGGATGCTGTCATGGCTGAAAACAGAGCTTGGGAGCCTGTTTCTGCTGGCAGAGTGCTTGGGCCATCACAGGTGCCCCAACACGAGTAATGTCAAACTGGCCACATCCATCCTGCCCCCCCCCCCCCCCCCCCCCCCGAGGTAAAACACACCCCTGATGCAGCCCTCAATGAAATAGAGTTTGACACCCCTATTCTAATCCAACCCAGGAGTCTCTGTATCATTTCAGACAAATGGCTGTCCTTAAAAGCCTCCAGTAATGGAGCACTTACAACTTCTGGAAGGAAGCCATTCCATTGATTGATTGTTCTCATTGTCAAGAAACTTCTCCTTAACGCTAGATTGGATCATTCGTTAATGATCTTTCATCCATTCAGGGGTGGGATTCTACCGGTTCTCACCTACTCACTAGAACCTGTTGTTAACTTTCTAAGCGGTTCAGAGAACCAGTTGTTGGAAGAAATCTCCTTTTTTTCCCTCCACTTTACAGGGCTAATCCAGAGGTGGTATTCAGCAGGTTCTGACCCGTTCTGGAGAACCAGTAGCAGACATTTTGAGTAGTTTGGAGAACCAGCTAATACCGCCTCTGACTGGGCCCACCAACCCCGTCTCTTCTCTGCCTCCCATTGAGTCCCAGCTGATTGGCTGGGTCTTCTTTGGTTGCCCTGCACAGGAGAACAGAGCTGTAAAGCAGGTTAGAGGGGTGGGGTGGGAATGGAGATTTTACAGTATACTTCCCCTGCCATGCCCACCAAGCCATGCCCACAGAACTGGTAGTAAAAATTTTTGAATCCCACCACTGCATCCATTACTTCTTTTCCTACCCTCAGGTTCTTGGAGAATTAGGTTGATCTCCTCTTCTCTGTCACAGTCCCTCAAGTACTGGAAGATTGCTATCCTATCACTCCTAGTATTTATTTAAGATGTGTAGATTGACTTCCGGGGTCAAAGCCAAAAGACTGGCTACAATAGTGTCTGTACAAGGTTCCTGACACATCTCTGAATTGAAGTCACAAAATCACTTTTGAATCCTACATCCATTCTGCAAACTCACCCCAACTTGGGTCATTCAACTCTGAAAGACCCTAAAATTTATCCCACCTTTCCTAGCGACTTGTGGATTAGGTTAATTTGGATAACCTTACCTGACATACTTGGAAAAAGCTTTCTGATACGGAAGGGGCAGTTTCAGCGAAGATCTGCAAAAAAAATTGCTTGGTATTATCATCCTTGGTAAATGCACAACCCACCAATATTGGAAACCAGGAGAAATTTCGGTCATCTTTGGATTGAATTTCAGAAAAGACAGGTAAGCAAATAAGTCATCTCTCTTCTGCAATTCTGGTGTGACTATCACACTGTTTTGAGATCATTCTCTTCACCCTCAACTAGGAAAATAAATTTGACCAGTTTATTTATTCAAATTAGTGCCTTCAGGGAGCTCCAAAAATTCAACCAGACAAAATTCAACTAGCAACCTGCAAGCAATTTTACTTTATTTTACACTTCCTTTTCCCTTTACTATTTTCACATATAATTCAAGGTGGTGAAGATATCCAAATACTTCTTCTTTCTGCTACTTTCCCCACAACTCTATGAGGTATATTGGACTGAGAGAGAACTTTCAAGCCTAAGATGGAACTAGAACTCCCAGCCTCCTAATGCTTGGTTTCAAGTCACCCAGCTGACTTTCATGCTTAAAATGGGACTAGAAATCCCAGTTTACTATTGATTGGCTCAAAGTCTGTCCAACTAAGGCAGAACGAGAACTCACTGTGTCCTGGTGGTTGGCTCAAAGTTACCAAGTCGGCTTTCATGGCTAATGTGGGACTTAAACTCCTGCTTTCTAGCCTGGTGCCTTAATCACCAGACCAGACTAGCATATAATGTAAAGCTGTCTCAGTTTGGATGCAAGGGCTTTCAAACAAGGATTTTAGGACTTTTGCCTTTCAGATATTGCATTCCTGCTCCTATTTGCTCCAGCTCAGTTGATGGAGCCAAAGTTTATGGAAGCCCCAGATAATCATCATATGGAAGGACATAAATTGTGCAGCAAATTTAGTTTGCAAAATTGCTTTGGAAGCTTGAGATGGGGCTGGCTTCCTCTACTTGGCAGAAGGCATCCATGTGTTTTATCCAAACAGATTTTTAATCATCTGCTCTGTTCGTTGGATGCTTTAATTTTTGTAAGAGGGAAAGTCTAAAGTCGTAAAACATTTGTGCTGCTATTTATACCTACAGGATAAGGACTTTAGGTGGAATAGCATGAGTAAATAAGAGAACAGCCCTTTCTGCAGGATGTTCTACAGCAGAATTAGAGCCTGGATTAACCTCTTATACACTGACGAATGGCCGGATTCACACATTCATCAGCATCCCAATTGAAAACAAACTACACTACGGGCTCCTTGATGTTCTTTGATATAAGGTTGTTTTCTTGAAGATGTTTCATTATTCAACTAGGCCACATCGCTAGGGCTAGAATTGATTGGGGCTTGCTCCCTGTTTACATTTTTATTTATTTTCATATTTAAGTGGGTTGTCCTGACAAACCCCACTCCCTTCCAATACTGATGACATTGCCTAGCTGGGTGATGAAACGTCTTCAAGAAAATCACCAGGCTCGGAGAACACCAAGGATCTCTCATTTCAACCCCGACCTACAATTATTCTCTTCTATTGAAATCACACTATGTTTTAATGTAATGCAGAAAGTTGCAGCATCATGTCGTCGTCATGTGACGTGTCATGACTTTCACCCCCTTCGCTAAACCAGGGGTGGGCGTGGCCAGCGCGTGACACATAAGTTTGACATCCCTGATGTAAACCCATCAAAAGTGATTGAATGAGAATGAATGTATTTAATATTCCACCTTTATTATTTTTATAAACAACTCCAGGTGGCAAATATATCTAATAGCAATAGCATTTAGACTTATATACCACTTCACAGCCCTCTCTAAGTAATTTACAGAATCAGCCTAGGGCCCCCAATCATCTGAATCCTTATTTTAGGCTCCTATATTCCCCACCATGCAAACCCTGTGAGGCAGGGTTGGGCTGAAATTGACTTGCCGAAGGTCACCTAGCTTTGCTTTTCATAGCCAAGACCGGACTTGAACTCACAACATCCTGGTTTCTAGCCTGGTACCTTAACCAGGAGACCAAACAGGCTCCAAGGAAACCAAAGAAGCCAATGTAGGTTGAAATAGAGCTAGAGATAGTTTGACTGCTATTTATAGCCATGCCATGATGCACAGTGATGCGGTTCAAAAAATTTTAAACACTGTTTCGGTGCTTTGCGTGTCAAATGCGCACTTTGCACAGGTGTTTTGACTCACCTCCTGCAATCCTGCTCTCCCTGTTGCTTCAGCAGCTGCCGCGCAGCACACTGCTGTGCCGCGCAATGCAGCTGTGCTTTGAAAGCAGGACATAAAGGTGAGTATGGGATTCTGGGCCCAACAGCAGAGCACTGGAGAGAACCGGTTTGGTCTCTGCTGCTCATCGGCGCGAGCGGCTTGGGAGAACCGTGCCGAACCGGTAGAAAACCACTGATGCTGCAGTAGGGGGAACTCAGCCAGTGTGTTGCACTCACAAAACAGAAGCTGTGGGTCACTGCCTATCCAGACCCTGCTTGGTCAGCCCCAAAGGAAAAGCACATCTCTCCTCGGAGGCAGATTTTTGGAGGAAGTGGGAGGGGTGGCCACCTACCCGTTTTGTTGAAGAGTGGAAGTTGGAGGCTTTGCTCCTTTTCTCGGTGGGTCTGTTCTTAAAGGATACAGTCCACCTAAAGCCTCCAGATCAGGATCTACCAGATCAGGGGCTTGAAGGCCTGTTCCTTCACAGTCCCCTCCATCGGCAAACCAAGGGGGTGTCGTTGTGTGGCAAGGACCTTTGGAGCAGCCCAACTGCAAGCCGGGTTCGGCAGCAACACGGACTGTTCCGTGAGGGTCCTTGGCTGTTTTTGCGCACGGTTTCCATTTTGGAGAGGCGACCTCGACTGACGACAACTTTTTCCCAGCCATTTTGCTCCGTCCAGCTGGTATTTTCACTGGTGGCCTTTTCACCAGCACATCAGTTTTGTAGGGAGCCTTCAACATGTAGGCTGTGGGTTTTTTGGACGCCACCGGCTTTCTACTCACAGGAGACATCTTGGTGGTCTTGAGGACCTTGTCTTTAGGATTACGTGCAGGTTGTCCCAAAGCAGACTGGATCACCGGCTTCTTACTTGAAGTTTCGGAGACTTTAATGGTCTCACATGGCACTTGGTGGAATTTTGACCGGAGTCTTAATGCTTTCTCCAAGGCTTTGTTAAGCAGTTCCAGGTCCTTGAGCTCCTCAGCTGAAGGCTCTGCTGCTTCTACAAGTGAAGGAAGCAATTCAAAATGGATTGATTATATCAGCATTTCCAAACCTTGAGAACTTTATGACGTGTGGACTTCAACTCCCAAAATTCCCTGGCCAGCCATGTTGCCTTGCAACCTACTTTCTATAGATTCACAGTATTTTTTGTCATTTAATGACCCGTAATCCCTTGCATCGGGGTGGAGTTGCGGCAACTGAATGGAGTTGAGTGTTTACTGGCCAGATGCCCTTCCTATCACCAATGTCGAGGACGCAGCAGATATATTCTCATTGGGACCAGAGAGAGAAATAGCTGCCTCTACCGAGGATTGAACTCTTAGCCCCCTGATTGTGAGGCAAGAGCTCCACCTCTAGGCCTCTGTACCACTATGTATCTATAGCATTGAATCCATTTATTTAACAACTGGATTTATACATTTTGTGGAACTATTTTTTACTGATTAGACTTGTAACTAATGTGCCTCATTGGCTTTTTTGCTTCAGGTGTGGCAATTCAATCAATTATAGTTTAGCAATTGTAGTACTGGGATGGCATTGTGTCATGCCAGCTAATGGAAGTTTATTCAACAAGCCATGGGTAAACAGACCATGGTTTATTGGAATTCATCAATCCAGGAATAGGGTATGACTGTAATGAAGCAGTATGGACTGTGATATCTCCAATCAAAGGCCCAGGACTTCCTATAACCAGGAAAAAGATCTGGAGACCAGGAAGTGATATGGAGCCAATAAAGTGGCTGATTTATTTATGTTGATTATGCCATGAAGATTAAGATGGAAGATTTTTATGGGCTTTTATTATGGAGTTTTAAATGTTACAAGCTGACCAGAATCACCCATGTGTGAATTTGATGGCTATATAAACTGTTTAAATGAATACATAAATAACAAGGGATACTAGTAAAGAATGATGCTTTCTTTACCATGTTTCTCAGTTTTGGCATCTTCAGGAACAGGGTTATCTCTCTCAGAGTTCCTAGCACAGACAAAAAGAGAATACACAATTCAGCAATGAACAGGTGCGCTCCATCACTTTTTCCACATCATCCCAGTTTCTATAGGTCGCTGATGATTATAATAATAATTTCATGTGGGCAGAAGCTTAAGAAAGACTGGGAGATTTGTGGCATTGGGATAATCACTATTGGGATGACTTCCTTCCATGAGGAGGGTTGGAAAAAGGAATAGAGGGACAAGGAGGAGGAGAAGGAAGGGAGAATGAAGAACAGGATTGGTGAAGAAGAGGAGAGGAGAAAGAGGAGAAAAGAGACAAGGAAGAAGGAAGAAGATGAAGACAGAGGAGGAGGAAGAGGAGGAAGGAAAGTCCCATTCTTTGCTTCCCTTGCATTAAACAGTAAGGTACACTTTAAAATTATGCCCAGCTTACCATTCCCCAAGAACTGCACGGCACTGTTGAATTTTCTGCTGGAGTTTTGTCCTCTGCTCTGTGCAATCTTCCAAAGCTTGGGTGAAGAGGGAAACCAGCCTGGAAAGAGCCAAGAAATGGCTGTTTTTCCTTAACATCCCAGAGGAAGGAGCTTTGATTTCCATTTCCCAGCAGGACTATAGACTCCTAGTGCTGGGAGGAACCTTGGATGTCTTCTAGTCCAACCCCCTGCCCAAAGACATACCAACAGCAATAGGCACCTTAGTTGTGAGCCCAAAATCCCTGGAGCATCACTAGAACACCATGGACATTGACAAACTCACCATCAATCAATTGCAAAAGGCAGCTTTACTTGGGGCATCTTACATCCTACAATGAGACCTTTAACACCCTCAAACAACAACATCTGTCTATGTTAGGTGGACAAAATGCCCAATCCAGCCTGAACCTCTGGACGAGTGTGCAACAAACTATAGCAAGACAGAAGAACAGAAGAGAAAGAACTGGAGGAAAATCCCAAAAGAGGAAGCCTTGTGTCAACTCACAAAATATTTCTCTGGTCTTTTTAGAGTTGCTAACAGAAAGGGAGGGGGAGCAGTGCAGCAGCTTGCAAACTGAAAGTGCATTCCATCAATGTTTTCAAAGATAGTAACTAGGTGACTGAAGTTTCTGGCATGTAAAATTCTAACTGGAGAGCATGATTGATGGCTCTGGGCTATGGATGTGTCCCATTGGAGACTATGAATTATGATACACCCAGGGTGGTGGAGGGGAAAACCAGGGTCAAGGGTGACAATGAATGAGGTGCTTCAGAGTCAGCTACACCCAGGAACTTATTAATTTATTAACTCCCAATAAATCCTTTTGAAGCTTTGGAAGTTTGGCTCAAGACTCGTGATTTAAATCATAAGTTAAGTGCCCGAATCCTGACACCTTGCAAATAGAAGTAGGATGGCTGTGCCAAAAGAAAGCAAGGACAAGGGTCAAGGGGCATTTTGGGGTGCAATCCCGAAACATGTGGAGCATCACTTGAACAACTCTGGGCATGGACAAAATCACGAGCAGCCAAGTGCAAAAGGCAGTTTTACTTGGAACACTTTGCATTTTGCAACAATATCTCTCGCACTATTTTAACACTTAAATACCTACCCATCCCAGGTCTTTGGGAAAGGCTCAACAGATGATCAAAAATGCAACATCCGGACTAAACATCTGGCTGCCTGGGCATCACCATCATCATATTTTAAAAATAATAAGCACTCACCTCTGGGCACAGTCAGCGGGCAGCATGGAGAAGGCGGAGGAAAGACTACAAAGAAGCAATTGCGAACCGCGCAAATCGACCAAACTCTCTTCACTTCCCCCTGCAAAGGAGAGAGAACCATAGAGTGTCTCGCCCTAGCCTAGAGCGATCCTTCCCCGTTCCGTGTCTCCTAGAGATAGTAAAAACGACATGGCCGACTTTATATTTTAGCCGCTATTTTTCTTCTGGAGGTTTATTTCTGGGGTTACTGACCCATTTTGAATATATAAAAATATTTAAGTGATTAAAAAAGGCCCCAGTGGCGCTCTGCCGGACAAATGGTAAAATAGCACGATGGTCGATGAAAACCAATTGTCGTTTCTTCCTTTTTGTATCTCTATGGTTTAAGTTTCGCTCCAGCCCGCGCGTTCACATCCTGTCAGGAATATGGTGAATTATTTAGGCTCGCTTAGGAGGAGCGTTATTATAGCCTCCGGATATCTCCCGGGTTTTATTTCTCCAATAATTGATAACCATCTCTGGAGGTGTTTTGGTGGCCCAATTCCTTTTCTTTCTTTTTGTAATACTTACGTCTCGGTGTTGGGTTTCGTAAGCTGCCAGGAAGGCGCTTAGCAACTGAATGTCTGCTCGTAGCAACGGTTGCTATGCGGAAGACGCTGAGTCTGATTCATACAGGCGGCCTTTCATTAAAAACAAAAAAACAAAAAATCATTTTATTATTCCAGTCAAGCATCAGATTATAACATTTGTTTGTTTTTTTGGCTCAGTGAGGCGTGAGCAGCCAGTCTTCGTGCCTCCTAAACCCAAGTGCCCAGCTTTGCATTCCATTTTATTTATTCATTTAATAAATTTATATGCCACCCATTTCACTATCACAAAGTGTAATTCATCATTACAGGTGACCCAGGTTAATTCATTCGCTCCCACAAATTATGGCCAAAACAAGCCCACCACCTAGCAGGAGAGGTGAATCTGAGTCTGGATGCCACCCTTGAATAACTACATATAGTTATTCATATAGAACTACATATAGTTATATACATAGGATATATTGGAATAAACTGAAGTGTTTGCAAAGCCCTGAGAAAATTAGCAGGGATTTTATCTCAAAGGAGACCCAAGATGGAAATGCTGCAGATGGAGTGGAGAATGAAAGTTCTCGGAGATGTATGAAAGCTCGTGAAATAGGAAAGTGGGACAAGGTATCTTGATGCATCTTCAGCTCAGCCTTCAGCCAAATTTGGAGTAAATCCAGACAAAAATACTTCAGAATCCTTCATGCATACACCATATGTTGGATGCATTTGAAAAGTTTATTCATAAGTAAGTTTTCTTCCTTTCCAAATATTTCAAAGCCAAATATGGAGGGGAAAAAAGTGTGCTATTATTTCCTTTAAATATGTTGCCAAAAACTGTATAATAACAATAACAAAATTGGAAGGGATCTTGTAGATCATCTAGTCCAACCCCCTGCTCATGCAGGAAACCTATACTAATTCTGACAAATGGCTGTCCAGTCTCTCCTTCAAAGCCTCCAGTGATGGTCACCCACAACTTCCAGAGGCAATTTATTACACTGGTTGATTGTTCCATTAGGAATTTTCTCCTTAATCGTAGGTTGCTTCTCTCCTGATTCAAAGTGTCACACAAATTGTTTCCTATGAACAAGGTAGTCCTTGACTTAAAACCATTAGTTTCATTCAAATCATCACAGCATTCCCGCAATCATATGATCAAAATTCAGACACTGGGCAACTGACTCATATTTATGATAGTTGCAGTGTTCCAGAGTTATATGATCACCTTTTCTAATCACTGGAAGCTTTCAAGAAGAGACTGGACTGCCATCTGTCAGAAATTGTATAAGGTCTCCTGCTTGGGCAGGGGGTTGGACTAGATGACCTACAAGGTCTCTTCCAACTCTGTTAATCTTTTGACAAGCAAAGTCAATGTGGAAGTCAGATTTACTTTTCAGTTGTGTTACTAATTCAACAGCTGCAGCAATTTTCTTAACTGTGGCAAGAAAAGTTGTAAAACTGGGCAAATCTCACTAAACAAATGCCTTGCTTAGCAACAGAAATTTGGGCTCAATTGTCATAAATTGAGGATTACCTGTATTGAGAAAACAAATAGGAATTGCCCAGCAGGGTGCGCACTTCTGCAATTTATCCTAATGCTGAATTTCATTCTAAAATTTAAACAGTATTTAAATTCAGGACAAGGTTGGTGGAAAATAAAATTGCTTTGGCATTTGGATATTATTCATAACCCCGATTGTAAGTAACAAACTGAACAAGTCTCAATCCATAATAACTTACAGGAGGTAGTCCAGAATCCTTCATACAAATTTCATATGTTGGGTATGTATGTCCAAAAAATTTATTCATAAGTTAATCTTCCTTATTTCCAAATCTTTTGAAGCCAAATTTGGAGGAACAAAAAGTGTGCTATTATTTCCTTTCACTATTTTGCCAATAATAAACTAATTTGCTAGCCTTGCCATATAGCCTGGAAATTCTCACATAGCAATTGAGACAAATTGTACAGGCTTTGTATGTGACTTAATTCCATTTTATTAAAATATAATCATAAACCAGTTATGGTAACACAACTAGACACTAAGCGAGATTTAAGATTTAAACATTTAATCTAACTTTAAAAAGTTATTTTATTTGTAGTTCTGAAGTCTGAACTATGGAAGTTAAAAATCCTTTTCTATTAAAAAGCAGCAGTTTGGACCTATTAAGAATTGCTAGTCACATATTAGTTTCTAACCTTTGATAAACACCACATAGTTAATAAGATTAGCTCACTGCACAGCAGTTAAACTGAATGAGGTTGCTGCAGCAATCCCTAAATTCTTCAAAAATTACTTCTAGTGACAATTGACTGATATTATCTTTAATTCAAAAATAATTTAAACAGGGGTTAGAAATTGGCATTAAACCTTGTGTAATAATGCCGTTTATGAATCCAAATTGAATATCAATGCTTCAGTTACAGCGTACACTAAACTCTTATAAAATTTCATTTTCAAAGAGATTCATTTATTTCATTAGCTTTCCTAAATTGGTTCCTGGTTAAAATGATTTCCACTGGGGGCAAAATAAGGAATGTTCAAATACAGTGTTAATTACAGATATTTCAAAGTGTTCTGCAGTCTTTCAGCAACCCACCCAGTGGTGGGATTCAATTTTTTTTTACTACCAGTTCTATGGGCATGGTGTGGCTTGGTGGGTCATGACAGGGAAAAGATACTGTAAAATCCCCATTCCCTCCCCACTCTGGGGAAGGTTATTGCAAAATTCCCATTCCCTCCCCACCCCACCCCACTAACCTACTTTCCAGCTCTGTTCTCCTGTGCAGGACAACCAAAGAAGACCCAGCCAATCAGCTGGGACTCAATGGGAGGTAGAGAAGAGATGGGGGCGGGGCCAGTCAGAGGTCGCATTGGCCAGTTCTCAGAACTACTCAAAATTTCCACGACTCGTTCTCCAGAACTAGTCAGAACCTGCTGAATACCACTTCTGAAGCCATCCAAATGAAATTCAAGGTAGTAGGACAGAATGACAAGAGTTGGAAGGGACCTTGGAGGTCTTCTAGTCTAACCCCATGCCCATGACCTTTCTACAATGTCCCTATATGTGGTATGATCTCTCCAATCATCTCCAAATTTGAGAGTAATACAGGTAGCCCTTCACCTACAACAGTTCATTTAGTGATTGTTCTGAGTTACAGTTGCACTGAAAAAAAGTGACATGACAATTTTTGAAACGTATGGCCATTGCAACATCTCCATGGTCATGTGATCAAAATTCAGACTCTTGGCAACTGGTTCATATGTATGACAGTTTGCAGTGTCCTGGAGGGTGATGTGATCCTCTTTAGTGACTGACAAGCAAAATCAATGGGGAAGCCAGAATCACTTAACAACCATGTTCCTAACTGAACAACTTTAGTATTTAGTGTTTATTTGATTTGTCAGTCACTTACAAGATAAAGGTATAAGATTAAATATAGTTTTGAATACATGAGATAGATACTTATGAGAAAAATAAAAAACAATAGGACAGGGACGGTAGGCACGTTGGTGCCCTTATGCACGCCCCCTGCAATCCTCTTAGGAAGGGGGTGAGGTCAATAGTAGACAGTCTTGGGTTAAAGTTTTTGGGGTTTGGGGAAGAAACCGCAGAGTCAGGTAGAGTATTCCAAACATTGACCACTCTGTTGCTGAAGTTGTATTTCCTGCAATCAAGTTGGGTGTGGTTAACCTTGAGTTTGTATCTATTGTGTGCTCTTGTTATGATTAAAGCCGAAGTATTCATTTGCAGGTAGGACATTGCAATGTATGATTTTATGTACTATATTCAGATCGGACCGGAGGTGGCATAATTCTAGGTTTTCTAGGTCTAGAGTTTCAAATCTGGTGGCATAAGGTATTCTGCAATGAGTAGAGGAGTGGAGAACTCTTCTGGTGAAATATTTCTGGACTTTTTCAATTGTGTTCATATCAGATACGTGATATGGGCTCCAGACTGATGAGCTGTATTCAAGTATAGGTCTAGCAAATGTTTTGTATGCTCTAGTGAATCATTTAACAACTGTGGCAAGAAAGGTTGCAAAATGGAGCAAAATTTACTAAACCGTCTCTCTTAGCAACAGAAATTTTTGGCTCACTTGTGGTCGTAAATCAAGAACTATCTCTACTCAACTCATACATTTTATATTTATTACTTTTTAAGGGAAGCTAACTCTATGTCCACCAACCAGCTGGCCAAATATTTTCATCAAAATATGTGATTGCACAGAATTTTCAAATAGATTTGTGGTTTGATTGTCCTATTGTTTTTTTTTCCCTTTTCACAACAATTAATTATTAAATTAAACAAGTTGTCTTTTTTACTGTAAAGGCTGGTCCAAGACCCAATTCAAGTTCATTTGATTTTGATTTGAAGCGGGCCCATAATTATAATTTAAGATTCCCATATACGCAAGGGCTTTGGCATCTTATTTGGATTTTTCCTGCAGATTGCAAATACCTGCTGGTAAATCCAGCACAATATTAATCATTAAGAACACTGCTCATCATAAGCCTGACTTCACAAGACTGTATCTTATATGATTCCAGGTAAAAATTGTTCAGTGTTTGCTTACTTCCAAATCTGGATTCTAAAGATGAAGAGCTCTAACCTGCAAAACTGGATGCTAAGCAACATCGAGACCATAGCAACGGTTCTTATCTTTTCTTGCCATCCATTGATAAAATTCAGGCACCCCAGTTTAGCAAAGATCCTAAGAGGTGTACTTCAAATGACAAGCAGGCAACCTTGTGAGAAAACAGTGACTCATGTTGTGTCTGCATAAGGCTCTTCAGTGTGTAATGCAAGCAGAAGAGAACTTACTCAAACCACATAAAACAGCATTCGTCTGCAACGAGTTATTTTCAGGGGCAAACAACAATATGGATTTTTTGCAAATGGACCACATTAGCTGGCATTTAAGGGAAATGATTGTGCTGCTCTATTTTGTTCTTAATTGGCTTGCAGGGCAGAGTAGTACTTCAAAAACTAATTATTTTTCCCCCCATCAAAAGCTTTTCCTAGCAAGGACCGAATTTATCAGGTGCAATAACTCTGCTGTTTTGAGGTCTGGAGCCTGCCTGCTTTCAGCATGTACTATGGGAATTGTTATGCCAACAACTGCCAAGCTGGGTCCGAGATTAGCCACTTTAGCATCACCCTGGAAGGCAACACAATATCCAGGACTGCATATATGGATTTGCATATGCAGAACTAATGTATTGTGTGCACAATTAGAAATAAGGATGAGCCATAAAATAAAGCACCATCTCATCCCTGTAGGGAAGGATGCGACCAAGCGCTCTCTCGATTGGCTGAGGAATAAATTAAATTTGGACCAGATGTTCCTTCAGATAAATGAGGACATATGACAGTTGTATGCATCGGCGAATCTCCAGCTTTTCACCTATGAATCTATCATGATTTCTGGAGGAGACAAAGCAATATGCAATGTAATAATACTTGCAACTCCACTCTCCTGGTTATTACCCTGAAAACATTATCCTGCAAAAGTTATGTCACATTCAATTATTTTGCAACCTTCTGGTTTTTTTATTGGTTTTAACAGAGGAGGAACCAAAATCCCAAATAACAGGGAATGGGCTAGCAGTTCATGCTTATGATAATAGTGTAAAATAGTGCAACAGTGCAAAGATAGGAATTGAGACAGCAATTGGCTTCATAAGCCATCTTGTTATCCATTGAACAGTATGAATAGTCCTTGAGTTATGTTATACAATGGAGCTCCAAATTTCCGTTACAAAGCAAGACCCTTGTTAAGTGGGTCCTTGCCAAGTTTGTTAAGAGAATCACTGCTGTTGTTCGGTTAGTGACACTGTTTTGAAGCGAATCTTAGCTTTCCCATTGACTTTGTTTATTAGGAGATATCGCATGACCCTGGAACACTACAACCGTCATAAGTACATGCCAGTTGCCAAGCATCCAAATTTTGAACGTATGGCCCTGGGGTTGCCACAATGGTTCTTAAGTGTGAAAAATGATCATATGTCACTTTGTTCAGGGCCATTGCAACTCTGAAGAATTACTAAACCAATGGTTGTAAGTTGAGGACTACCTATAACTGGAGACAAAAAATATACGAAGAATGGCTGCAGGATTTGGGTTTGCTAGTTTAAAGAAAAGAAGAATTAAGGGTGACATGATTTTCCAGTATTTGAAGGACTGCTACAAAGAAGAGGGGGCCAAATTATTCTCCAAAGCACCAGAGGGCAAGAAATAATGTTTGGAAACTAATCAAAAAGAGAAGCATCCTGCAATTAGGAAGAAACTTCCTAACAGTGAGGACAGTTAACCAGTGGAACAAAAGTTGCCTTCAGAAGTTGTGGGTGCTTCATCACTGGAGGTTTTTAAGAAGACAGTTACTTCTTTGAAATAGTATAAGTTTCCCTGCTTGAGCAGGGGGCTGGACTAGAAGACCTCCAGGAACCCTTCCAGTTCATTCATTCTAAATGAAGTCTCATTTTACTCGCCCTGCTTCTTAGATACTTGGAAGCAAATCCAACCCATTTCAGTGGAATTTATTTACAACTCAGCATATCTAACTAGTTTATCCTTCATATTTATGTTAAGAAAATGTCTCAACAGGATGATAGAGAAATCTCTTGCAACTAATAAGGTCAGTAAAGCAACAACAGCTATCCTTTTTTTAAAATTCACACTAAATATTAGAGGATGAACATTGAGAGTATCGCTCAATATTTATGTTTATCAAGGACTCTTGATAAATCTTCCTCGATTTAAAGGGTTACTCAATCTAAATTGGGTTTGAGAAAATATGATGAAAATTAGAATGAGTACAGATGGTAGAGATGATCATTTTCCTTGTACCGAGATGTGATTATGTTTGAATTCCTCATTATTTGTATTATTTACATGTATGCCCACATTTGAGGGAACTGTAGGCCAACGTTATGCAAATCTGTATCTTTTTTTTTCATCATGGAGACATGACTGGTCTTTCTATGAATAAAACATTTTGCTTCTTGTGTGCAGTGGAAAAATATATATACAATCCTTTGTTTTGATTCTTCTCCCTTGCAGGTAATTTGTTCTACAAGCTAGCTGGAGTTCATCATGGCGGTAAGATGAATGACCTAAAATAACAAAAACATTTATCATCCCTCCCAAAGCTTTCTAAAGGAAAGGAAATGCTAACACCACAGAGATAGAGACAACCCTCCACTTACAACCACAAATGAGCCCAACACTTGGATTACAACCTTTTTGCCACAGTTATTAAGGAATATTAGATTAGATTCAGATTAACAGTTAGAAGGGACCTTGTGGGGTCATCTAGTCTAACTCCCCCACCCAAGCAGGAGACCCTACACCATTTCTGACAGATGGCAGTCCAGTCTCTTCTTGAAAGCCTCCAGGGATGGAGCTCCCACCACTTCTGAAGGCAACTTCTGTTCCATTGGTTGATTGCTATGTCAGAAAATGTCTCCTTATTTCCAGGTTGAATCTCTCCTTGTTCAGTTTCCATCCATTATTCCTCCCTGGCCTATCACACTGTTGTTAACTGAATCATGCAATTTTTAAACAAATCTGGCTTTCCCCATTAACTTTGCTTGTGGCAGCCAGCTAAGAAGGTTACAAATGATGATCACATAAAATCAAGGGTCTTCAAACTTGGCAAGTTTAAGAGTTGTGGACTTCAACTCCCAGAATTCCTGAGCTAACATGACTGGAGGAGGAATTCTGGGAGTTGAAGTCCACAAGTCATAAAGCTGCCAAGTTTGAAGACCCCTGGCATACATACATGCTGGTTGCCAAGTGCCCAAATTTTGATCTCGTGACCAAGTTACAACGGCACTGAAAATAGCGACTTACAGCCAGTTTTCATACTTAATGTCCATTACATCGTCTCCATGGTCATGTGTTTGGAATTCAGATGTTTGGCAACTGGCAGGTATGTATGATGGTTGCCCTGTCCTTTGGTCACATAATCTCCATTTCTGACCTTTCCAGACAAGCAACGTCAAAGGGGAAAGCCAGTGTTGTGGGTTGCTAGCAGCCTGTGCAGACGGCAGTGGAAAGGGACAGTGGGGAAGAATGGGGACTAGTCAGGGAGTCTGGAGAGGACTCAGACAAGGGCCCTTCACCCGATGCAGAGATGGGCCCAGGACCATCTGGGAGTGGGGTGGTGCCTCCAGAACCTCTGGAGTCTGGCAGCAACAAGGCTGAGGAACAAGGGGAGCCTGTTCCCAGTGCGTATATGCACAGAGCTGCTAGAAGGCAAGAGCATCTGAGACAAAAGGGGCAACTCAGGAATAAGGCTGGAAGGTGATTGCCCCTCCCATAAGGAATAAATGACAGGCAAAGATGATGAAACCTTTGCAGGAAGCAAAGTCGCTCGTTCGGTTCAGATTAATCCTTGAAGCTCTGTGTGGACTTTGTACTTCAATTGGTTTTTTATAGTTCATTTGTCACTCTAGTTGTTGGCAGCAATTCAAAGGAGACAAAGGTGGGTGCTTATCTTGAGGGACTGTTTGGGACTCATTACTGGCTGGGAATGAGCATAATTCCCAGCGTTGAACTAAAACAGCAGTTGTTTTAACTAAGCATGTGCTTAATTACAATCTCTGGAAGAACAGTCAGAACAGTCAGATTTGCTTAACATGGTTAAGCAAACATGGTTCATTTAACGACCACACTGATTTGCTGAGCAGCTGTGGCAAAGAGGTCATAAAATGGGGTAGAACTCACTCAATGGCTGCCTTGCTTAATGACAGAACTTTGGAGCACGATTATGGTCAAAAGTCAAGGACTACCTATATTCATCTCCAGCGAGGGGACAATAAAACAGATTTTTTTAAAGATCAAAAAATATTTTATTTAGAAAGCTAATATATGATTTTGTCTTTTTAATGCATTTTTTTTTTAAATATTTTTTCATTGTTTTATATCATACATTTCCTTTCTATGTTGAGCAGTGTGCTCTCTAGGTGTCCAAGGTGTTAACATACAAACATCATCATCATCATTATGATCACACACATATATAAACAAATATGCAATAATATATAAATATGATAACATCAATCATATCATAACATATTTCATCTTCCATTATAGTCTTGATTATATGACTGTCAGAAATATTTACTCATCTGGTTTTCCTTCTCCTATAAACCATATTTCACCTAATTCCACCCCTCTAACTTCAACATCTGTCATTTAACCATTTATAGAATAGTTAACATGTTATGAAATAGCCCGAATCATCTTTTCCTTTTATAGCCATCATTTACTAGTTCATGTTCCTGAATCTTTGAAAGCATAAAACGAAAGGGTGTGCTATTCAACTGGATTGGAATCGAAATGCTAGTTTCTCCAGCCACAATCCTGTCTTGAAAACAAAAGAAAGCAGCCATTTTTGACACATCTAGCTTCCTCCTTCCTTCCCTGAGGTTTTGAGCGCCTCCTTGTTGATTAAATTTACATCTAAAATTGAAAATAATCAAAGTCAGCCCTCCAGCTTGCCTGAAAGTGTTACTTTGAACGGTTCAAGAAACTGAAGACCAGTTAAACTGCTTTAGATGATCACAAAGTCCTTGACAAGAAAGCTGCTCCTGGGAAACACAGGTGTCACAATTAGACAACTGTACACCGTTGGACCTCAAATTATTCCGAACAGATTGGTACTCTCGTTTGGCAGAAAATGTGACCAATGGAAATGAGGTAATTAGAAACACTCCCTCTTTTCTCCCCCCTCCCCATTTTTTTTTTGGGGGGGAGGGGGGAGAAAAGAAGGTTCGTTTCTAATTTGGATTAGGAGAGACAAGAAGTGGCAAAATCTTCCAGAAACAAAATACAGGTAGTTCTCAACTTGCAACAGTTCATTTAACTGGAGGTTGACTCAACCTTCTTTCCTTCTGAGTTTGATAAAACGAGGAGTCAGATTGTTGGGGAGCAAGATGCCGACTCTGTAAAGGCTCAGAGGGGGCTTTAAAGGACTATGGAGGGGTATATAAGTCTACCTGCTATTGCTGCTAGTATTCTTAAGTAGACCTACTCTGTTGAGTGCTGATGCTTTGAGAGAGTCCCAGAACTTCTGTCCTCCTGAAGAGATGGACAGTTTATCAGTGATGAGATTCAATTATTTTTACTACCGGTTCTGTGGGCGTGGTTTGGTGGGCATGGCAGGGGAAAGATACTGCAAAATCCCCATTCCCTCCCCCCCCCACTAACCTGCTTTACAGCTCCGTTCTCCTGTGCAGGGCAACCAAAGAAGGCTGGGACTCAATTGGAAGCAGAGAATAGATGTGGTTGGCAGGGCCAGTCAGAGGTGGGATTTGCCGGTTCTCCGAACTACTCAAAATGTCTGCTACCGGTTCTCCAGAACTGGTCACAACCTGCTGAATACCACCTGCGCAGTTTACACTCCACCCCCAAATGCATGGTCTGAGGCAATGGTGGGATTCAAAAAAAAAATTACTACAGGTTCTGTGGCCATGGCTTGGAAGGCGTGGTGTGGCTTGGTGGGAAGGATACTATAAAATCTCCATTCCCACCCCACTCCTGGGAGAAAGTTACTGTAAAATCCCATTCCCTCCCCACCCCACTAAGCTGCTTTCCAGCTCCCTTCTCCTGTGCAGGGCAACCAAAGAAGACCCAGCTGATCAGCTGGGACTCAGGAGGCAGAGAAGAGATGGGGTTGGCGGGACCAGTCCGAGGTGGGATTTGCCGGTTCTCCGAACTACTCAGAATTTCCACTACTGGTTCTCCAGAACTGGTCAGAACCTGCTGGATACTACCTGTGCAGTTTATACTCCACCCCCAAATGCATGGACTGAGGATGATATTGTTGTGTGTGCAGATATGATGGCTGTAATCTGGAGGGCAATTGTTGAATGGATGTATGGTAAGGTCTTGCTGGATTGACGTCATGAAACAATTCTGTGGAAAGTGAAGCAGCTGAAAAGGAAAAGTGAGTTAAGAAAAATAATTAACATTACACTACTGGTCTATGGAGCTTCTCAGTCATCCAGGTAATGGTTGTGCCAAAGATGCTTTTTTCAAGAGGCAACTGGACTTTCTCGTTTTTTTTCTTTTGAAGACATTTCACTTCTCATGCATGAAGCTTCTTCAGCTCTGACTGGATGGCGGGGAATGGAAGGACACAGATAAGCCTCAAAGGGACCTCAACAACTCTCTAAAAAGAATGCAAACAACCAGCTGTCTGTAAGGAATATAAATCCTTCCATTCCCCACCACCCAGTCAGAGCTGAAGAAGCTTCCTGGATGAGAAGCAAAACCTCTTCAAAAGAAAAACCAGAAAGTCCAGTTGCCTCTTGAAAAAGCACCTTTTGGTACAGAACAGGTGATCCTTGAATAAGCACCAAAGTTGGGACAAATATTTCCATTGCCAAGCCCTATAACAATGAGATCTAGTTGCACTACTTCTTCTGGCCTGTTGCTTGAGCTGACCTACCTCGAAGGGTTGACAAATACTGTCAGTTCCATTCTTCTCTTCCATGCTAATTAGCTGATTATTATAGGTAAAGCTGCTGGTCTGTTATGAAACATTTGCCTCAAAAGATTATGGTCTCATCAGACAACAGCTCCAAATAAGTAATGACTTTTCGCACCGAAGGATACAATTCAATTATTCCGATTAATATTTAGATTATGAGACTGGGTTTCCTTCAACTTGGCCACAAAATTTACAGGTGCAAGTTGCATGTGAATAATCTTCATGTCAAAATGATGCCTGATGGCACAAAAAGGAGCTAATATTTTAGAAAGTCTGGGTGACAATTTTTTGCTAATCCGATTGCGTTTTCATATTCGCAGACACCCATCTAATATTCATTTACAGTCTGTAATGATGAGAAATGCTTCTTTATTCATTGAAACATTCATAACCATGTTCTTGGGGCTTTCCCTCCACCCCTCCAGTTAAAGCATCAAAGGTGGTGCAGGAAAGGTAGAAATCTAACTGCAATTAGGATAACGGCTTTAAATTTTCAGCAAACAGCAGTCTGCATAAAAAAGCAGCAGGAGAAAAGTGATCACTAAACAATAAACCAGCAAGAAATTGCAGGCAGAATGAGTGTGTGGCATATGGCAACTCTTATAAATCCCAAGGGAATGAACACATTTAAACAAGGTGCCTAAAAACAGGTATCAAACAATGACAAGCAGAGCAGGAATTCTATCTCACATAATGACTAATTTTCAATTAATTAAGGCAGGAGTAATCTTGAGTGGGATTATAAATAAAGATTTCTGTAAAAGGGTGCATTTTTACACGAGCAGACGGTTTATGCAGTCCCTGCTTTGCTTTATTTGGAATGTGATGGTCATCTCATTCTTGGGGTGTGTGTGTGCTTCTTGCTTTAAGCCATGGCTTGTTTAAACATAGGTTGTGGACTAAGCTACAGGGAAGGTGTCCAAGCCCAAAATCTAGCTTCCTAGATATTGTTTAAATATGAATAAAATTTTCCTGATGGTAATGGAACAATCTACTCATGGAAGTGGTGAGTTTTCCATCCCTACAGATTTTTAAGAACAAAATGAAATGTTTTTTTGCATATTGCAAATGTTGGACTAGATGATCATCTTGTTGTGCCTTCCGGCATCTCAGTTGGAGAAATCTATGAGTCAAAGAATAACAGCCAAGGTAGAACTGGTGGAATTGGGAGAATGCAAATCAAATGGACCTTTTGCTGGCTTCACTCGGGAGGCTAAGTCAATATGTGATTAGTTTCTATCAGCCTTCCAAGGTAGACAAAATGAGGAAAACCAAAAACACACTAGCTAATGCTACTGAAAGGCTAGAGTAAAAGAATAACAGTTGGAGGTCTTGTAGTCTACCCCCTACTTGAGCAAGAGATCCTATGCTACTCCAGACAAATGGCTGTCCAGTCTCTTCTTAAAACCCCTCAGTAATGAAGCATCCACAATTTCTGATTCATTCCACTGATAAATTGTTCTAACTTGTCAGGAAATTGGATCTTTTGTTGATAATTTTCCCTCTGTTGCTTCTGGTTCTCTCCTCACATACTTTGGAGAATAACTTGACCCCTTCTTCATTGTGACAGGACAGCCCCTCAAATATTGGAAGGCAGCTATCATATCCCATCTAGTCCTTTTCTTTCATATTATTCATTAGCTTCCAGATGTCTAATCATCTTTGTTGCATTATTTGCACTTTCTAAAGAATCAGTATCTTCTTTGTAACTTTTTTAGGCAGGGAAGCTGACTGGGTGACTCTGAGCCAATCACCAGGAGACAGTGAGATCTAGTGCCGCCTTAGCCACGTAAGCCAGGTGGGTGACTTCAGCCCAACTGACCTCACAGGGCTATTCTTGTGGGGAAAAGAGGAGGAGAAAGGAGTACTAGCTATATTCACTGCCTTGAGTTGCTTATTAAAAATTATAATAATAAAGGCTTGATATAATCAAATAAATAATATTGAATAATTGTTAATCAGGATTAGTAGTACTTGTATGGAAGACCACCATAAGTTGCAGGGATGGAGTGGGGCAGAAGCGATAGCCAACCAGTACTGTGCTGTGGTTGTAAAGCAACAGATGTGTTGAAGTCAGCCCAAGAAAGATTTCCACAATCCCTTCTTCTTCAAGAGAGTCACTCACACATGCTACTAACAGAGGGCAAAAGTTCTCTTCCAAATTCAGGCTCCCATGAAGGATGGGGGAGAGATCAGGCAGGGGCCCTTGAAACATAAGCTTCCTGCTGTGTTGGTTTGATCCAGGGACAGTTTCCTTAGCCTCTTTGTCCCCTCCTTCCAGATTCTCAAAGGCAAGGGGGGGGGGGAGGGCTGCTTGTAGGCCTGCAGGGTGGGGCCACTGAAAGGCCACGCTTGTTTTCTGAAAGCAGAGCAGAGCAGAGATCAAGGCGCCTGCAGGAAGAATGAGTCTGGGACACAGAAGCTCCGAAGCAGCCCTTTCCCTCCAAACATCTGTTGCAACCCACTGACAAAGAGGACAGCCAAGTGGCCTTGCTGAAGGCCAGGGAGAACACAGAACAAGCCAATAAAGGAGATTTGTAGCTTGGGGGTGAATTATGGGGTCCTTGGTGCTCTCTGAGCTTGGTGGTTTTCTTGCAGATGTTCCATGACCCAAACTAAATTGCACCAATTTACAGATAATCAGAGTTGGAAAGGACCTTGTAGTCCAACCCCCTGCCCATGCAGAAGACCCTACATTTCTGACAAATGGCAGTCCAATCTCTTCTTGAAAACCTCCAATGATGAAAACCTCCCACAACTTCTGTTCCATTGGTTGGTTGTTCTCACTGTCAGAACAGGTTGAAATTCTCCTTGTTGAGTTTCCGTTATTCCTTGTCTGGCCTTTAGGTGTCTTAGAGAATAGCTTGACCCCTTCCTCCTCTCTGTGTGGCAGCCCCTCAAAGGCTATCAAGTCTCCCCTGGTCCTTCTCATCACTAGACTAGCCATGCACAGTTCCTATAACCATGCATCATATGTTTTTAGCCTTCAGTCTCCTAATCATCCTGATTGCTCTTCTCTGCACTCTTTCTAGAGTCTCAACATCTTTTTTAATAGTGTGGCGACCAAAACTGGATGCAGTACTCTAGGTGTGGCCTTACTAAGGCTTTATCGAGTGGTATTAGTACCTCCTGGATATGATGATGATGTTACCTAGTTTGGGGAATGAAATGTCTTCGAGAAAACAACCAAGCTCAGAGATCACCAAGGACCCCTCAAGTAGAACATACAATAATAAGGTTGGAAGAGATTTTGAGGTCTTCTAGTCTACCTCCCTGCTCAAGGAGGAGACCCTAAATGTCTATCCAATCTCTTCCAGTGATGAAGCACCCACAACTTCTGGAGGGAAGCCCTTCCACTGATTCGTTGTTCTCACTGACAGAACATTCCTTCTTAGTTCTAGGTTGGATCTCTCTTTTGATAAGTTTCCATCTGTTACTTCTTGTCCCGCCCTTCTGGTGCTTTGGAGAATAGACTGATCCTGTCTTTTCTGTGACCGCCCCCCCCAAATATTGGAAGGCTGCTCTCATATCTTCCCCTACTAGTCCTTCTGGAAGCTGCGTGGTCTTCCAGATGGGTTGGAAACCCACACATCTTTGACTCACCAAGCTTAAGAAATATTGTCTAGCTTATTCAGAATCCTATTCAAATAGTGTTCATGTGGACTTGTGTTAGCAAAGCCTGTCCCTGGTGTTGCTTAAATACAGGGGTGGGATTCTACCGGTTCGGACTGGTTCTGTAGAACCAGTTGTTACAATTCTGCCCAGTTTGGAGAACCAGCAAATCGTGCCCCTGGCTGGCCCTTCCCCTCTCTGCCTGCCCCTCTCCGCTCCATTTTTTTTGCCTTCCTGGGCCTCAGGGAAGCTTCCTGGGAGCAAAAATGCTCCCCTCAGGAGGCTTCCTGAGGCTCAGGAAGCCAAAAAATGGAGTGCAGGGGAGTGCTGCAAAAAAAAAAAAAAAAAGAAGAAGCCATGCCCACCTAGCCACACCCACTTAGCCATGTCCACAGAACCAGTAGTAAAAATATTTGCACCCCACCCCTGCTAAATTGTCTTATATAAGAGTCAGGATCTGAGCCAACTTCCTTCCATGTGATAAACTGCAAGCCATCATTGTCTGCTGTCTGTATTAAAGGACATTGCTTGTATGAGAGATGGTTGATTTTCCCTTTTCAAGAGCTTATAGCCTTTTGATTTGCTTAGTCATTCCTCCAGCATCATTTACACCATTAAAAGCATCATAAAATTTATTATTTACAATATACCAACTCTCAATTTTAAATATCAAATTCTGGTTTTATCTCCTGAGTAAAGGAACACTAGTTGTGGTTTGTAACCCATAGTTTATGGCATTGCTTGTTGCAAAAGCCTAGTCAATTGTAGCTTAATTCATGAACCACATTGAAACCATACTTAGCATAATGTGCACATGCAGTATTCTCAGTTTCAGGTTGCTAAGTGAGCAGGAATAAATCTTCTTTAAGGGTGTTTCAGTGTGAAAAGAAGAGTGTTGTGGTAATAATAGGCAGATGAAACTGTTTTTAAAAAATATGGGCTTGATCTAAAAAGTTGGCAGTCGTCTTTGTGTTCCTGTTTGGGTGCAGATGAGACCCTATCGTGTGGGAAATTATACTGGCGTGCATTTAGGCTGGCTGTAGTAAAATTTCATTCTCCAAAGCAGCAAAGAGTGGGCTAGCACATCCAGACACATAGCCAAACTGACTTATAAAGAATTAAATCACAAAATCCCAGCACTTAACAAAAGGACACAGCCACAGGCTGTACATGTCAGTTCTGCAGTGCCAACTCTTTGATCTGTGCTATTTTTATCATGTGCTATAAGATGTGTTGGCTCTTTAGAGGGCTTCTTAATTGAAACACTAATTCTAAATTCAGACAGCTTGCTCTGCGGTGCTGGAACCAGCATCCCAATGAAGCCAAGATTACACAGTGGCGAGTTTTGCAGCAGCCCCATGTTCTCTTAGAGGGAAGAAATCTTAAATGTATCTTTAGCGCCTTTGGCCAAGGGAGCAATCATCAAGGTCTCAGTTCAGAGGCATTATAGCAACAGCAATAGACTTATATACCGCTTCTTAGTAATTTATAGCCCTCTCTAACTGGTTTAAGAGTTAGCATCTTGCCCGCAACTATCTGGGTCCTCATTTTATAGACCTCAGAAGGATGGCAGGATGACTCAATCTTGAGCCACGTCAGGATCAAACTCCAGGCTGTAGGCAGAATTAACCTGCAATACTGCATTCCAACCCCTGCACGAACATGGCCCTTCCTTCCTTCCTTCCTTCCTTCCTTCCTTCCTTCCTTCCTTCCTTCCTTCCTTCCTCCCTCCCTCCCTCCCTCCCTCCCTCCCTCCCTCCCTCCCTCCCTTCCTTCCCACTTAACAATAGCCCTTAGATTTATATACCGCTTCACAGTGCTTTTCAGCCCTCTCTAGTCTAAGTGGTTTACAGAACCCTCAACTATCTGGGTCCTCATTTTATAGATCTCAGAAGGATGGAAGGCTAAGTCAACCTTGAGCCCCATCAGGATCAAACGCCAGGCTGTGGGCAGAGTTAGCCTGCAATACTGCATTCTAACCCCTGTGCCACAAAGGCTCATTTATGTGCCCACATACAGTACATTGTGAGAAGTAAATGGATGAACATAAAAACTTTCACATGTTTTCGTGTTCTGCCCAAAAGTGAAAAAAAATAACATGTGACAATTCTTCCAAGCTGTTGATTTCCACACCTATAGACAGAATCTTGTCAAATGGCAATTTTACAGTTTGTATATTCTATTTGTATATTTACTATATACAGGTAGTCCTCAACACATGACTACAATTTCTGTTGCTAAGTGAGATGGTTGTTAGATGAGTTCTGCCCCATTTTATGACCTTTCTTGCCACAGCTATTAAGTGAATCGCATCAGTTGTTCAATTAGTAACACGGTCCTTAAGGGAATCCGGCTTCCCCATTGACCGTGATTGTCAGAAGGCTGCAAAAGGGGATCACGTGACATGTATTATTCATATCTGACTTGATCCTGCTATTATGGCAGGAAGAATTTTTAAGAGACCAACTTCTGCATTTCTCAGGTGTGCAACCGTCCACCATTTCACAACATATTGCTGATCACAAAGCAAATTGTGAGTTTCAAACAAATAGATTACAATCCCTTGTCCTGGAAGATTTAAGGCTGGAGCTTAGCCCATTGTAGGGCTTAAAATGACACAACCTGTAAAATGGGCATCCTTGTCTTGACAATTAAGCCTGAGAACGACAGGAAAGGTTTTCCTATGTTCACACACAGTGATCCCAACCCAGTTTGAGGCAGCTCATGTTTCACCAATTCATTTTTAATTCATTCTTAGGATTAATGATTCAACATTTGAATGTGAAACTGGTTTATATTGATTGCTTGGGTTTTTTTTTTTTTTATACATTGTTATACTCTAGTTTTGCAGCAAGACAGATCTTTAAGTAGTTCTTCTGAGTAGAGATTAGAAGAGCCTGTAGCAAAAAATAAACTGAAGAATAAAATAGCCCCAGTGCATCTGGTTTAATGTTCTGGACAAGGGAAAATATGTGTGTGTGTGTGTGTGTGTGTGTGTCTTGGTGGCATGTGGCTTGGCTTGGTAGGCGTGGCAATAGGTGATACTGCAAAATCCTTATTCCCTCCCCACCCCGCTAACCTGCTTTCCAGCTCCATTCTCCTGTGCAGGGCAACCAAAGGAGACCCAGCCCATCAGCTGGGACTCAATGGGAGGCAGAGAAGAGATGGGGTTGGCAGGGCCAGTCAGAGGTGGGATTTGCCAGGTCACTGAATTCATCAAAATGTCCGCTACCGGTTCTCCAGAACTGGTCAGAACCTGCCGAATACCACCTCTCTCTATAAAACATGACTTTCAAATGTGACGGAGGTTTGTATTATTTTCTTGGCCCTTGAGGGAACACTGCTGAGTTCTTTTGTCTTGTCCTTTAATGTATTTCTGTGTCAGAAAATATCGCCCCTCTCCTTTGAGAAATGGCTGAACTGAAACGCAGATTATGAATCCCGAAATAAATGGATAAACAAATAAAGTGGTGTTGCCCAGTTTTGAAACCGTATAAAGCCTGAACTCTGGAAGTGTAACAGTTGTTATTAAACGTCTGTCGCAATTACAACCTTTATCCTTTTCAGCAGGGACTGAATTCTGGGTGTAAACACTGTGTAAAAGAAGGAGATTGAGACTTCTGCTACCCTTTCTAACTACAGGCAGTCCTTGACTACCAACAGCTCATTTCGTGATCATTCAAAGTTACAATGGCACGGGGAAAAAAGCAACATATGACTCCTTTTCATCCTTATGGCCATTGTGGCATCCTTTAGTTTGAATCCCAAAATTCAGACAATTGGCAACTGACCCATATTTATGATGGTTGCAGTGTCTCAGGGTGATGTGATGACCTTTTGAGACCCTCTGATAAGCAAAATGTTAGCATATTTAATGTTTGGAACTGCAGGTAGGGCAACATCACTCCAGACCAACACAAAAACATATGAAGAATGGCTGCAGGATTTGAGTTTGAGTAGTCTAAAGAAAAGAAGAATTGGGGTAACATGATAGCAATCTTCCAGTATTTGAGGGGCTGCTACAAAGAAGAGGGGCTCAAAATATTCTCCAAAGCACCTGAGGGCAGGACAAGAAACAAGGGTTGGAAACTAACTAGAGACAGCAACTTGGAATTAAGGAGAAACTTCCTGACAGTGAGCACAATTAACTAGTGGAACAGCCTGCCACCAGAACTTGTGGGTGTTCCATCACTGGAGGCTTTTAAGAAGAGACAGTCACTTATCTAAAATGGTATAAGTTCTCTGGCTTGAACAATGGGTTGGACTAGAAGAGTTCCAAGATCCCTTCTTCTCTTCTCTTCTCTTCTCTTCTCTTCTCTTCTCTTCTCTTCTCTTCTCTTCTCTTCTCTTCTCTTCTCTTCTCTTCTCTTCTCTTCCTTTCCCCTCCCCTCCCCTCTTCCTCTCTCCTCTCCTCTCCTCTTCCCTCCTCTCCTCCTCTCTCCTCCTCCCCTCTTCTCTCCTCTTCTCCTTTCCTCTGCTCTCCTCTCCTCTTCTAAAATCCTCATTCTATTCTAAATTCCTTAATCTATTCCAAGCGGAATTCTATTCTATTGCTATTCCTGTTTTATTCTAAATTCCTAATTCTCTTCCAATTGGAATTCTATTCTTATTCTATTCCTATTCTATTTCTATATTCCTATTTCTATTCTAATTGGAATTCTATTCTATTCCATTCTACTCTATTCTCACACAAAGACTGTCCTAATGAACCCATTAAGTCTGAGGCATAGTACTGATGCTTCCTGTGACTCCTGATTCTATGCCTGACCTATCTTTCCATTTCCTTTTCTTGAACAGATAAAACTCTCTCTACACTGTGCAAACTGTTGCATAATTATCCAGATGGGAGACTCCTTGGCTAGACCATAAACCACAGACCAGTCAAACACGTGTGAGTCTAATGTTCTACAAACTTATACCTGATTAGTTTATGATTCAGAGGTTGAACACAGCCTCCTAGGATTGTAAAGCACATAATTACAGTTACTGTGTACAGATCCACTCATTCGTAGCTTATTCAAAGAATCGCGATGAAAGAAACCATTTCGCAAACTAATATTTTATCCTTCGCTTTAATTGTTGATTCCCAGGGATTATCCAGGAAATTGGTGATGTAAACCCTCCCATCTTTCCAAAGTGTGTTGCTAATAAGTGGGGCGTGGTTGCTAATGATAGGTATTAGGCAGAAGTCACAATGAAGTTGGGTGTGTGATGTTGCTGGTGTGATGACACAGTGCTGTGAATGTCACGTCTCCCAACCAATGGTGGTTATATTATCCGATTCAGAATTTTGACCAACTGGTTGAGTGGCAAATAATTTCTTATGCAATGCTGTTACAACCCATGGCAACTGTATCTGAGCTGCAGCTAACTTCAGATTAACTAGGAATGATGGCCAGGACTCATTAGGGTTCATATTTCCCATCAAGCCAGGAATAAAATAAAATAAAAAAGTGTGAGCATTTAAATCAGTGTTGATTCCCAGCGACTGCCTGGATCAGTGCCTGCAGTTTTTCTTGGCTAGGTTTTTCAGAAGTGGTTTGCCATTGCCCTCCTTCCTTGGACTTAGAAAGGGACTTCTTCTGACAAGCAAGTCAATGGGGAAAGCCAGATTTGATTAATGACCAGGTGGTTCACTTAACAACTGCAGTGGTTTGCTGAAGAACCATGGCAAAAAAAAAAAAAAAAAAGACTAAAATTGGGCATGGCTCATTTAAGAACCACCGTGCTTCTGTTCCCAGTTGCTATAAATCCAAGACTACCTGTATTTTACAGAGAGGACCACTGCACACAACATGTGGGACTGCAGTACAGAGTTGTCATCCAAAGAAAATGGAATTGTTGTCTCAAGGACGTTCATTCCTTCAACTCTATGCTCTACAACAGCTCTGAGTTTGCACAAATGTGTATTGCCAACACATTGTGGCAGCATGAAACAATTTCATTCAAGCGAGCTGCAACATTGTCTTTTCAGGGTTGGGTAAACTCAAGCAAAGCAACATTTTCTAGCAGGACTACCCGATTCTGTAACAGCTTTGTTCCCAAGGCCCCTCTGTCTGGAAACTCTCAAGATTCATTTTTCTCCCCACATACTTTTATATATCCAGACTAGATTGTGTTCTTTCTCTTTGTCGCATAACATACGTGGGTATATGCATACATTTTGATTTATGTATATTTTTGGCATGTTTATGTAGTGTACATTGGAGGTGGTGACCCTTTGTATGCAATGAAATTTCATTTTAAGGTATGCTGATTGGTGTACATTTAAAGTGATAATAAAGTTATTTTAAGTCCAAGTCTTCTAACAGGTATCCTTCAGCAGCAGTGTCTAATCTTGGCAACTTTTTAAGGCCTGTGGACTTCCAAACTGTCAAAATTCCCCAGCCAGCATAGTTTGAATCGAGTTAAAGTTCACAGATCTTTAAAACTTGGCTGGGGAATTTTGGGAATCGAAGCCCACAGGTGTTAAACTTTGGCTGGGGAATTCTGGGAACTGAAGTCCACAGGTCTTTTTATAGTTGCCAAGGTTGGACCCCACTGCAAATTTACAGGCACCCCTTTCACTTCCCATCACCAAAACTTAAAATGCAGCCAGGAGAGCAAAAAGGCAAATCTCTCTGGCTCTCTTTTGCTTCCCTGGGGAAACTTCTTCCTTGTCGCCTCTTCGGACAAGGTTCCCCGTCCAAAGGGCGGTTTCGACCGCGCAGCCCCGCCGAGGACGGCTTTGAAAAGGGCGCGAGCATCCTTTCTTCGCAACCTTCCTCCAAATCCCCGTTCGGTCTGCACCGCCTCATGAAGCGAGGCGGCATCTCCCGAAGGCCTCGCCCGTCGAAGGCTCCGCGTTTGAAATCAGTTAAAAGCAAACTGGCTCAACAGGCCTCGCCGAAACTCTCGGCGGCTCCTGCTCCGCGCGAAGAGGCGGCGGCGGCCCGCGCGGCCCGGACCGCGCACCCTTCCCGGCTCTGCTGCCTTTGAACCCTGGCAACAGCCCCTTCTCCACCCTGCGGGCCCCCGAAAGGCAGGACCGATGGAAGACGGGGTGGACTCCCGCGTCGGCGAGGGAGGAGGGGAGCGCTGCAAGAAGATTTGCCCCGTCCCGCCGAAGTTGGCTCGAGCCCCCTTGGAGCGCAGTTTCCCGGGACAGAGCCCCGGAGCCATTGCAGGATCCCCAGGTGGCTGCTGCTATTGCCGCGGCTGCTGCAGCTGCGGGCCGCCCCCTCCCCTCCCCTCCCCTCCCCGGGCAAAGGCGGGGCTTGGCGTGTGGGGGAGGGGCCTGCGCTTCCCTTCCCGCGAAGAGCAGGAGGAGGAGGAGGAGGAGGAGGTTGCTGCTGCCGCCGCCGCCGCCGCCGCCGCCGCCTTGCAGGATGAATCCTCGGCCGGTGGAAGGAGCTGCTGCTGCCGCCGCCGCCGCCGCGCTGCGGTCCTCCGTTTGCATCCCCGGGTAGGTCTCTTCGGTGCCTCTCGCTCCCGGCGCCTGCCTTTTTTGGTGGACGAGGACAAGGCATGCCTGGCTGGCTGGCTAGTTGATTGATTGATTGGCTCAGGGTTGCATGCAGGGTGCCTCCTCCTCTTCCTCCTCTCTGGAGAAAAGCCCCTCTTCTAGGAGGGGGAGATCCCCTGTTCCCCCCCCTTCCTCCTCCTCCTCCTCCTTCTCCTTCTCTTTCTCTCTCCTTCCCCCTTTCTTCCTTGCGACGCGCTCTTAATTTACTCAGAAGGACCGTCACCCGAGCGTCTCTGATCAAAGAGAAAACTCTCCGGTCGCTGGAGATTCTCAGTCATGGTTATTGAACAAGAAAGTCCAGTTGCCTCTTAGAAAAAAACACCTTTGGGGTCTCCCGACTAAAACTCTCTCCCTCCCCTCTCTCTGCCCCCCCCTCCCCCCTCTCTCCTCCATCCTTTCCAACACTTGGTTTAAGATGTACTGGCTGTACTGGATCTCCATCCTCTGCCTGCCTGGGTATAATGGACTCCAGGGCCCATTACACCCCCCCCCCACCACACACACACTTTTCCCCAGAGGATCAGGGAGTCATGGGCACCAAAGTTTCCCCTCGAGGGAATGAACTAGGTTGGCAAAAGGTGCTGTCAGTTAAGCGTGCCCTTGGATGTCCTGCCAGTTGTTGGCTATCTGCCCTGATTCCTTCTTAGAGCAGGGCTGTCCAACCTTGGCAAACTTTTAAAAGATTTGTGGACTTCAACTCCCAGAATTCCCCAGCCAGAATTCTGGGAGTTGAAGTCCACAGATCTTAAAGTCGGCCAAAGTTGGCCAAAGTCGGCCAGCCTTGTTCCAGAGTGAGAAGAAAAGTTTGTGATGGGCCTCGTTTTTGGGATCTGCTGGCTAACTAGATAGAGTCAATTTCTGACTCTTGCCGTGATGTTGGAAGTTCCTTTCTCCTTTGTTTCAGCAGACTCTGCTTTGGCTCCCACCCAGCCAAAGTGAAAAAGGTCAGACCCCATCTGAGGGGAGGAAGCAGAGGCTGCTAATGTGATGTGCCTCCAGCCCACTTCCCACCCCATCCTGGAGCATAGGCTGAATTCACATGATGCTCTGCTAGGGGCTGCTGGATTTTAGCTTAAGCAGCATGTCTTGTGCTTTGCAAATTGCATTGCTGGAAATCTGGCCGGTTGTGTGTTGTCCGTAAGCCATATTTGTGCCACAGGTTAAAGAAAGTGTGCAGACCTAATTCAGTTGAATGGTGGATTGGGATGTTGTGGTTCCTTTTTTTTTACCTGCTGGCATGTTCTCTAATCACGGCAAGGATATCTTTGGAGGTGTTCTACATGATGTGTCTGTTCTGTATTCATGTAACCAAGTGGTTGATTAATAAAAGATCACTGTATCTGCGTGTGTGAATTTATCAGCTGTGGGTATCATTAAACGTGAGATTCTTGCAGCAGTAAATAAACAAGCCCTGGATCCTATGAGAGATACTAAACTGTTGGGACAGTAAATTGTAATGCCTGTGGTACTATATTTAAAAATCATTAAAAAGGGTTTATTACTATTATCCTGGATATTTTAAACATTACAGTACTGTGGATCTCTGACTACATTGTGTCTTTAGATGCTTCATAGAGTTAAATTTATGTTTACTGACAAAGAAATAGAGGCTAAAATAGATCTATTTCAAGCTATTTAGCTCTCATCAACTAGCCATATCCTTCTGGGATTTGAACCCCGGGCTGCTTATATATTAGGTTAGATGTACTAGTCCAAGGGTCTTCAAACTTGACAGCTTTAAGACTTGTGGACTTCAACTCTCTGAATTCCTCCTCCAGTCATGTTAGCTCAGGAATTCTGCGAGTTGAAGTCCACAAGTTTGATCTAAGTATAGTACATAAAATTATCTACTGCAATGTCCTACCTGTCAATGAATACTTCAGCTTCAACCATAACAATACAAGAGCACACAATAGATACAAACTTGATGTAAACTGCACCAAACTTGATTGCAGGAAATACGACTTCAGCAGCAGAGTGGTCAAGGTCTGGAATACTCTACCTGACTCTCTGGTTTCTTCCCCAAACCCCAAAAACTTTAACCCAAGACTGTCTACTATTGACTTCACCCTTTTCCTAAGAGGTCTGCAGGGGGTGTGCATAAGTGCACCTATATATATGTAGGGGGCGTGCATGAGTGCACCTATAGCTATATATGGACTAGCTATACTAGGTGAGAAATTAAATGTTGTTTCTATCAGGGCAACCTGGTCTATCCAAATATGGGATGGAGCATACTGCTTCTGCTTTCGTCTTTCAGCCCCAGTCCAAGAGCCTTTGCAGGCAGTCGCTTTCACAACAAACTATTTTTGTGTGTGTTAAATTTGTGTTAAATGCTTCATAGAGGTTTCAATTATTGGGTGAACCCAGCCAGTTGTATTCGATAAATCATACTCATGTCATGATTTCCAGGTCTTAGATGAACACTGAGTTCACCCATTTCATCTTCAACCTATTTCTCATTTGTAAGTTTCCACTTTTATAATCACAACATAGTACATTATTAGGTCCTTTTTAGAAGGAACCAAAAATATATATACTGCTCTCTCTCTCCCTCCCCTCCCCTCTCCTCCCTCCCTTTTACATAAGGTAATCCTCGAATTACAACCATTCATTTAGTGATTGTTTGAAATTACAACAACACTGAAAAAAGTAACTTGTGACCGTTCTTCACCCTTACGACCATTGCTGCATCCCCAGGGTCACATGATCAAAATCCAGACACTTGGCAACTGGTTCATATTTATGACTGTCGCAGTCTTCGGGAGTCCTGTGATCCCCTATAGTGACTTTTTGACAGGTAAAATCAATGGGGGATCCAGATTCATTTAACAACCATGTTACTAACTTAACAACTGAAGTGAGTCACTTAATAGTGTCAAGAAACATCGTAAAATGGGGCAAAGCTCACTCAACTGCCTTGCAATGGAAATTTTGGGCTCAATTTGTGGTCGTAAGCTGAGGACTACCTGTAATGTACCTTGCCTTGCTCTTGGTTTACTCCTGTATTAGCAAAACTACTTTAGTGGGATAATATGTGATGGTGACCATTATACTGTGCACAAAGTCATTCCCTTGACAGCTGAAGTGATAAAAGAAGTAGTAAAAAAAGAAGGCGGTGTAGCCATTTAAATAATGTGGGCTTTTTGAAGTTTATATGTGACTTTTTGTGTGTGTGTGTGTGTCTCTAGATGTATCATGGATATGTCTGTCATTGTAAGCTGCAATGCATCAGAAGGAAACTTGCAGCTTACAGATTTGATAAATATTTCATTCCCCTGGACACCAGTTTCTAAACCATGTCGTATGATTTATTTACGGCAATGTGGGCTATCAAGAAGAGACAGGATTGCCATTTGTCAGAAATGGTGTAGGGTCTCCTGCATGGGCGAGGGAAGGGGGTTGGACTAGATGACCTACAAGGTCCCTCCCAACTCTGTTAATGTAATCTAATCTAAAGGATGTTGTGTAATTCCAGGAAAGCATAGCTTGGAACCCAATCTGGGCTGGTGTCATGCCCCTGTTGGGATCTGATTTGGAGGGAGAGGCTGAACAGCTACAGCTGAGTGGGAGTGTGGCTCCATTGGCTGTGGAAGAAACTGGGGAAGGGCAAAGTCTGGCTGGGCAGAGCAGGAAAGAGGTAGAACAAGGGAGAGGGAATTTGGAGGAAAACCCATCCCCTCTTCATACTGGGGCACACAGGGAGGAATGGAGAAGGGAGCAATGTGAGTTGTGTGGCTTACAGGGGAGAAAAGGGCCCTGATTCCCTGCATAAGCTGCAGCTGGGAACACAGTGTTTTAAAAAAATAGTTGCGCATAGCAAACTGCTGGGAGCAAATTGTGAATTATCTGGTATCGTTGAGGCTTATCTGTGTTCCTGGTGTCTTCCCAACTGTGTGTGTTTTGCTGTGCTTTCAAGTCTGCAATTCCTTCTCCTGCCCTGTCATGTTGCCCTGCAGCGTGGTTTGTGTGAATTTCTAGTTCCAGTTTGTATATATTTTGTTTTTGGACTGAATTTCCTCCACTTTAAGGCTGTTCCTGGGAGAGTTTTTCTCCAGTTGAAGGTAACCTGGACATTCGGGGCAAAGTTGGAGATAATAAAGGGACTATTATTGCTTATTTGACTGTGTTGCCTTTGTGCCACGCCCTGGATCATCACAGTAGGTTAACTGGGACCAGATGTTTAGTCTGCCAAGCTTTTGAACTCATGCCCGTCCTCAGAGAACTTCTCTCTCCCAGATTGTGCTCCCTGAGGATGGGCTCCAACACAAATCTGAAAGTTTGGAAGATTGGTTCCGCTGACCGACCCAGATTGGATCCTGCAACGCTATCCTGGGACAGACACATACACCTTTATTTGTAAGCATGGCTTAGTCAAACCATAGTTCTTTCAGTGCATGTGGCAGAGGTTATGGGATAAAGAGGAATTCTATTGCTTTGCAAACTCCATTTGCATCTGGAATGATCGAGGCTCCATCTTCCTGCTTTGAATACTACCACTTTACATATTGTCATCCGTTTGCATGTTGAACTCTGGGCCCCTTTATAAAACAACTCAATTCAGTTTATATGTTATGTTTTTCAAAATTTTTCAGTTGCCTTTGAAGACAGATTTCTAAGGGCCTCTCTCTACCTTCCGCTTCTCCACAATTACCAGCTGAGGCCATCAAAAAAGCCTTGCTTTTCTTTTTTTTTTTCTGTTTCCCCCCCTCCTATACAGAGTTGTTCCAATTCCCTCTCAGTTTTTGAATGGGAGGAGCTGTAAGGGAGAATAATGGGTCACCTTAACCAGCAAACCACAAATATCTTCTTCGGGAAGTTGAAATAACCCTACAAAAAGACAAAGTGGAGGAGAGATAGCTTCCGATAAAATTATCTGTCCTTTTACAAGACACTTCTTTTCAAATATAATGGTTCTGTTGGTTCTTTTTTTTCTCCTGATCCAGGTTTGGTCAGTGGCTATTTAAAAACAACAGTTTAAAGACACAAACCTCTCTCTCTCTCTCTCTCTTTGGGGTTCTTTGGGGTTTCTCCTATCTCCCCACCAACAGAGATATATACTTCCCTCTGCCAGCTGCCTTCTGGTTCCCACTTCCACATACCTCTCACATCCTGGACATAAATTGTTTCAACTTCTACCCTCAAAACGTTGCTATAGGGTACTACACATCAGAAAAACTAGACACAAGGACAGTTTTCCTCCCCATGCCACCATTCTGCTAAACAACAAATTCCCACAACACTATCAAACTATTTACTAAGACTGCATAACTATGATTCTTCTTATCCTTCCTACTGCCTATCTCCTCCCACTTATGACTATAACCTTGCTGCTTGTATCTTTATGATTTATATTGTTTTATTTCGTTTCCTAGTATGATTTGATTGCTTATTTACTATCGTATGTCTATCACTAAGGCTTGTATCTTATGATTCTTGATGAAAGTATTTTTATGTACACTGAGAGCATATGCACTGAAGATAAATTCCTTGGGTGTCCAATCAAACAGAAATTATGTTCCGTTCTGTTCTACTCTTCTCTACTGTTATTCTATTCTATCTTACTGTTATTCTATTCTATTCTATTCTATTCTATTCTATTCTATTCTATTCTA
>BLBF01000067.1:3949211-3969463 GCA_015471245.1 Laticauda colubrina
TATTCTATTCTATTCTATTCTATTCTATTCTATTCTATTCTATTCTATTCTATTCTATTCTATTCTATTCTATTCTATTCTACTGTTATTCTGTTCTATTGTTCTACTGTTATTCTACTGTTAGTCTGTTCTACTTGTGCTATATACGTGCGTTTCCTTTCTGTAATTTTTTTGTTTTGTTTTCATGGTGCATCTGATCCTGTTTGACTTTGCTGAAGCTTTTTGCCGGGAAGCAAGCAGAGAAAAACCCTACGTTGGTTTGGTAACCATAGCATTTCTGATTGTGTTGGCAAAGAAGTGTGTGTGTGTGTGTGTGTGTGTCTGAAAGTTCCAGCTAAGCATTGCTATCCTATCTCATGGCCCTCCACTCCGGAAACCATTCCCAAATCTTGATTATGCTCCCCCCAATCCTCTTTCCTCTCTCCCTGTCCAAATTAAGGGTTGTTGGGGTTTTTTCTTTGATACTTGTGAGAAGGCAAACTTCCTGTTCCTTGTTCAAGTATTCAGTGGGGAACATATCGTCCGGACAGCATGGAATAAGTGAGTGAGGATTGCTGCTTTAAGAAGGAACAGAGAGAAAGTTTTATAAATGGTTTTTTCCGTCCCCCAAAAGGTCAGAGTAAACGCATAATTTTTTTTTCTTTTGGAAGGGTTTTGAAGGCTAGCCATTCCAAACACCCTGTTTTTGTACCTAAAATGGAATATAGCTCTTGAAACAGAGGCAATGTACATTGATTTCTTGGACTTATTTTTCTTTTCATCTTTTAAAATGAAAAAAAATATATTTATTGCTGCTTTTCCTTTTTCTTTTAAAAGGGGAAGTTCACCCCCCCATTTCAAAATATCTGCTGGTTTTTTTTGGGGGGGGGGGAGAGATGTTTTCTGTTTCAGTTTGGATGGCAAAAGAGGCTTCATGTGTAAATAGTTTGGGCAGGATCTGCTCATGGAAATGTGAGGCAGAGGCTGTCTAAAACCCTGGGTTGGCATTGTTGCTCCTCGGAGAAATTGAATCACCCCTGTGGAGATAACGATGAACAGCTTAATTTTGTATTTTGCACGGCTGAGTTCTAGGCAAAGTTATTGAGCTGGCCGAGGAATTGGTGTGCCACTAATGCCTGTAGTTTGTATTGCAAATGAAGCAGAGGGAATATCTTACATTTAGGCTAAGCTCTTCATTTCCATCTTTCCTAGGAAATAGCGGTAGGCTTTTATCTCCACCAGCTTATTTCCATTTTTGTGGGTGGGTGGAAGAAATCGAACAGCTGCGGGGAGTGCTGAACTTACAACCAAAATTTCTGTTGCTAAGTGAGACATTTGTGAAGTGAGTTTTGCCCCATTTTATGACTTTTCTTGCCACCACTGTTAAGTGAATCACTGCAATTGGTAAAGGCCCTGTCACACTGCCCAACGGATGCAAAACGGACACAACGGACGAGAAAAATGTTCCATCCGTTGTTATCCGCTATCAGAAGGGGCAAAAATTTGCATAACTGGAGCGGATAACACGGACGCGGGGAGGACGCAGGGCAGATGGAAAGTGGATGTGGAACGGAAGCCCAGCGGATGGAAGCGGATGGGAGCGGATGGCACATCCGCTAGGCTTCCGGGGGGCCGCAGCAAAATGGACGCGGAATGGATACAGCGGATGCAGAGCGGACGCCGAACGGATGAAGCGGATGCACAGCGGAAGCCTAGCGGATGCACAACAGAAGCCTAGCGGATGCACAGCGTTAATTGCGCATGCGGGGAGGATGCATTGCGTCAGCCCCGCAGATATAACGGAAGCAGCTCGGAAGCAGATCGCCATTCAGAGGAAAGACCTGCTTCCAGACACATCAACTGCCTTGCCTGTCCTGCCTGCATGTCTGCATGCCAGCCTTGCTGCCAGCCTCCCTGCCAGCCTTGCTGTCTGCCTGCCTGCCAGCCTTGCTGCCAGCCAGTCTGCCTGCCAGCCTTGCTGCCTGCCTGCCTGCCAGCCTTGGTTCATGCCTGCCTGCCAGCCAACCTTGGTGCCTGCATGCCTGCCAGCCTTCCTTCCAGCCTTCCTTCCAGCCTTGGTGCCTGCCTCCCTGCCAGCCTTGGTGCCAGCCTTCCTGCCAGCCTTGGTGCCTGCCTGCCTGCCAGCCTTCCTGCCAGCCTTGGTGCCTGCCTGCCTGCCAGCCTTCCTGCCAGCCTTGGTGCTTGCCTCCCTGCCAGCCTTCCTGCCAGCCTTGGTTCCTGCCAGCCTCCCTGCCAGCCAGCAACCCCACAACCATGGGGAAGAAGAGAAAGCCTTAGCCATCTGCTGCCAGCCCTGGCAAGAGGGACAGGGCCACCATCCCACCCCCTGGCCCTCACTCTGGTTCTGCTGGGGCTTCTGCAGCACGGGCTCGCTCTTCTGGGGCTGGAGCTTCTGCTGCTTCTGCTTCTGGAGGAGCTGATGACAAGCACTCCAGCACCAGCCACCTCCACAGCACCTGGACCCTTCACCCCTGAGACTGAGCGACCAAGAGGAGTGCCAGAGACTCATTTTTGTTTTATAGCTTCTTGTTAATAAAGTCTATTTTTGATTCATACACTTGCTTCATTTCTTTTTTTTAAATAAAGTCTTGGTGGAAACTTTTAGAAATGGTTTAAGCCTTTGCATGCTTGTGGGATGGGTTAAGATAGCAGTGGGATGGGCAGGGATACCTTTGGGATGGGTAATAGCTGTGGGATAGATAAACCTCCAGTGCAAGCATAGTGGGACTGTATGGTCCACCCTCCCAGGTGCCACACCTTTGGCCCTTTATGATCAATAACAATGTAATCAATCATCCACACATGTCAACATAAACACAACTCTTTATTAAACGCCCTGTTCATTGTAGGCCCACCCAACATACATGGCCCAATCTCATCCATGTGATGAGACAGGCTGAAGGAAGCATCCATTAAGCATCTATCATCCTGTCTTGCCACTCCACTGCTCCAGCTGGGGAGTTGCACCAGTGTCTCAGGAGGTTGCGTTGCTTCTTCCCTTCACGTGAGGCTCTGTTGGGGCCTTGCACATCCTCAGTGTCGATCAGGTTTCACCCTTGCCTCCATTCCCCTGGCTCCATGTCTCCATTGCCTTGTTGGAGGTCCATGAGCCTGTTCTGCAAGACTGGGTAGCGGGTGCGCATGAGATTGTGCAGGATGCAGCAAGCTTCCATGATCCTCCTCACGGTCTCTGGGTGATGCTGCATGGTGGTGAGAAGTACCTGGAACCTGTTGGCCAGGATGCCAAAGGCGTTCTCCACCACCCGCCTTGCCCTGGACAGCCTGTGAGGTTGTGAGGGAGAAGGCGTCATCCCCCACGATGAAGTAGGGCACATCTTGCGTGTCGTTGGGCAGCGGGTCTGGATCTGGGAAGCCCACCATGAGGTTGCCTTCCAGCCCCTCCTTGAGGTGACTGGCGTTGTATACCTGGGCATCTGAAGATGAGCCGTTGCCTGAAGCATCGATGTACATGAACTTGTTGTCAGCATCGACCATGGCAAAGAGGATGATGCTGAAGAAGCCCTTGTAGTTGAAATAAGTGGACCCCGACTTGGCTGGCGCTTTGCAGGCCACGTGCTTGCCATCGATGGCTCCAACGGTGTATGGGAAGTTCCACCTCCGATACCACTGCTCTGCAACTTTCTTCCATCCTTCTTCAGTGGAGGGGTACAGGAGGAGCTCCTTCTTGTATTCTTCGATGATGGCCTGCACCACTTCTCTGACCACAGTGCTGATGGTGTTGGGTGGCACCCTCCATCCGTACTGCATGCTGCTGTAGGTGGTCCCTGAGGCCAGGTGGCGCAGAGTGAGTGCCACCTTGAGCCCAGGTTCCAGGCTGGGCCGGAAGTTGGTGTTTGCCTTGATCAACCTGGGTGTCAGCCGCTGCACAACTTCATCAAACATGGCTGGAGGCATCCTCATGAAGTTCTGGAACGCCCAAGTGTCTTCACTCCTGAGCTCCACCATCAGCTTGTTGTACAGTCCGTCCTCTGCTCTTCTGGCGAACCATCTTCGTACCCAGACACTTCTTGGCCACCCCTTTTTCTTCCCGTAGTAGAGTTCACAGAGCCTGTAGATGGCTTCACACTGTTGCAGAAGGATGGTGGCTGCCAAAAGGACTTTGTTACGATCCACGGTGGACATGACTGGATGCTGTGGAAGAGCAAGAGGCAGATAAAGGCTGCAGAAGTCCGCACCGCAGGGCTGCTGTTCTGAAAGTGAGATCCAGATGTGTTGCTCCCCCTTTTTATAGGCAGTATAGGTGTCCCTTTGCATCCTCTAGGCATCCTCTAGACATCCTTAATATCCGAGATAGGTCCCCTCTGCGGACGTTTTTTCCATTTTAAACACTTTGTTTCCGTGCTGCATCCGTTCTGCATCCGTTCTGCATCCGTTCTGCGTCCGTTCCGCTTCCTCCCTGCGTCCGAGCGGATGCGAATTGCGCGGATGTGGAACGGATGCCTAGCGGATATATAGCGGATGCGTAATGGATGCAGAATGGATGCGTAGCGGATGCGTAGCGGATGCAGAATGGACTAATTGGATACATTTTCCGCACAAAAGTTTTGGGCAGCTCAAAACTTTCTGAGCGGATGAAACGTCAATAGACGGATGCTGGACGGATAGAGAGGAAGCAAAACGGAGGCAGTGAGTATATCGTGTTAACCAACGGATGGCAAGCTTTTTTGTCCGTTTTACATCCTCTTTGCATCCGTTGGTGCATTGTGACATGGGCTTTAGTTAGTCACACGGTTGTTAATTGAATCTGGATTCCCCATTGACTTTGCTTGTCAGCAGGTCACCCAACGGGATCATCCCATGACTCCCCAGGGCACTGCGATGGTCATAAATATGAACCCGTATGCCAAATGTCTGAACTTTGATCACATGATCATGGAGAAGCTGCAAAGGTGGAAACTGTGAAAAATTGTCATTTTTTCAATGCCTTTGAAACTTTGACCATCTCTAAATAAACTGTTGTAAGTCAACGATTAACTATACTAACAGTCAAAGGAAATGGGTGGTAAATAAAAGTCAAAGGAATTCAGTGTGGGCTGGATTCAGATCTTCTGTGGTGCGAAGGGACTCGAGACCAATGACATTTTTGACCCCTCCCTCCGGCTCAGCCTGATAATCTCCTAGGGTGTGTTTAGAAAGACTCCTGTCCTGTAGGAATTTCCTTCTAATAGAAATTAATGCTTCACTAGAAAAAAGGATGCACTTTGAATTGAATTGAATTGAATTGAATTGAATTGAATTCTTTATTGGCCAAGTGTGATTGGACACACAAGGAATTTGTCTTGGTGGAAATACTCTCAGTATACATACAAGAAAAGGTAGATTCGTCAAGAATTAAGAATCATAACATACAATACTTAATGATAGTCATAGGGTACAATCAACAATCAAATCATACTAGGAAATAGTCAATATAAATCATAAGGCTACAAGTGACAAAGTTATGGTCATACAGTCATAAGTGGGAGGAGATGGGTGAAAGGAAGGATGGGAGGATTAATGGTAATAGTAATGCAGACTTAGTAAATATTTTGACAGTGATGAGGGAATTATTTGTTTAGCAGAGTGATGGCATTCGGGAAAAAACTGTCTTTGTGTCTAGTTGTTCTGGTGTGCGGTGCTCTATAGCGTCATTTTGAGGGAAGGAGTTGAAACAGTTTATATGTCCAGGATGTGAGGAGTGTAGATATTTTCACAGCCCTCTTTTTGATTTGTGTAGTATACCGGTCCTCAATGGAAGGCAGGTGGGTAGTAATTATTTTTTCTGCAGTCCGAATTACTCTCTGGAGTCTGTGTCTGTCCTGTTGGGTTGCAGAGCCAAACCAGTCAGTGATAGAGGTGCAGATGACAGACTCCATCATTCCTCTGTGGAACTGGATCAGCAGCTCCTTGGGCAGTTTGAGCTTCCTGAGTTGATTGTGTGTGTGTTTGAGTGTTCGGAATTATACCATTAACTTGGTAGTCATGTCAAATTAGACTTGTGTATGGTACGACCAGAATTATGAATATCAACAGAAACTTATTGTTTTTTTTTCCTGTTAACTATTTTGTTATTAAAATAGCTTATAAATGGCAGGCGAACAATTTTTGAGTAGATTTAGTAGTTTAACAGTTTAAAATTCTTTTGGCCTGTTTCTCAAGGAGTGGAAACCCAACATTGCTGTATGATATTGATCAGCATTCAATCAGGGAGGAAGTTATGTGTGTACGTTTAGTCTTTGTTTCCTTTGTTAAAATATACCTTTTCTTTTTAAGGTCTGTTTTCTTGTGTTCTTTTCAATTCTTTTGTTCTTTTTAAAAAACATTTTGGCATTTTGTATTTTTACCTTCCTTGAATAAACTAAAAACTTTTCTAAAAAGGTAAAAAAAAAGGACTCATAGGTGGTAAAAAAAATCTGGCTTTTTTTCCGAAGGAGCAAGTCTTCAACTCCATTTGAAGATGCTGAAAGGATTGCAATCTTGGCAAACGGACGAGATGTCAGAAGGGTTGCAAATGGACCAATTTTCTTCCCACCTGAAGAAAAGTAGGAAAGGTAATTTGAGGAGATGACAGAACAGTCAGGCTGATGTCAGTGCAAAATCTGAGAACTGAATGCGAAGAGGGCAGGTCTTGTCAGAATGCACCAATTCCAAGAACCTAACAAGAGTTGGTCAGGAATAAAAGTAATAATATACCAGTCCTACAAAGAATCTTGATTTCAGGAAAGTAGTTTACAAAAACTTCTTGCTATGTTTTTGTTGACAAGTTAGTAAAATGTAGATACCCTGTTTTCCCGAAAATACAATCTACCCTGAAAAGTAAGTCCTAGCTTGATTTTTACATGTGCACCAATGTAAGCCCACCCCCCAAAATAGGCCCGAATTAAGAACTGGCCCACTCCAGAGGGCACAAACTAGGGTAGGAATGGGGGTGGTGGAACTGCCCTACTTACTTACCTTTGGATAGTTGTAGCCAGGCTTCATACACCCCGTCATCTGCTTTGCTGGCCCTTTTCTTCTGCAGCCATCAAGGCTGGCAAGGCTTTCCTGAAGGCCTCTATACCTGATAAGAAAGTTCTGGATCGATCCTCAGATTTGTTATTGGCTGCAGACACCTTCAGGAAAGCCTTGCTGGCTGCAGAAGAAGTTCCTGAAGTCCTCTGACAGTGAAAAGGAGGCCGGGGCCAAGCACACAAGCAAGATTAGTCAGTGGATGACATACTACGAAAATAAGACCTGGTGCCTTTTTTTTTTTTGGCAAAAAAAAATATATAAGACAGAGTCTTACTTTTGCGGAAACACGGTAGATGTTTTTGAGTGTTGGGTGGTGTTGCTCCTGGTCAGGTAAAGGAGCTTAAGAACTGAACTCTGACCAACCATAATAAGCAATTTATGTTTTTGAAAACCTGGAGTTTGTTGAACAAAGTTTAATAACTTGAACAATGCTTCTGGCTTTGTAAAACAAACCACAGTTGCCTGGATTTATTCATACAAGCATGAGTAATATCGTAAATACAAACCCGGCAAAATGGTCGGTGCAGGAAACCCATGTTCAGCCTGTCGTGTTCGAATTGTTTTGATCTTGTGCTGTTCCCCCACCACCACCACTCCTCCTCTTTTTGGGGTGTGCAGAAAATCGGGGAGCAATAGGGAATTTGGCATTGTTTCCTGGTAATCTTTTAATGTATCCCATGCTGCTGTTTTGGGGGAGACTGGCCTTCGGGATGCTGCAGTGCTGTGTGTAACTGGAAGACTGAGGGAATGCTCCCTTGGGCTTCCGTGATGGGTAATGTGTCCTTCCCCTTTTTAGTTTAGTTTATTCTCATTGCACCTCGTACAACGAAATCAAACATCATATTCGGTGTGCATCATGACCATGAAAGTAAACACAAACACACATCCTTCACCCTCCACACACTGAACCAAAAACCCCAACACTGCACTATACAGCAGAATTCAGAAGAGGATAGAAATTGTTTTTCAGCCTATTTGTCCTTGATTTTATTATTGTCCTGTACCATCTGCCAGATGGTAATAGTTCAAAAAAAAAAGGATGTCCAGGGTTGAGATGGTTCTTTGAGGATGTTTTGAACTTTCTTCGGGCAGTGGGAGCTCTAAAGCTCTTCCAAAGAGGGGAGAGGGCAACCCATGATCTTCTGGGCCATGACATTAACCCTCTGGAGCGCTCTCCTATCTGCCACTGTGCAATTGGCAAACCAGACACAGGGGCAGTAAGTTAAGATGCTCTCTATGGTGCAACATTAGAAGGTCATCAGCAGTTTTTCATTCAGTTGTTGTTTTCTGAGAAGCCTCAGGTAGTATAATCTCTGTTGGGCCCTTTTGACCAAGGGCTGCAATGTGGGCACCCCAGGTCAGGTCCTCTTTTAGGGTAACACCCAGAAACTTAAAAGTAGCCACTTTTCTGGGAAAGAGAGGATAAAAGAGAAGAGAAAAGAGAAGAGAAGAGAAGAGAAAAGAAGAGAAGAGAAGAGAAGGTGGCCATCACATTTTAAACAGGAGTGAGAAAGGCAAATAGGAGAAGAGGGTGAGGGGAATACAATGAGAAGGCTGTTTAATCTCTTCTTAGTCCTTGCTGGTTTGCTGGCCTAATCTTAAAGAGTACAGGTAGCCCTCGACTTACAACAGTTCATTTAGTGACCATTCAAAAGTTACAACGGTGCTGAAAAAAGGGACTTATGACTGTCTCTCACACTTACAACTGTTGCAGCATCCCCATGGTCACGTGATCAAAATTCAGGTGCTTGGCAACTGACTCATTTATGATGGTTGCAGTGTCCTGGGTGGGACGACGACTGTCATGTGATTCCCCTTTTGTGACTTTCTGACAAGCCTCCGTGGGGAGGTCTCTGTGGGGAAGCTAGTTTCACTTAACCGTCATGTTACTAACTCAACAACTGCAATGGTTCATTTAACAACCATGGCGGGGAAGGTCATAAAAGGGGGCAAAATTCCCTTAACAAATGTTTCACTTAGCAAGAGAAATGTGAGGCTCAATTCCGGTCGTAAGTTGAGGACTTACCTGTGCTAGCTGACTTCCATTTCATTCACCGGGGCCTCTTTCAGGCCAAGGTTGGACCTCCCCATTGGGCAAAACAAAGAAAAGGGCCCATTTTTATTGGTTTTGAATCAGTGCTTTTGAACGACGAGATGGGCTGCTGGAGAAAACATCATCTGTGATGTGTGGTACATCACATGTTTTGTACCACTGGAGTGCGGTACAAAAGCAACACAGTCAGTTAATCAATAAGAGACCCTTTATTATTTCCAATTTTGCCCCCAGTGTCCAGGTTACCTTCTGGCTGGAGAAAAACTCTCCCAGGAACAACCTTTGACTGCAGAAAATTAAGTCCAAAACATGGTCAACACAAACTGTAACTTACAGTCCAATCAAGATAAGATGAGGTAATTAGTTTTGCAGGGCAGGAGCAAGAATTCCAGATGTGAAGGCATGGCAATAACTCAAACATGGTTGGAAAGATGCCAGGAACACAGATAAGCAAAGTCAACACAAGATAAACTCATGTTTGCTCCCAGCAGCTGCCACACGCAGCTTGCATATCTCTTAAACTTTATTCCCAGCTGTGGCTAATGAAGGGAATCAAGGCCCTTTCCTCCCCCATAAGCCACTCAACCCACATTGCTCTCTTCTCCATTCCTCTCTGTGTGACCTAGGATGAAGACGGAGTGGGCCTGGTTCTTCCTCTGAACTCCCTCTCCCTTGTTCTACCTCTTTCCTGCTTTGCCCAGCCAGACTTTGCCCTTCCCCAGTTTCCTCCACAGCCAACTCCCACTCCCTGTCAGGTGTTCATCTTCCTCCTCAGATTCAGACTGTGACAGGGGCATGATACCATCCCTATGATGGAAAGAAATCAATATTCTTGATAGTTGTGATGAATGAAGGCTACTTCTTGTGCTCTTGGCTTGGTGTCCAGAATGGGCTAAGTCATAACTTGCTTTATAGTCATAACTTGGTTTATAGTCTACTCTGTGAATGCAAACATTGTAGTTGGAAAATTAGTTTACGACTCAGTGTGCTATGTGAACAGAGGCAATTGTGATTTCATCACAAGCCATGGATTAAGGCGTATGATGTACCAACCTAGTCCCGATATGACCTTGAAATAATCAGGAAGTAACTTTCTTATAGCTTAGCCTTAGCCCAGGGATCTCCAACCACGCCGACTGTAAGACTTGTGGACTTCAACTCCCAGAATTTCCCAGCTGGCCGTGGCTGACAGGGGAATTCTGGGAGTTGAAGTCCACAAGTCTTAAAAGTTGCCAAAGCTGGAAACCCTTACTTTACTTAGACCAATATGCAGGCGTGAGATCCTTTGTCATTCATTAATACAATGGTAGGGAAATTTCCCCAAATAAACTTAAAACAATCCCTATCACAATAACTGTATTAAAATAGAGTTGTTTTTAATAAAACCCTCTTGTATTACATCATGCTTGCTGATGCTTTCTCATAATTGCTTCATTGAATGTGGCAACGTTATGAATAACAATGGACTGATGCTTTGTTAGGAGAGAAGAGGAATACCATTCATTATCACTACCTGGGAGCGCTTTTATGAAGCATTTAATTAACAGGGCTCGTAACTCCCTGCAAAAATTAAAATGGGACATGTCACATATCTTTCCTAGCTTGGCAGTCGCACAATGAAATAATTTCCCTGGCTCCTTTGGTTTAGATGTGTGCCTGAGCTTAATGCCAACCAGGAGGCGTTTGCCCAAAATAAATTATTGTATTAATTTATTTTATATATTTGTGCATTTCTTTATTGAATGTATATGATCGCCCATCCCAAATGTATCACTCTGGCCAGCTAATGGTAACTAAAAACAGCCTAAAAACATATAAGGAAAAATTGCAGCCTCTGTATGAAATCAGAGACCCCAAGGAATGCATTAATATTGCTTTCGAGAAATAGCCAGCTGATGGATCTTTATGTAGTGAACAACTCCATTAAAAATTTGATCTGACTGAGGATATCTGACTTGTCTAGGTTCTAGCTGGATTACTTCAAGGTGCTTCTCTTGGGGCAGCCTTTGGAGATGACCCAGAAGCTTCAGCTGGTCCAGAACTCAGATTACTACTGAAATGTATTGGCTTTGAAGAACCCAATAACAGCAATAACCAAAGGACTGTTAAAAATGGATTTATTTTTTAAAAAAATCCTCCAATTCAAAATTCACTGTGAGTTAAGAAGAAGGTAGAAGTACAGGCAGTCCTTGACCAGTCTGCCATATTGATTTTCCAATGTGGCTCATTTTGTCCAGCCCAGAAAACTAGTTAACTTGAGTCAGCTCTGTGGAATTTTAATGGATATTATACCCATAAGTTTGGGACGTGGTGGCTCAGTGGCTAAGATGTGGAACTTGTTGATCAGAAAGGTCGGCAGTTCGGTCATTCGAATCCCTAGTGCTGCGCAACGGAGTGAGCTCCCGTTCCTTGTCCCAGCTTCTGCCAACCTAGCAGTCTGAAAGCATGTAAAAAATGCAAGTAGAAAAATAGGGAGCCCTTTGGTAGGAAGGGAACAGTGTTTCTCCATGCGCCTTCAGTGTTTAGTCATGCCGGCCACATGACCATGGAGACGTCTTCAGACAGCGCTGGCTCTTCGGCTTTGTAATGGAGATGAGCACCACCTCCTAGAGCTGGAAACGACTAGCATGGATGTGCGAGGAGAAACTTTATACCCATAAGTTGCTATAATTTGCTTATCGGCAGGAGGAGTTTCTGCAAATTTCTGCAGGTACCTTCTGCCAGATTGACCATACAGGTAGTCCTTGACTTATATACACTTGTTTAGTGACCAGTGTTATAACAGCACTGATTATGACTGATCCCTCACATTTACGTCCATAATAGCATCCTCATGGTCACGTGATCAAAATTCAGACTCTTGGCCACTGATTCATATTTATGACCGTCACAGTGTCCCAGGGTCATTATGGGTGCTCCATCACTGCAGGTTTTTAAGAGACTGGACAACCACTTGTCTGGAATGGTATAGGGCAGTGATGGCGAACCTTTTTGTTGTGGTGTGCCAACACCCACAATGCAATGCGCCCTGCCCCCCCCCCCCGCACATGCACATGCAACACCAACCTCCGCCACCCCCTTACCTGTACTGCACGTGCCTCCCAGTTGATTTTTGGCCCGTTTGAGGCCGTTTTTGGGCTCCCAGAGGCTCGAGGGAAGCCTCTGCAGCCTTTACGGGCTGAAAAAACGGTCCATTTTTCAGCCTCCAAATACCGGAAGTAAAGAAACTGGAAGTACCAGTACCTGTTTCGAAACTGGAAGTGTCGAAACAGGCCTGTTTTTTGGCCTCCAAAGGCTACAGAGACTTCCCTCAAGCCTCTGGGAGGCTGAAAAAGGCCTCAAATGAGCTGAAAACCAGCTGGGAGGCGTGCGCATATGCAGTGCAGGTAAATTTGGCTGGGGCATACATGTCCACAAAAATGGCTCTGTGTGCCACCTGTGGCACATGTGCCATAGATTGGCCATCACGGGTGAAGGGTCTCCTGCTTGAGCAAGTGGTTGGACTAGAAGACCTTCAAAGTCCCTTCCAACTGTATTATTTTATTATTTGCTTTCTCCTTTCTGGGGTTAGAAGGTGACTGATGTAATGTCTTAAGGCAAAACTACATCTTACCATCTCTCGGTTTCTAGCCTGGTGCCTTAAGAACTGAAGTAGGTAAACTTAAGACAAGCTAGTCTCTTTTTCTTGTGTGTAATTTTTATTTATGTTATTTTTCACTTTCCAAACTTAGAACGGCCTATGTAATTATGAAGTCAATTCGGAAACAGTGTCTGTTTCCTTTCAGAAGAGATAGGATACATAATAAGTCATCAGGATGTAGCCATGAAGGGAGGAACTACAGTCCAGAGAAGATAACCATGTAAAATGATAGCTATTTTAGAGCCTCTGAATAGGGCCCATTATAATTAAGGTTTGCTTAATATTGGGCTGTTGTATCAGCTTAGTCAAGTGTGCTTGGTCACGGTTTAGCAAATCGTAACTGATCCTGGCAAATGAATCTAGCCTCCTGCCCCTCCGATAGTTAAGCAGGTTCTCTGCAATTGGTTAGATAAAGGGTCACCATGAAAGGAAATGGCAGCAAACCAAGAAGCTCAGCTGTCCAAAAGTTTCCCCCAGGACTTGTATTTTTTATTACTCACTAAACTATTGTTTTGATTCCTTCTTTTGGTTTCCTTCTTTTGAAAAGCATTCAGTGCTTCCTTTGTCTCTGCAAATTCACCTGAGACATCTGTTCACTTCCTTCTGGTTACACAGTGACAATTTCGATTCCCAGTGCTGCGTTTTTGGGGTGTCATGGTTGAAGATAAGAAAGATGGGATCTGATCATTGCTAATTCCTGCTTCTGAGAAAATGGAGAGAAGAGCAACAAAGAGATGAGGGATTTGGAGGCTTAAACCGTATGATGAATGGCTAAAAATGAAGTAGGTTTGTCTGATGAACGAGAAGAATTGGGGGTGATGCAATAGCTGTCATCGAGCACTTGAGGGGCTGTCACTGGGAATGCTCCAGATTATCTTGAGGGCAAGAGAAGTAATGGGTGGAAGCTCCTCAGATGGGAGATCCAACCTGGAAATAAGGAGGAATTTCTGAGGTTGGAGTTGTGGGTGGATCCCATAGCTGGAGGTTTTCAAGGAAAGTTTGGGCAGCCATATGTCTTGAATGGAACAAGGAATCTTGCCTTGGATTGGTCTAGAGTAGAAGACCTGCATGGGCCCTTCCAGCCCTATAATTCTAAGAATGCCTATGGCCTTCTGAAACTGCCTAATGGAGAACCTGGAGGAGGATGTGAAGTTAGAAGTTTTGATTTCGGTCAAAGTCAGGGCAACATCCAAAAGGTTCACGATCAAAGAGAACAGAAGCTGCAAAGGAGGCAGCTCAACACGCCTACCCTGTTTGGTCATACAGGATAGGCTGATGTTAAAGTGTAGCTGGCAAATTGTCAGGTATGCAAGCAGCTGGTGTAATATTAAAAACTCTGGTTGTGGATGTGCTGTTTCACGAAGAACCAGTTCTCTGTCTCCCCTTGTCCCTCTTGGCCAAGGAGTCAAGAGCTTAGCGCTCTCTGGAACCAATTGTAATTCAAATTTGTTGATGATGATCCAGAATGAAATCTTTTTCTTTTTGCTTTGATCCTAGGGAAATTGCATTAAGCTCCAGATTGCTTGTAGCAAATGCACCTGTCTGGTTTTTTTTTTTAATTAAACTGTTTTTTTTTAATTTGACTTTACGCATGCACTTCAGTCAATGGTTTTAGAATCTGTAAGCATAGGAAAGGTAGTTTTTGGAGAATCCTCTTCTGCTGGAAATACCTTCCCTGCAAAAGTAAAAAAAAAAAAAAAGTGTTGCTTCTCTGCAGTCTAGAGCAGGGTCTCCAGCCTTGGCAACTTTAAGACTTGTGGACTTCAACTCCCAGAATTCCTCAGCCAGCAAAGTAAAGCTGGCTGAGGAATTCTGGGAGTTGAAATCCACAAGTCTTAAAGTTGCCAAGGTTGGAGACTCCTGCTCTGGAGAGATATAAGGACTGTCTTGTTATTTCTCTGCTGTAGATGCATGATGATTATGGGGCAGACAGAACTGGAAGGGGCCATGGAGGTCTACTAGTCCAATCCACTGTTCAGGCAAGAAGCCCTACACCATTTCTGACAAATGGTTGTCCAATCTCTTCCTTAAAACCTCCAGTGTCGGAGCACCCACAATCTTGGGAGGCAAGCCATTCCATTGATTGATTATTATCTCACTAGCAGGAAATTCCTCCTCATTTCGTGGTTGATTCTCAGCTTGATTAGTTTCCATCCATTGCTTCTTGTCCCGCCTTCAGGTGCTTTGAGAATAATGGACCCCCTCTTCCTCCTAAGATATTGGAACGCTGGTATTGTGTCACCCCCTAGTCCATCTTTTCATTGTACAATTTACATTTATTTACAGTTGATTTGCTGACAGTTGTCATGACAGTTGTAACCTAGCCTTTGGGTTATTGTTGTCCTCAGCAGTTTGGACCTTAATTTTGCCCCATTCCACAATGTTTTTGGCCACCGTTGTTAAGTGAATCACTGCAATTGTTTAGTAACCCGTGTTAGGAATATGAGTCACCTAACAGATATTTGGGTTAGAAATATATAAACAAGGATAAACATTTTAAAACTGTGTCTTTAAGAAAATGCTAAAAACTGCAATTAGGTGTGGTTTCTCAAATGGCCATAAGATGGAGCCAGAAACCTGGTTTGTTTTAGCCTTAGTCTCAGAAGAGAGTGTAAGTCTCTGTTTCCTTCTGTTGGAAAGCATTTGCAGTTCCTCCATTTTTCCTAATTGACTAATATGCCTGGATTTTATGTAAGTCTGATACTGAACTGTTTTTTGACACTGGACTTTGATATTTGGATTATCCCTGGATTGAAAACTGACTGATTGTGAATGACTTTGGATTGCTTATTTTGGACTTTGCTTAAACCTTTATGGAAGTAAAAACCTACATTTACTGTACAGTGTATCTGTGTGCTCTCTGTGTTGTGTTGGCTCTGAGAGTCCAACACAACTCTCTATATGTCTCCCTGAATGCGCTCATTCGCCTAACGGGGAATTACCTCAACAACCCATTTGTTAAGTGAATCTGGCTTCTCCACCAACTTTGCTTGTCAGGAAGTTGCCAAAGGTGATGGAATCGGGACACTGCAACCATCATCAGTGCATGCCAATTGCCAAGTGTCAAAATTTTGGTCACGTGGCCATCAGGATGCTTCCACCATCATAGATACGAACTAGTGGTGGGATTCAACATTTTTTACTTCCGGTTCTGTGGGCGTGGCTTGGTGGGCATGGCAGAGGAAGGTTACTGCAAAATTCCCATTCCCTCACTGCCCCACTAACCTGCTTTCCAGCTCTGTTCTCCTGTGCAGGGCAACCAAAGAAGACCCAGCCAATCAGCTGGGACTCAGGAGGTGGAGAATAGATGGGATTGGTGGGGCCAGTCAGAGGTGGGATTTGTTGGTTCTCAGGTCTACTCAAAATTTCCGCTACTGGTTCTCCAGAACTGGTCAGAACCTGCTAAATGCCACCTCTGATACGAACCCATTGGCAAGCATCCAAAGTTTCATCACATGACCATGGGAATGCTTCAATGGTTGTGTGAAAAGCAGTCATAATTCACTTTTTTTCAGTGCCATTGCCATTATTAAAACAAATGGTTGTAAGAGACTGCACCATAGAGAGTATCTTAACTTACTGCACCTGTGTCTGGTTTGCCAATTGCACCGTGGCAGATAGGACAGCGCTCCAGAGGGTTAATGTCATGGCCCAGAGGATGATGGGTTGCCTTCTCCCCTCTTTGGAAGAGCTTTATAGCTCGCGCTGCCTTAAGGCCCGGTCCCCACTGCACTTACGGATGCAAAGAGGATGTAAAACGTTAAAAAAAGCTTGCCATCCGTTGGAAAACGCTATGCATCCGTTGTGTACTCACTGCATACGTGTTTCATATGCTCTATCCGTCGAGCATCCGTCCACTGAGATTTCATCCACACAAGAAGTTTTGAGCTGCACAAAACTTTGTGAATGGATGAACTTTCCGCCGCATACGATGTACATCCGCGACATATACGGGCAAAAAACGTTCTATGTCTGTTATCATCCATTAAACGTCTGCTGTATCCTCTCTGCATCCTCTGGCCATCCCTGCAACTCACATCCTCTGCAGCTGAAAACGGAAAGAGTGAGGAAACAAAAGGTACACGGAATGTCCACACAGCATTAGTAGCATGGAAATAGAAAGGATGTAAGGGTATGCATCTCATATATAAAGTATTAAAAATGGACAAAACGTTTGTATCTGGGATGTATCTCATATATTTAGGATGTCTGCAGTATATCTAGAGTATGGAGAAGTCCCCATAGCGGACAACCAATATTTTCTATAAAAAGGGGGAGAAAATCATCTGGATCGCTGGGATGGTGGACCATACAGTCCCACTATGGTTGCACTGGAGGTTTATCTATCCCACAACTATCCTTATCTATCCCACAAGCATGCAAAGGCTTAACCATTTTTTCAAAGTTTTCACCAACACTTTATTAAGTAAAAAAAATGAACCAAGTAAACTAAGTGTGTTAAGCAAAGATAACCTTTATTAACTTTCTTAGGTAAACTTTATGACTTTATTAAATAAGCAAATGAACCAAGTAAACTGTATTAAGTGTCTTAAGCAAAAATAAACTTTCTTAGGTAAATTTTATGACTGTATTAAATAAGCAAAATGAACCAAGTAAAGTGTCTTAAGCAAAGATAAACTTAACAAGTAAACAACTCAGTCTCTGACACTATTCTCAGTCACTCTGAGTCATGTCTATGGTCTCAGCTGTTAAGCGGGCAGGGACTGTGGAGGTGGTTGTGGCTTGAGTGCTGGTCTGAGGCACCATTGGGGTGCTTGGCCCCGAGGGTACAACAGGGGATGGTATGTTCAGGAAGCTCTCAGAGAGCTGACTCAGTCCCGTGAGGTTGGAAGGCCCTTCATCAAGGACTTGAGATGTCAAGCCCAATACTGATAACAGATTGTCAGTTGACGGGCTTGGCTGTGGGGTGGAGGAAGGAGGAATGTAGTGGAGCTGTCTGGTCTGCAGCTGGGTGAGGACTGGCGTCTGTGGCGTCCGATGAACCTGGGCCTGGACTGGGAAGTTCTGCTTCTGCTGTGGGAAGTCCTGGTAGTCGTAGCCTTGGTAGGTGAAGGGCTGTTGAAAGCTGTGGAAGGGGTGGAGGAGCAGACCTGGAGTGGGTAGGAGCAGCTTCAGCTGGGCCTTGAGGGTTGTGCAGAAGTGCTGTGATCTTCTGTTTCATCACCTGGTACTGGGCCTCGGGCAGGTCCCTCAGGGTCTGGCTCACGTAGGTGATGAAGGTGTTCTGGCCCAAGGATGCTCTGTCCAAGGGGACCAGCTGAGAGAGAAGTTCTGTGCTGGTCTTCATTGTGTCCCTGATCTCCAACAGCACACTGTGGTCCTGGCCCTCCAGTCTGCCTCTCTGCCTGCATCCTCTGGAGCTGGGAGTGGGGGTGGGTTGGACAGGGTAGCTGGCTCCTGGCTGGAAGAGGACTGGCTGTCTGTGGGCTGTCTGAGGGAGAGGGGTCTCAGAGGGGCTGCTCCTCGGTGGGGGATCTCACCCTCCAGGAAATTGCACTTGGCCATGACGTACATCTCCCAGTCAGTGAGCTTGACAGCAGCCTGGCTGGATTTCTTGAGGTGTAGCTTGCCATACCAGGTGTGCATGTGCTTCCACCATCCAAGGAGTACTTCTGCAGTGTACCCCAGGCTCTCTGCCTTGTCTATCCAAGCTGCCTGCTTCTTCTTGATGTCCCGATACAGTTTGTGGCCCTTTCTCCAGAGGGACTCGTTCTCCCTCAGCCATTCTAGCACCTCATCCTCATGCTCCTCGGAAATGGTGTACTGTTTCCTCTCTCCCTTCTCCTTCCCTTGCCTCTTCCTCCCTCTGGCAGGGGCTTCAGCAGGGCCTTCAGGGGCTTGAGCAGCAGGGCCTTCAGGGGCTTGAGCAGCAGGGCCTTCAGCAGCAGGGCTTTGAGGGCCTTGGCGCTGGTCCACCACAGCAGCAGCAGCAGCTTCAAAGTCAGTGCCAGGGGGTGGGATGCTGGTTCTGGCCTTCTTCACCTTGCCAGGGCTTGAATGAGTAGGCACGGGCTTCCTCTTCTTGCCTGACTGACGAACCATGGTGTTCCTGCAAGATGTATCTGGCAGCACGTCTTTTCCCTGTATGCTGACTGCGTGCATGCTGCATCCTTTTATATCCGTGGAGCGGACACAATTCATACTCCCCGCATGCTCAGTGAACGCTTTGCATCTGATATACATCCGCGCGACATCCCCTTTCTTTCCTCTAGGCATCCGTGATGCATCCGCTTCATCTGCTATGCATCCGCCCCTTCCGCTATGCGTCCGCTTCGAAATTTTCCCCCAGAACCCCTTCAGAGGTGTCATCCGCTTCCATCCGCTAGGCTTCCTATGAACATCCGTTTAACATCCCCACTACATCCTACCCACGTCCGTTCTTTTCCATTCTGTTTATGCAAATTTTTGGCACTTTTTGGAGTGGATGACAACGGATGGAGCCACCCCAGAAATTTTGCTTGTCCGCTGTGTCCTTTATGCATACGTTTTGTGTCTGTCAGCCAATGGGACCGGGCCTTTAAGAAAGTTCAAAACATTCTCAAAGATCCATCTCATCCTGGGAAGCCCTTTTTTTAACTATTACCATTTGGCACATGATACAGGATAACAAAAACAAGGACAAATAGGCTGAAGAACAGCTTCTATCCTAGGGGCAATAACTGTACTGAATTATACTGTTTGTGCAACATTAACACAATATCAGGGGCTTTCAATTCAATATACAGAATGCAAAGGATGTGTGTCTGTGTTTTATTTTTATAGTTATGAATTATATAGTTCAGTGTTATAGTACACTGAAGATGGCATTTAATTTCATTGTACAAGTTGCAGTGACAATAAAGTAAATAAAGTTAACTAAAAAAAGAGTCTAGGGTTACCTCTAAAGTACTGTATATCCTGTAAGCTGCCTTGAGTCGCCATGGGCGAATAGATAGCAATATAAATTCCATAAACAAACAAATAAACAAACCAACCAAGTAGGGGTCATGGCTCAGGGTGGTTACCACCATGCCTTTTTTGATTTCTAAAGCATCTCCAGAAAGGAAAGGGTAAAAAAAAAATGTGGAACATTTTATTTCTGGATGAGTGAGGTGGGGCTAGGATACCGGTCCAGCTGTGGTGGAAGTGATGTGCCTCTATGGCTGGCATCGGCTTCAAACAAAGTGCCCCTTGCTTCCTACCTGCTGTTCTTGGCATGTTTCTTTTTTTTTTTTTGAGAGAGAGAGAGAGACATTCAACAATAACAAGTTCCTTAAAAGTTTATTTTGTTTGCTGTATTCTAGCTCTTTTGCCTGCGGGGCGATTTCGTTGCAGTCGACTGCCAAACCTTTTGTGTATTTTTCAAAGGAAATCTGGGCTTGAAGCCTGAAGAGCCAGCAAGCAAATTATTCCTAATAAGGAAGTTTGTTGCTATGTCAGGCTTGCTTGGGTGATGGAAATCTATCTATCTACTGGTATCTATCCTATCCTATCCTATCAGTATCTATCTATCTATCTATCTATCTATCTATCTATCTATCTATCTAT